>JAYKKI010000013.1:24972500-25555000 GCA_039881145.1 Druceiella hillmani | reverse complement strand
AAATTAGAATTTTGCGTTTTCTCTTCTTATAATTTGACAAAATAATGAACGACGTAATTTTTATGCCTATCAATTTATAACTTTTCTTTCCATAAAAAATATAAAAGATATTAAGAAATGTAACACGTGATGGTGTTTTGACGCATTACCCTTTCTGTGTCGCTTGGTTTAGACAGACATTGTAATATTAAATGAAGATGGAAGCAAATTTAATTGGTCTACACTTTTGACTGTCACTGAAACTTGGAATTTAAAAAAAATTATAACGGTATTATTATTTAATTCTTTTATTTAATTCAATTATTTAATTCTTTTAGATCTTTAAGAATATTGTATTTATTTTATCGTTCTGAAACAAATTTAGTCCAATTCTTTGCCGTGTTAGGCAAATTATGAGTCAGATTATTGATATGGTAATTAATAATACTCCATGATTTTGCTTAAGGAAATTTTCTGATACCTTTATTTTCCTTTCTGTAGTTTTTTCAGAAACGGCCAAACCGCAAGAATAAACTCTTCTTTATTATTATTAATTATATTATGATAATGAAATTCTGACTAAATATTTTCTCTGCATTTGTATACAATGTAATATGTGCGTTGTATGATTGTGGATAATTTGTTAACTCAAATATTATAGATATAGAAAACAATTTTTCTATTAAAATGAAATAAACTGATTATGATGGAAATGAATTATTTTTATAAATTTGTCTGTAAATGAGTTTTACGTAAATAAGTTTTTCTGCCAAAATCAATCAGTTATTCTGTCATTTTCAAATTAATTAGAAATAACTTACCACCAGACAACTGTCGATTTGCATAAATTATTCATATTCCCACCAATAATTTAATAACTTCACCATAGATTGTGGGTCGAAAAAGATACATACCTTAACACATTTCTTGTATGATTATGGCCGTTTTGTAGGAGATAATAAACAGTGTTTATATATTCTTCCAAACCGAATATTCCATTTCAAGATAGCTATTTTGATCGAAACTTATCCGTAGATCTCCATTTTGATTAAACCTATCCATCTCGTATCTGCACTCATTTTAATATAGAAAATGGACGCCCTCCTGAATAAATTATGTGAAAAGTGAATGTTGTATGGCTTTGTAGCGAAATATTGTTGAAGCGTGTGGCGGCGCGATTTTTGTAAGACATTTAAGTAACGGGCGGTAGAAATGTCAGCCACATCTGGATAAATGTAGAAGTAAGAAACATAGGAAGATGAAACATTATTATTCAAATTTAATTATTTTATGGACGTCAACGAATTTAAAAGATGCGCTGAAATCTATATGTCTTCAACAGGTACACAATATTTAAAAATAAGTGTGAATATACATACATGCATATATATATATACATATATATATATATATATATATATATATATATATATATGTAATTCACCAATAGTTTTCTTTACTTTCAAACTTATATCACGTTTTCTAAAACTATTGTCCTATACTACGAGTAAATCTACGAAATCTGACAGCGTGTAACACATGGTAATTAACAATGCATTTCCGAGTGAAATCTTTATCTGTGTTAAGATTGTCTACCATTATCTACCTCGAATAAAAAAAAGTTAAGTTTTTCTAATAAAAAACTTTAGATTTATCAATAACAAAATGCACACGCATATGCAAGCACGCGCCTACACACGCACGCAAGCGTCACACATATTTCTGTAAAATGTTCCATGTTTTTTTTCCAAATACATATATATATATATATATATATATATATATATATATATATATATATACATAGTATTGAAAATTGTTTCGATTTCGAAGTTCATAGATTTCTGTAGCTCGCTCGCTTATTTTGTGCTCATGTCAGCCGCATAAAATACGCCCCCTATCAGTCGGCCATCCACTCCCTTCACACTTTGTGCACTTTTCTGCTAAAATCTTTGAAATACTTCTAAATGTCGACAGAAAGTGTGCAAATTATGGAAAAAGTATATCGTATATAATCTATTTTATCGATATTCACAACTCGATCTGATACGTTAAACAAATGTCAGACAGACTAAAGTTCGAAAAATCTGTTTATGTTAAGGCATCATGTAAACATGATAGGTTTAGATAAACATTTATAATGTAAACTTATAATAATAATGTGGAAGATTAATGTATTTCTACTACACGCTGATATTTATTTATTATAAACTCACAATACATATTACAGTCACATAAGTGTATAAAAAATGATCAGATTAAAAAATGATGTGAGTTAATAATCACTTAATATATTGCTCAATTAGTAACATTAGTTTTATCCCAGAATTTATCTTATTTTATACATAGAGAACATATAAGGTCGCCCTTCGACTGCGCAGGGATTAGGGTTCGTTTTCCGGCCGCTCGTCGTGGTTTACGGGATCTGAGTTGGATGTTGAGAAGGGAAAGGAGGGAGGTATAATCAACATACAAAAATATGATTTTGTATAAATATGTCTATTTTCAAACTGGCATTCCTCCGCTAAACTAGTGATAATGAATTGAATCTCTGTAGTTGGATTTCATAGGATCTATATTCACAATACGGCGTGCGTAACAAAGAACACTAAAGAACCTCTATTGTAATTTTTTAATTCTTTCACAGTATAATTTGTAGTATGGAGATCAAATAACTGATCCATATTTGAGGATATTTCTAATTATCGTAGTGAGAACGGAATGTCTATTTTTTATCAAAGGAAACTCCGAGATTCCTGAAAACCCACATACGTTGTAGCTTCGAGTCGGCTAATATACAGCTAAATAAAGTATTATTTTTTAAAGTAGTGAAGGAGATAAAAAAGCATTTGTCGATATTTAGAAATGGATATTATTAGAGGCGCACCACTTGGCTATTAGAAGTGGTGCGGTCTTAATATCATCCACTTAGAGTAAACAGGGATACATAAATAGTTGTATCAGATAGTTAATGAATATTACAAGGAGAAGGGATTCCAAACAGTTCTTACACTAATAATATCCCAGTAGTTCTTACATTGGTCTCTGTAACTCGACTTATAGATAAGAATAATGTCAGCAGTTTTCTAATCGGTAGGAGCTGATTCGCAAGCAATACCAATTCTTAGTTATGAAGTAGATCCGGTTTCATTTATATTCAATTTTCATTGCAATTTTCATTTAATTATTTAATACTTCTCTTCGCGATACCATATTAAATTATCGTTATGCAATATTGCTTCTAATTTGAAATACGTGTGATAATAAATCCATCCATATTTCATATTTGTCGTCGAATTTGTTATCTCCTATCGCTGTTAAAATATTTACAATCTTCGACCTTACATTCTCTTTACCGAAAGGTCGGAAACCTTTCGTAAGGCAGAAATTCTAAAAAATATCTATATTAATACAATAAACAAGTAAAATTTATAAATTCGTTTTGTTTTAGTAATTATAAAAACTCTTTCACTTGTATGTTGACGATGACGTACGGTCTTATTTTATACAATAGTGTTGCTGTAAAGAAGGTTGAAATCATAATAGTCTACGAAAAGCGCCCGCATTTCTCAAGAAGATTCGTCGACGAATGGAATTATCCAGTCATTTTTAGACACGAATTAAATAATAAAGGAAATTATGTAATAAGGCAAATTAATTACGCGTTGTCAGTCGCCGCCGTCGAGTCGTTGGTCACAACATAACTGCCGGGGCGTTGGCGGGTCGGTGGTCGTTGTCGAATTACATATCGATATCCGCTTATCTCAATGATACCGGTCGATATGCCATTTGCTTTTAATGGCTAATAGTTTCCGGTAAACTTATAATTTGTTTTCGCAATGAATATATCCTAGGAATAACCTTTTAGAATTCTCAAAATCGATTAAAGTTCAGAATGTCTTTCTAATAGGCAAAAACGTGTTCAGAGTGGGAAATCAAGAGACCTAATATATTTTACTCCAAAAATGATAAATCTATAAATACAGAATATAGGAAAGCTCTTACCAGTTAAAGAATAGAAAAAGCACTTTAAAAATTGATCCATTAGCAATGTCCGTTATCCATGCGAATCAAGTCGCGAGCAAAAGCTAGATATAAATATACCAGCTTATAATATACATTGCCTAATTTACCTTTAATTCTATTTATTTATTTTTAAAAAATATTTTCTTCCTCTGTTCTACTCTGGATGTAGTATTTAGGTTGGAAGCGAAATCATTTGTTAATTTAACATGTTTCTTTCAAAATTTTGCGATGGCGTTTGAAACATTTTAACATTACGGTCTCAGCCCAGCTCAAACTCGAACAGTGTCGTCCGGTCAATATTTTTTTACTTTTACTACCTCCCCTACCCAACCTCAGTCGTCTATATCTTCATTGCTGTCTGCTCTACTTTGCTTTCCATCAATTTAATTGCGTTCCACTGCTGCATACTAAGATGCTGCTTTAATACACCTTATTTAATTTAAAATCATATATGGTTCGGAATAAAGCATACAAGCACGTCCTAATTGATTTTTGAGACAGAGGTGAAAGTCCCTTTTGGGTATGTGAGTATTTTTTTGAGTTAAATAGATAATAACCGTAACCTTGTTAAGACGAGTACCTGATCAAATATGACGAATTAATTGGTGAGTAAAACGTGAAGCAGGGAAGTATACAGTGCTTCTTTACTTACGGACTTTACCAACGGTGTGTTGATTATTGTCGTCAAAGCGGTAAATTCACACCAAAAAATATCAGTCCATTTTATTAAAATAGGTTTGACAATATTAAATAGAAAATTGTTTATTTTATAACTTATGATTAGTGGTTGATATATACAATTTAATTATAAACATACGGTGAGAAAATATAATTATAAACATAAGGTACACATAATTATAGTCATTTGATGGTTATATGCAAAATGCACTGATAACAAAAGCAAATTGTAAAAATAAAAATCGTAATAATATGTAAAAAAAAACAAAACTATTTTAAATCAGTACATGGTCTAACCTATTGAGAAATAGGTAGGAAAGTAATTTTCTTAAACCGTTTATAATAGTAAAATCGTAAAAATGTTCATGTAACGTCTTATTTTTAATAATGCAGTTATAATGAATAAACACCATACATTTTTATTAACAAGTACAATTTTAATAGACTTAAAAAATATGTTACCAGTTCGCTATGTATATCTTCTTCTATATCAAAATTAATTACGTTGTTTGTACAAAAGGTTCTTTACGGTATTTCAAATATTTATTATAAGACTTAGAAACAAGACTAACTACCCAAATTTCGTTAATAATATTTAAAGCAGAAATTCAAGAATTTAATTTATCCTTGTTTCCTTTTTTAATTTCCTTGTATGTAGGAATACTTAATGTCATTAGTAGAGATTCCAGTGGACAATAAATTTTCACAAATAATTTTCCTTTGTCAATTAAAATTATACTTTTTAATAAATTAAATGACTGTAGTTAGGTTAACGAAAAATATCTTTAATACAACAGTTGTTTTAAATATTTCCTATAGTTAGTGCTCTAATGAATGGTTATGCTTTTCAAATTATTTTTCTACAGATACGACTTAATAACTTTATTTCAACAATATTCAATTTGCTTTTAAATTCATTTTTTCACACAAACAAAGAGAAGCACGCATGGAAGCACGTATTTCTCTGTTGAGACGACGAAAAGTTAAAAGACCTTTGAATTGAATCGTTATTTGTCATGAAATATGAATTTTGTACAATAACCGCAAATATTCTTGTAGAATGACTATTCAGTTGTTGAATGAAAAACATTGATCGTAACATAACGTTAGAAAAACTTTAGGAGGGCAACTTACATTGGTAAATACTTTATATTAGTTATCAGATAATTATATTTTTAGGGATCCATCGTATCTTTCAAAATATGATCGTATCTGTACGTCCGTCTGTCATAGCCTCACAGTTTCTATGATTTTAATGACGGCGCGTGTAGTAGAATGTAGATGCTTCATACGGAGATATGTTCATAATTTTTAATAAATAGTAAAATATCGAGACAGAAGAACAGACAATGATTGAATATAGAAGGCTATGTCTAGCGGCGAAATGGATGCAGGCTGATAATCATAGTATTTTAAACTTCTGAATAGTGATTTGAATAGTCATTACGATATTTATCTTCTATTTATATATATATTTGAAATTTTTTTTTCTACTTCCCATCCGGTGAGAACTCGTTACATAGGTGTTTAAAATTAAACTTAGGTTTTATTTAATATTCTTCTGCTTCAAGCGACGTTAACAAATATTTCTTGTTATAGTGAAGTGCAAAGTGGCTTTCAAATATTTAATTTATCAACAATAAGTTTAAAAATCTAGGCACTTGCATTTGATTAAAAGAGAAAAATTAGGTCCCTTAACTTGCATAGAAATTTTATAGGGGCACTGACGACTTATCAAATGCATGTTCCGATGTGCAAATGGTCAATTTTATTTTAAAATGGTTTATTTTTATTAATAAAATGTACATTAGATATTTTTAAACAATAATATATATTTAGTTTTTGCGGTATGTTTTCACATATATTTAATATTAATAAACATAAACGAGAAGAAAACCAATCTATATAAAGCCTGATTGGCATCCCACTCATGATACGAAATAAGAACAATGGTAATTTAAACTGTTTCATTGTAACTATTGTTACTCTTTGCTGTGGAATCGCAGAGAACCTACGCGTCCGGCAATACAAATTCCAGAATGATTACTTGAGTATTTTTATAACTAAATCTAGCGACAAAGTTTTCATTAAATTAGTAATGACAGAAAGATTTCAATTCTCTCTGTATCGTGTTTTAAAACAAAAAAATGTAACAAAATATTACGTCTTTCGTTTAGTAAGAAAAATATCATACATTCTACCGTTCTAGCTCTGTTTGTGTGCATAGAATGATTAAAAATTTCATAGTAAAAACTATATGTAAAAAGTGGTTCCAGCTTTTTATTTACAAATAAATGAAAACCAATTTAAAAACATGATGTCCAGTTAATCTGGCGACGAAATTTATTTATATTTCGCTGTTTTCAAGTTGCCGTTGCATGCACAAATCCTCGTAATTTCGGCAAACCCGTTCATACTTCGGCATACTGTAATTGTGATTCATTTCTCAAACGTTTATGGTGAAATTTTGGGGACACATGCTTTTAATTAACCCAAAACCATAAGTAAGGTGAAAATATAAAAATATAATTTACGTATTGTGAAGTATGTTTGGGCAATATTTTTTTGAAAAACCGACAGAAAAATACGACGATACCGATGAAGCAAATTCGAAACAGCCCTTCTTGAACAGCCGTTCCACCATAGAATCAGTGAATTATCAGCTGTAGTTGTCCTGGAATTTTTAAATAACTCTACAGTACCAAGCTCAGTTACATTAATTCAGAACCATCTTGAATATACACAATGCACAATTAATTATCCTCAGCTTCATTTGCCATCTTAATTATAAATTATTTTATTTCATGCCAGCTAAAGTTTTGCTATAAAAATGTATATTTTTTATTCCACAGTACAATTTATAAAAAAAAAATTATTCGTAAGTTTTCATTTCCTGAATTTATGCTGAATGATTTAGCGAACGCGATAACTTTCTATTTTGGGACCAATCTCCATATAACATCGACATTCAAACCTAAATATTAAGGCGAACGTTATTCCACATGCTGTATTGTCTCTTTATAGATAATAATATTGGTACTCTTCTGACAAATATAATACCATTCCAACTATAATATTATTTGCTTAATTGTGCCCAAAATTCTAAAACTTGATTATGAAGTCACACTTCATGGAACGTCGTGTGTGCTTGTCGTTCAGCTCGTAACTTAATATTAATTAATGGCGAGTTATTTTCTTCTGAGAGAGCTTATTATTGTTGGCGACTTGAATCACAATCGGTAATCAGAAATTTGGTTACATTTTCTATAGCTGAAAATATTATAAATAATTTTTAGGCTATTGTCAATAAGCTTCAAATAGTACATACCTTCATAGCCAAATATAAAAGACAAAGATGTTATACAGAGATAGTCTTTACAAAAACAAACATATCGTAAACTATATGTGCTCGTGACTTCACTCGCGTGACATTCGGAGTAAGAAAAGTGATTAGAATTTTTTTGTGTTTTTTTTTCTTTTCCCGGAACTATATAAGCATATAATTTACTGAATATGCTAATATATGGCATTGGTAGCCCAATAAGTTCCATCGGTTCTGATATTAGAGTACTCAGTGAACCTAAACTAAGGATTGATGTATCTTTTTAATTTATGAATCGACTGAAATGAAGCCTAAATGTTAGCTCAACCTAATCTAAATACATCACTGAAAATCGCATCTAAATTAGTTAAAACATTGCTAAGATTAGCGCAGCGTAACGAAGTTGCGCGCAGATAAAAATCAGACGACAATTCAAAAAATTGTTGTGTTAGGCTTAGTAGCGCGTCTTTAGAAGGTAACGCTCAGTGTTACATAAAAATATTTAATATACAGACTGTTCTGACATCAGACCCCGCCGCGTCACATTGATTTGATACCAAAAGTTAGAGTAACATTGTTCATCACCAGAACTTATCATCAGACTCTAACCTGGTCGATGGCAAAGATATTTTTCTAAATAACAGCTATCAGTAAAAAATATTTTGAATTGCAGCTGATTAATTATTATCCATTAAGGAGTTACATTGTCCATCTCCAAAAACTCATCATCGGGCCTTGGCCTGGTCGATGGTATAGTTACTTTGTACCAGTAAGCAGCCAGTAGCAAATATCTTCAACCACTGCTGATTTACTACTATCCATTAATGAGTTCCATTGTTCAACTCCTGAATTCATAATCAGATCATCACCATATTTATACGGAACCTCCTCGCTAGTATACTCCTTCAAACAAAATAGTTATTAGTATTAAACTTTTTAAAAAAGAACAGAAATAAATCCAAGTGTATTATATGTGTACATGTGCAGCGCGTATACTCACGAAACTCTATAGTCGGTCGATTCTTTCAAATACCGGAAATTGCGTAAGCAAAATGTAAACTGTACTGACCGTTACTTCCGTCCGAAAAAAATATGTCTTCAGTAGCGAGTAAAGAAGTTTTACTTCAAAGTCATCCCCGAAAAAAATGAAAAAAAAAATTTTTTTTGAAACTAATAAAATGTTTACCGTTAATTTTGAAATATAAAATGATATATTTTATTTCATATTTCTCTTAAAATTCCTCATAAATCCGTTGAAACCCAATCATTCGTTTCCAAGGAGTTTTATTGAATTCTTTATTATTATTTATCACGTTGTCTATTCCATAATTGTTTAATTTTAATTCCATTAAAATTTGAAGGTGAACAAAAAATTCTCAGGTGTAACCACAATGAGATTATTGAGAAATAAAACACCCCAAAACTTTCACTTTAACAAACACTGATAGGACTAATTGGAAAATACAAATATTAGATCGAAAATATTTTTCAATAACGTAATCACTTTGTTTTCTCTTCGAAGTTTTTAGTATTTTCCGATCTATTAAAATCTATTCAATACTCGGATTTTCTTTTCATCAATCAATGAATCTATACACTACACGTTTTAAATATAAATATTTTTAATATTTGATTGATTGATTTGATGATTGTACTAGTTTGAATAAACTATACAAGCCACAGAAATATGCAATATGCAAATTCTGCAAATTGCTACATATAGTTATCTTCTCTGAAACTCCCATCTAATTTTACCTACGAAAGGAAATAAAAAATTACTAGAAAATACTTAATGCTTTTCGATAAGAATCGAGATAGATTAATCAATCAGTCACTACTTGCTTATAAAAAGCTACTATCTAATTATACTTGTACTAATAAACACTCGCTGTATACATGCCGTGAGTGTTTGTACTGTTTTTTGCACGCTTAGAAAATGCAACGTGATTTACTACGCATCATTACGTAATATTACAAGCATCTTCCATTTAACATGATTATGTAATGACGGTTCATGTAGTTTTATTTTTACTAATAAATGGGAAATTTTTCTCTATTCCCAATCATCTTAAGTAAGTAAATATTCAAACGCCTCAAATGCAAACTTTTCACTATTTAAGAAGAAGTTAGACTCGACTTTTGTGGTCTGTAATTTCCAGAATATATGCATATTTCTATGAATGTCGTGTGAACTTATATAAGACCTTCTTACAATCTTTCAAACATCATGTTAGAATTTATTCTGTAAATAATAATTATAAAACTTATTATGTACCACTTTATAACCATTGAGTTAATATATTTTCTGTTTATATAGGCATGTAATATACTTAGTTTGTTAGACATCCAAAGCAAACACAAAAACAATGTTATTTATTAAATTCCTCAGTTTCTTATAAAGGTCTTTTCTTTTTTTAAATTTTGACAAAGGTGTAAATTAGGTTGTCGTAATAAACTATTCCAATATTTTAATGAACACTGCAGATAAGCCTTAATAAACAAATACCCGTCAACGATTAAGGAAACTCCATTGTGACACGTGACTTTTTAAATGGCAATATTTTAAAATGTAAAATTTCATTTTAGTATACAACATAAAATTTTCGACGCGATATCCTAAGGTCTAAAACAAAATCTAAAACTGGTCTACAACAAATAAATAAAACGTAAATATATATAGAACCTGTGAAGTATGCTTATAACTTGCACTACGGGAGTTCCGTGCATATTTAGGCATTTATAAATATATAAAGGTACGTTATTCTAGATGTCACGTTTAAAAATTGTGACATCTAGAATTAACCTTATAGTTTTTATAAAATCCTCACTAGTTTCTATGACAAGGGATTTCTGAGAAAAATGGCTATACCCGACTAAGAGTTTTCATTTGTTGAGATACGGGATTCTAAAAATAATATTGCAAATAATAATTACATAACAAAATTTATTAAGAACAAAATAATTTAGATTCCATGAAGATTTCATAGCCATTGTTAAAAACAAAAATGAAGACCCAATTAATTAGAATAATTTTGAATCAAACGCGACATACGTTTCTGTTAGTTCACATTCGTAATTAAAGCCTTTTTCAGTATAATAATTTTCAGTTTAATAACCTTATATTATTTTATTTAAAATATACTTTTATTAACATGAATATAATTCTTTCAAACATAAAGGAAAAATATAATCATGTGAAACACTTACTTTAATAGTTTGTTTTCGTTGCTTTATATGATGGTGAACATATTGAAAATAAATATTAAATATGTTGACCGTCGTATCAGCTAGACACTTCGTTTTGTTTTGTCTCGTTTAACAATTGAACATAACAAATATTTGCAGCAGAATTTCAAAATTTAATATTATACAGAAGTAATGATATTATTCGACAATATTTGTAAACTTACATAATACTGGCCTACTTTTTTCATATAGATCAAATAAGTTGCGCAAGTTAATAATAATATACTCGTGTACAAAAGTTATACTATAATAAACACAAGATATTTAAAATATCAGGAGACATTTTACATATAAACTTTCGTCTGTATGAAGACAAAAACACCTGCATCAATTTGAATATATTGGCACGTAACTGCGGACACATTAATTAAATTGATTGGAACTTTGACGGTAGCTCGTCACTGCAACATGAATCGATGACAAAACTCAAGCCTACTGGCAATACACAATCACTCGTATCGACTTTTTGCTTGTTAACCAGCAGAGCCGTTAGCAGCTCGCCTTTATACTTACGTGTCGTAAATTATCTTGTCAATGGAGCAGTAATTACGCTTTTTCAAAACGCGCGTGCGAAGAAAGCTTCTTCGATTTAAAAGCTCTCGGCTAAAGCACGGTGCGTCGGGAGCTTTTGTGAGGCTGGCAGCTCTTTGTGGGTTTTATTTGTTTAGGATAAAGACACTAAGTGTTAAAGTGTTTAGGTAATTATTTTTTTCATATATATATATATATATATATATATATATATATGTGTGTGTGTGTGTGTGTACACTCGAATACTTATATTTTAATATAGATAATACTATTCAAAACTGTTTTAAACATCTTAATGAGTTTATACGCTAAAATGCCACCCTTACGATAACTTGTAATGGTGAAAGATAATAAACTAACAAACAAAACAAAGGAAATGCTTTGATTATGCTTTGATTTCAATAAGCTTATAATCATACAAAGAAAAGAAAAACACCTTTAATTCTGAGATTTTATTAAAAATAAAATAAAACCGCTTCAGTGTTCTAATATCATAGACTTAATGTTCTAATATAAATATTTAATAGATTAAGTCTATGTCTAAAACAAACTTGTTCGCTTTCTTTTCCAATTACATTTTGGAAAAGTGGATACTGATAGTAGCGTATTTTCTGAGTAGTAGCGTATTTTTCTTTCTTTTTTATAAATAATAACTGAGGACCCCATGAGGACTCACTTGGAAAACATTGAGTAAATTGACAATAAAGTTTTATTCAGATAATTCAGCTTAAATATAATTTAGCTTAAAGGGCTATGAACATCTAAACGTAGAAAGTCTTGAAGGTCCTTCTTTATTTCATAAGCAAAGTTCTTTTTTAGATGAATGTACTATAGTTAAAGTAACAGAAGTTTACAATGAAATTTTGTAGATGCTCTGGAAGTAATTTTTTTGCGATGAGTTCTTGAACGGATACAACTTGGTACGAAAATAGCTAATTTTCATATAGAATTAGACAAAATTAGTCTAATAGTTTGAAAATGGTGGCTTTAATAATTTAAAATAGTTCTCCAAAAATTAATGTCACAACAAAAATACACAATCGCATATACGTATTTAAAAAAAAACTTTTAAAATGCTATAATTTTTAGTCATCTCTGGAAAATATTTCCACATCACATGCGACAAAAAATTAAAATGACAATAAATTTCCTTTTAACCTATGAATATACGGCACTTACGGCATTATCAACAAATTATATTTTGTTTAATAATATGTGAGATATAACACATTTTACTTTACATGCTAGCACAATTTATTTACAAACATCTCGATAATTTCTTAATAATTATTTCTCTGTATATAATCAAAAATTCTATAAATAATAAAAAATTAAAACGCCGTTATTTTAATTATAGTTATTTCAATGAGCATTGCTATTTCCATACACCTTTTTTGCTCGTGTTCAAAGTTTACCATATAAAGACATATTTTATTATATTATCATATCTGGTGTATAGAAATAAAATTTTCAATTGGATGACACTGGATAATACCATCAATATTAGAGGCTTCTAATTAAAAAAACTTAATACTGTCTTATGCTTAATGCCGATAATTGCATGTGCTTATTATTCATGTCACGCAGGCTTAGTTCGTTACGTAATTCTCACTTTCTCTTTCTGAAGAACGTTTCCTTTGGCAAAAACATTCCTTATAATTATATTTTTGTCAACTAAATGAAACTACGTCGAATATATTCAGTATTCAAAAAATATTCCTATTTTTCTGTCTGCTTAACAATTTCATTTATAGGCTTATTTTTTTGCCACCACTACAGTTTGTATTTTAAAAATATTAAACTTTATCCGATCTACTCGTTAGTCCAAGACTAAATTAATGTAAAAATCCAACATACAGATTAGAAATGTTTTTAAAAGTCCATTCTTGTAAAAATATTATAAGAATATAAAGACATAACGAAGCTATTTAATATAAAATATATCACAATGGAAAATAAACATTGAAAGAAATTTGTAGCAAGGGTCCGTATATGTGGTAAGGTATGAATATTAAATTAATAATATTAAATTGTATTTTCTATGTATCCATCATTAAAATAAAAGCATAAAAAAAAGGTAATTCAAAGGTTTTATTTCAGTATTAAAATAATATCACTTTTTATATTAGCCATAAACAATTTTACATTTTAGATTCTGATAGTATACAACTGAGCGTTAATAATTTTTTTTAACTGATGAGCAATTTTTTTTTCAGAATATAGTAATGAATAATTGTAAAATTATATTTGTATTTGATATAACTAAATATGTATGAATGATCCCATTTGTATATCTGAATTCCCAATGAAAATAAATGGACTAACTAGGGTGAAAAAGATTCTGCTAATCAATTACTATTATATCAACATTTCCAAAATTGTAAGTTTGTTTGGAAATTTTTGATATAATAATTTTGATAAAAGTGTCAAAAAAAGTTGAAGAAAACTGACAATATTACGCTTGCTGTTCCCGTAAAGATTAAGCAAAAAATAGAAATAACTATTAAATTTAGTCGTACAGATTTTACCTGAAGGAAAATATCTATAAATTTTATTGTCTGTCAGTGCCAGGTTTTGAGAAAATTGCACATTTCTTGATTATCGCTTTAATTGCAAATGCGACATTTTATTTCAACTTTTATAGCAAGTTATTTCAACTTTTAAAGCAAGTCCTTTTCGTGGAAATATGAAATAATTTGCAAATTAAAGCTTATTACACACTATATTATAATTTCTCAACATTTTTCAAAGATCGTAAAATATGCATGTCTCCTTTATCCGTTCCTTCAAGCCATTAAAATCAGAAATATGTTAAAGTTCCTTATAAAAGTTCCTTAAAAATCTGAAAATATTCATGAAAATATAAAATGCACGTAGACCACAGAAAAATGAAATTCTAAAATATTAAATAACACGCGAATCGTTATTAATAAGCTTAATTGTAATATGCATTAATAAATTTCTAGGGAATGCACCTTGCTTGGTGTAACATTTTACTAGCAAACTAACATTTTATTTCGTTGTATTTGATAAGTATATGTAAGGTAACATTGAAAGTTTTTAGAACATGAAAAATTGAAAAAAAATCAAGTTTATAACTAGGTAGAAAGAACACGATAGCAAATTTGTAATTGTTTATTTTTTTAATAGACTCCGTGACATCGTTACATTTGATGGAAACCACAGAGACATGTAGTCAGACTACTCTTCTTTGGACATCTCTTCCACGGCCTTTTTGAAGACAGTCACCGCTCCTTCAGTGCCCGGGCATTTTATTTCTTCCTTTTCTTTTGAGAATCAATATAAAATACAGGGTGCGATGTTGAGGCAAAAAGGCGGATGGCTCATAATTTCTTCCGCCGATGTATTCGAATGAATATTCAGTTGTCGCTATTGAGGGTCGCCGCTCAAGCAGATCATGATTGAGATTATTACAGGCACTATTTAATTCAATAAGCTATTTAATATATTTGGAGTTAATTTAGTAGAAATTCATTATTCAAAATTAAATGAAACTACGTGATGTAGTATTATTTCTACTTTCTTTAAATTCTTTACCATGACCTAGGTTTCGATGTATTACAACATCTTCAGGTAGGCTTTTAGCAACCTGAAGATGTTGTAATACAATTAAATCTAGGTCGTGGTAAAGAACCTAAAGAAAGTAGAAATAATACTACATAACGTAGTTTCATTTAATTTTTAATAAGCTAGTTATAAACAATGAAAAGTGATAGGGCATCATGATAAAATACCTAAAAAAGCCGATCATAACTTTTTTGTTTATCGAGACCATAACGAAATTTATAAAAATATTAAAATAAAAATTTTCTCGTTTTAAATTTATCTTAACATGATACACACGACTTTCAAATTATGACTGATTTATAAAGCAGATTACGAAGCAATCCGACTATTTAAATTTATTTGTTTATTACCTTATTACAATTGGTTAATTCTAAGTACTTTTATTGCTACCTTCATATCAAAAAAGATCAAACCCTTAGTGGTATTCTCTTGCAATTGCTTAACTTATATCCTACAATTTTATACATTGTTTTACTGATACACTAATATCAAGCTACGATTAATAAGATTTTCCATTATTAGTTTGCTATTACTCTCTAGATACGATAAAATATTATGAAAAAATAATGCAGTCGGACATTTTTTCAAACAACCTTTCTAATAAAAAGAGAAAAACAATGCATTTATTCACCGCTCGTCTTATTATATTCCAGGCTCAAGTTATATGTATATAGAATAATTTTGAGAACCCTATAAAGGTGTGATAAGGTGTTCCATGTCAGATATGAATAAGAAACATCATGTCGATGTAAAAAAAAACAAATAGTGATACTGTGATTATGAGCTTGGGCAGGTAACGCTGAAGAAATTAATCATGCGGCATGGTCCGACAGGTAAAGGTTTGATCTCACCGCTCTTACTAAAATTCTATTTAGTCTTTGAAAGGGAAACTACATCAAAAAAATTCCCAAAAATTTAGATTGATATTTCGAAATATTTTAAACAAAATTCATTAATTTGTAATCCCTCTATAATCAAAATGAAAGTCAAGAGAAAAACGAAGATTTTATTGTTAAAAGAAAGATACAAACTTTTAAGAAATAAAGATTTTTTTAGTGTTTTAAAGAGAATAAAAAGGTACTCAAATATTATACAACCCACAATAGACCCACAATAAGTCTAGCTGTGGGTCGAATAATGCGCTCGGCACACTTGTACCGCGTGTGCAGCAAGTGGGCAAAATCAAACTTTTTATTAATTTTTGTTTTAAACAAACCGACTAAAAAGTTTTATTTTCAGAACTAATTTTACAACATTTTTGCGTAAATTTTATATCAAGTTTTCATTTAAAAGGAAAAATTAAACTTTTATGAAAACCATCACAGCCATTTTTTTCAGGAACCGCTTGACGTAGAAACATGGAATTGGTACAGTAATATACGTTTTAACCTTCATATATAGTAACAGCTAAACGTCAAAAACATTCGATTGGAAATTTCAGGAAGAGCAAATTGAATACTCGAAATATTTTTTTAATTCCGTAGATAGCGCCAGCTGTCTTTTGAAAGGGCTAGTTATAAGAGTATCAAAATGTTTCTTTCTTAATTTTAGGTATTATATCTTCAGAGATATACTGAAAAATACAGAAAATATGTTCACCTTCCATCATTTTTAAACATACATTTGAAAAAAATAAAAAACACAAAATTTTGAAAAAAATATAAGTTTCTAGAAGTTCATTCAGAGGTTCTAGTGAAACTATAGCAGTGGTTCTAGATGTCATAATTTTCGACAGATGGGGAATATTTTGTTTTTTTCGTCTACAAAAGAGGTAGTAGGCAATAAATTTACATTTTGTTTTATTTTCAAAGCTGATTTTTTCAGAAACACCTTAGATCTAATAAATTCACATAATATGTGCAATATTTATACCAATAACTTCAGCATATATGTGCAATAATTTCAACATATATGTCCTCGTTTTAAAGACAAATAATAGGAAAAATATCCTTGTAATCTAGGAGCACCAAACTGCGTTCTATGTTGAGAAAATTCTATAGAGTACGACGAAAAATATTAATATTAAATAAATGTAAATACGGAATATAACACTTCCGTATTAAAAAATAATAAAACTCAGATAACTGTTTAATTAATTAATTATAATTATTTGAAACTTTAATTTTTTATCACCTTGTATGCAGAGAAAACGGGCTGTAAACATAAAATATATATTTCTACATTTACATTCAATTACTCCACCTCGTGAGGTTGGTATCGATATTGCTAGAAACATATATCTAAATTAAAAAGAATCCCACCAAACATGACCTTACAAATAATTCGAGACAAGGAAGGATTTTAAGTTAATAAACAATAGATCACCCAAATATTTACTACATTGATGATTAAACACAAAATTGTAAGTACGGATAAACAAATTGAATTAGTAGAAAACTTTACTTAAACATATTTGAAAAGGGCAACGCTCGTTCTGGTTACGACAATTATGAAACTTAGCACGCCCAGGACGTGAACACAGCATAATCCACAATACATTGAACCTTCCTTTGATCGAATGTTAAACTTCTATTACAACGTTTAAACTGGGGTCTCTGTCAATGAACTTATAATTACCCTGTTATTATACTGAGCATCACTTCTACACAATACTCCTCATCCTCCTTCCACTGTATAATTAAAGTATCCAAAAACTGTTTAGATGCGAAAAATTATAATTATCTCAACAGTCGTTCGATAAAATGACACTTAACGATTGTTCGTAATGTTCATTTCGCGTGCTTGTAAATGTTTCTAATGTTCCAAATTAAATATAAACCGGTCGCCTTTTTAGATGCGATAACAAACAATTAAATATGAGTAATTATTAATGATCAGGCTAATGTTAGGAAATAATGTACCTGAGCTTCGAAAGTGTAGAAGCTTCCTGATAGACTTTGAAGTAATATAAAAGGATGATTTTGTAAATATGGTAACAATTATTGGAATTCTGATATATGGCGATCAATACATAGTTATTTACTTTCAGTGTACAAAAAAGAAATACAATAACAAAATAAATAGTTAAATATACTTTGTGATCAATTTAAATTAAGTATAATGACATTTTTTCAAATTAAAAATGCTAATTCAAGTTATACATAGAGAATATTGAATGAAATTTTCAAATAGCTAGGCAAAGCAGTATTTTAACCTGTTAATCTAATAGTTCTGAAATATTTTTTCTGTAAAGAAAACCGAAAATTTATTTAAAATTTTATTTTATTGTATAAGAAAAATGTTATGGCTTTTCACAAAATCAAGTGAGTAGCGCTCCTTAAAATGGTATTATAGTCATAAAGTACTCTATACCTATACGTATCATAGCAAACCGGCTGATCATAAAATTAAAATCCCTAAGTTATTATTACTGAAGTCACAATATCCCGGTACAATTTTCGTTATTAAAATAACGCTCCGATAAAGACTTGATTCACTTTGAAACATTAATAGACTGAAAAACATAGTAGCAAATTAATATTGGAATTTTCATTGGGATTCAAAAACATTAAAAGATACGTTGCAGATCTTCATTCACAATCTTGCTTTTATAGAAATTCTTGCTCAGTATGAGTTTTCATGTAACGATCATTCGCAATGCTCGTTAGGTTTAATAATAAGTATGAATTAACCATTCAAAATATTACAACTTTTCCAAATAATTTAGGAAAATAAAATAAATATATTTTTTTATGTACTAGGATTATAAGTATCTACTCCATAATCAGGTAAAAATATTTGTTATGGTGTTCGAGCTTAATTTGTTCTAAAGAATTTAAGAAGCAATTACATCATTAATTGAACATCTTCTAAGATGCTCAGCATATCTTTAAAATTAATGCTATTTATAAAATGTTATTTCTCTATTTTAGTATCGTATTTGTAAAGAAAACAATAGCCAACAATTAGGTTAACAAATTTTATTTGATATATCAAAGAAATTATTATATATTATTATTAAATTTAAATTGAATTAATCACAATTCACATTTAACCATTTATATTCTTGCTGTGTTTTATTTTATGCATTGATAGCAAATAACAATGTATTTATAGGCATATATTAAACTTCTATACTCTGAATTCATCTAAAATAAAGTATTATCATGTAATTTAAGAAATAACGAATGTCTCAATCAAATTATTTCCTTATTTCCCATTCCATTCTCTTGAAAGGGGCAAAGATGTTCACAATAGTTCATCACCAACTTTTCTCCTTTATGGTTCCAATCCAAGGCCTGTTTGGTAGTATGGTCGGATTCGCATTATGACTTATGTATTCGTGTACAGAAAATCTAATTATATTAATGGAATTCTATTTGATATTGAATAAACATTTTGTTCTATCTTTCTAAATAAATTTTGGTTGGGTGTCTTCTTGAGCCATGATATCCCAAAAATATATAAAGAGCAGCTGAGAAAGACTTGGAGTTATTACGTGAGGCTTTTCTTCCCGTTCCTTATCTAAATAGCAGTACAATTTTGTTGTTAAACCAACGTTGTACCAGAATATCTTATGTTCACACAAGATACAGTTGCACGAAAGTTATTCTAACCTTGAAAACCTGTGAAGCGCTGTGCACTTTAATTTGTTTTATCTCTTATACGATATTTCCAAGGTGTTACTGCCCATAGGCGTATACGGTACAATTCACTTGATCTAGATTTAATAGAACTAGCTCTATGTTGTGCTCTTCACATGAAGTCTCATTTCTTGCCTCTTCCGAATATTGATTTTAGACCTAATGTGTGTCACTCGTCTCTGTAAGCCCGTCTATTATGTTTACATGTCCACAAACTTATAACTCGATAAAAAGAGATTATCGGCATAATCAACGTCTTGTAAGACATCCAACAATCCTAATTATATTCCACGTTGCTTTCCGTTATTATGCAGTACAGTTTTTAAGATATAATCTTAAAAAAAAAACGGAGAAGAAAAGAAGTTTTATCAAATGCACGCGTGCACCGTAATATCTTCATAGGTAGTACCGTATTGTGTGTTTTCACAAAAGTACTTCTAACAGATGACTTTCAAGTTATTTTTGATTTGAAAATTTTCTTTATTAATTTATTCATTAAAATAAAACCTTTTTGGATAGACCGAACGATTATACCTTATGGAATTACATTTACAGGCACAAGTGACCGATAATTGATTTTGGGATAGATTTATTAACGTATTATTCGTTATATAATTCTACCCAACTGTGAGTTTTAGATGAATTTCAGTGAAGGAAATGAACATTATCATTTAAAATAAAATACAAACCTCTAAACAACCACGCTGATTTGTGGCATGTATGTAATAATAAAACATGGTTACACTATTAACAAACATTAATATTTAAATCGCTGTCCTTAATCCATAGTTAAATTTACAGTCTATATTAATTAGAGTTTTTTACAGTAATACACTGTTTACAGTAATATTAATATATTAATACTACAATAATTAAATTGAGAACAATAATTATATTTTAGGTTAATTCGACACATGACTGTAAAGTCAATACTCTAATAACAATCACGTACGTTTCTATTATCATTACACTTAATTATTTATGATATGGTTAACCACATGTATGAACAATTAAATGAAACTACGTTATGTAGTATTATTTCTACTTTCTTTAATTTCTTTACCACGACCTAGGTTTCATTGTGTTACAACATCTTCAGGTGGGATATTGGCAAAGATTAACTCTTAGGAACAACCAACAGCATTTAAATGTTTGAAACACAATAGCGGAAGCCTGGTTTGTGCGGATTTTTCTATTGTTTATGTTAGTGAGTTTATTGCAGGGGCGCAGTGTGAGGGTAAAAAATATTTTAGTGAGGGTAATAAATTCAATTGTTGTTATTATGTGAGGTTATACAATGCAAACTTTACGGTGTATGTAATAAAATTAAATGGAAGTTATTATCGGTAATATATTTATACAAAAGCAAGGGTATTTGAAAGTAAGGACAAGGTAATACACTAATTCTTCATATCGCCGGTTTTGTGTATTCATATATATATTTATTTATTTCTTTTAATTTTCTGTTTTTATTATATATACTTATATTTATATGTGTATTAGTGCTGAAGCAATATAAATATACAACATTGATACTAAAGTACCCTGGAAATTGTTATTCCACCAGCAGCTGAGCATCAACGATTGCAGGTTTGGATACTGAAACTCCTGTTTCTCCAACACACAGCCATTGACGTATGCGTGTATGATTAACGTATCTAAACCACTTCTCATCGCCAGTTACTAACTGATTCAGTCAGTTGAAGTTACTATTCAATGTCAATAACTGTTGACAAATATCAACTCTGCACTGAAGGTGATACGATGACAACTTATGGGGTATCCATACACCGTGAATTGAAACTTTTTCCAATTCCCAGTCATCGTAATTATTCCTACATACACTTTACTTAAAAACTCCTTTACCTCCCCAAATACATATATTTTTTTTGTTTCTATTTAAATTTACCAAACTGTTTTACTTGCATACGCGAAACATTGATATATTTAAAGTCTCATAATTTTCTTTGAATTCTTTCATTCTTTGCGTATGGCTTGTGTGGTGAAATATCCAAAAAAAATATGTAAGGGAAATTGAAAAAAGTTGACACTTAACAACATATAAAAAATTAGTTGTTTATCTACAATAATCGTTACTATACTGTCGCACGTGTGTAATTTTATATACCAATTTGCTCTAATTGGATATATTGGATATAACATTGGAGTGGTATTGT
This sequence comes from Druceiella hillmani, assembly GCA_039881145.1. Taxonomy (NCBI): domain Eukaryota; kingdom Metazoa; phylum Arthropoda; class Insecta; order Lepidoptera; family Hepialidae; genus Druceiella; species Druceiella hillmani. The sequence goes on along the minus strand of JAYKKI010000013.1, from coordinate 25,532,870 downwards.
TATCAAGACTAATGGTAAAATATCACATTATGTTATTGTTACACTTTACAGTGTAACAAATACTGGATGTTCCAGTGTATACATCTATTTGATAAAGAGTATAAAATATTGCAGCCTATCAATAATAGCGCATTTTCTTAAAAATCTCACACTTTATTCAATTATTTATTAATAAGGGCAGGTTTGGTCTTTTGACTATGAGGTATTTTGACTCATAGTCAAAAGATGAGGTATTTTGACTTATTTAAGACCTCTTGAAATCATTTCAATAGGCACAAAAATATTTCGTTGTTCATTAATAAATAATATATCTGAACAACTTTATAAACTTGCATATAATAAACATTGAGTTATGCGAAATCATATCGCATATAATAAACATTGAGTTATGCGAACCTACGCAGATACCATAACCGAAAACGTTCTTCAATATTATTTAAATTTTAGTAAGTGGCTATATTACGTACATATACAGGAACTTAGTACCTTTTAAAGACCAATGAAATGTTTTTATTTCGACAATACTTAAAATGATATTTTAATGTATTTTACCCCGTGTAGTGATTATATGGTTCTTTATTAATTTATATTAGCATGGAATAATTAAATATTTCATTTTATTGACAATTTTTTTTTATTTTCACTTTATTCGAATGTTGATTTATTTTTACGTATAAACGATATTTATGAAAGAAAGTAAAGGCGAGTAAATATTTTATATTTGGGGTGTAATGTCAACCATTTATTTATGCAAAATTCAACACCGGAACTAATTTTTTAAAATCGTCATTCATTCATTGTATATAATTCTTTATAATATAGTTTATTCAAACTAATATAAATTATGTTTGTGTCTAGACTAAAGGTTTTTGCATGAATTCTATGATTTTATAATAGGAGAGAAAACTAATTCATACGGACAGCCTTTGTAAAGATACATATAATTATGAGTATATAATTATTTAAATAAATAATTACGTTTAATCTTCTCTTCCGATTATGTTTCTTAATTAAATGTTAGACTTTTCTCAAAAATTTACAGAATAATTTAAAACAATATCAGTGGAATAAATTCATGAGCATTTTGTGTTCGGATGATCTCAAGTATTTTTAAAAATGTATATTCATTTGTTCGATATTTCCAAATGTTCTACGGTTATTTTGACTGCTAACAAAAATATTATTATTCTCAACAAAGTAATAATTATTTTTATCCGAATGGCGCTTTTACATTCTTTACAAAAAAAGAAGAAAACGAAAGTAAAGAAGCGGTCATTGTCAGAAAATGAAAATTCACAAACGACGAAAGATGAAATGATCATTACTCAATCGAGTTTGTGTATAGATAAAGAAGAACACACTGCCACTAAAGAGAGCGTAATTGACGAAATAAACATCGATTTAGAAAAAAGGTTATCCATTATAAATGTCGAAAGAATAAGTATAAAAGATGATGTGCAAAATGAAAACGTTAGCGAAAACTCTGGGGAAGCTTCGTGTCCTATTGTAGAAAATGCCATAGAATCATGTATGCCTAATTCAGATTGCCAAATAGATAATGTAAATAATGAATAACAATCAGAAATTACTTTTAGTGAACTGATACATGATAGCAATAAGAAATTCTTGAATGTGTCAGTTTCCACAGAAAATTTGTCTTTAGACTTTGACTATTTTGTGTTTGTTTATGTTTTCTCAATATAATATTTATGTTTTCTTAACATAAATTACGTAGTAAGTAGCGACGGCCTTACAGTTTTACAGTCATATTTAAATCGAGAATGAATAGGTCAACAAGAAAACAAGATTTAAACAAATCATTAATAGATATGCATATCATAATAAGTTTCAAAAATGCTTCTTGATAAATATTTAAATATAATTATTGAGGTTATAAATACCTCAATAACTATCCCCAATATAGCATTAGTCACTACACTCGTGTAAATACATAATTAGTCTGCGAGTTCTTCCTGTCGATTTTTGTTGTATCATGCATGCACATGCGCGTATCGTCAAATTTCACTCTCATAATTTTTTGCGTAATGTATATAAAGAAGTCTAACTTCAAAGTTGTCAAGGGCTTTTATTTCATTCCGTTTATACATATGAAACGTCATATTGATTCTTTTAACAGCTAGTCCAAACAATACATGGACTTATGCTGTTGTTGTTGTAAAGTTGTTTAATATTTAATATAACATTTTTGATTCAACGTAAATATAATTATAAACATATCAAACATTCTAAAAGTTTCGAGCTCAGTAGAAATAGAAACTTCTCTGCAGATATGAGTCAGTATATTTCACGACACTGAAGCGATCACTCCTGTTCTCCATCTATTATTTATTTCAATAAAAAATCAACATATCAACAAGTAAGGCCAATTTTCAATTAACCTTGAATAAACCAGCCAGTTACTTCAGTTGACTTGACTTCTCATCGTTCAACGACCTGCTCGATTTTTCTTCATTCTTTTATCGTTTCATCCAAGTTTCCGAATCTATCATCGTATCTATGTAAAGAATTAAAAATGTTGACTTTGATTTTGCAAATCAAAATTTACACATGTATACATGATCCAACAAGAAATTTGTCTTAAAAATGATAAAAAAACCTTTTTCAATTAAAAATGTTATATCTCTTAGAATAACTATATTTAAAATATATTGAACCCCATATAAGATGGCCACAGATTTTTACAACATAGAAACAAATTAAGGTTACTATTCTTTTAAAAAATTGTGGTAAATATTTTCAAAATAAATTCCCGCCTGAATTGTCTGAATGATAAGCTTATGTGAAAACGTAAATGTTTAAAATACTCAAATTTCTAACGAGTATCGTACGTCATACACCTAAATTACTTACAATTCAATACTTAGTTCAGCAATAAAATAACCCAAAAGGTATTTGCGCAGTCAATATCAAGAGTTTGCCCGAACCAACTTCGATAACGATATCTTTACACCGTCATAATTTAGTTTTAACCGATCTAATGTGGTTTACGTTCAAAACCCTGTTACGTAATTTCGTTTTGTCTTACAAGATCAATTGTCAAAAGGATAATGGGAAAAGTTGAGTATATTGCTTAAGTTGATAACTATCACGGATGGATTACGGCCAATATTATAAGGCTGAAAGGATTTCTGATGATTATCTGCGGGATGCATTATGAGCTAGACGAAAACGAAGATATGTGTCGATTTTATGATTATATTATAGCCGTTGGGTATTAAGAAGGTGATCCTAAAATTAAACGTAAACCCTAATAAAACTATATATTGTGTATATTATCTGACGTCCTTATATTTAAATAACTTTTTAAAAAAAAATGAACTTTCCGTAAAAAAGTTATTTCAATATAAGGATCAAAATCGAAAATTCAATTGTATCTAGTTCAAATGAGGTTAAGTAGATTGCCATAATAATAACAATAATAATATAAGGTATTTGTGGATATGAACTATAACAGGTAAAGTAATAGACAAATAAAGAAATTTTCTTAGAGCTAATGACAAAATAAACATAAAAATTAGAAAAATTAAACTAAGATATAGTTTTAAGAATTACGGTAAAATAAACAAGTACTGGCTATGAAGCAGACTCCAGTGTTGATCGGCAGATATAAACGGTTTGATGTATGATTGGATGAATTGTAATATTATGTGACTTGGCGCCCAAAAATCGAGCATAACAGCAAATCTTGCAGAATGAAGCAAAGATATATTTTACAAGACAATTATTCCAAAGCCATCAAATTTTAACACTCTGTAAACTAACAAGTAGTTGTACAAATATCTTGGATAATCATATACATTCGGTTTCATAAAATAATTTCCAGAATAGATAAATAATAAGAATGATATTTCATCAAATAATACTAGTTGAATATTTTTACTACATAAAATTAATATTAATATACACCACGGCAGTGGTTCCAAATCTATGAGGCATTGCCGTAATAACTGAAATAAAACTCCGCTCATTCCTATTTAAACATTTCTTATGGTATTTAAATACAAAATTTCACTATTTTTGTTAACTTTCATAGATAATGATAAATCAAATGTAGTCCATGCAACCTTCTAAACTTTAAATACTTAGCACGGAGAATGTATTTAGTATGCAAAAAAACCTAAATTTAGACATCTGGTAAATATTTAAATTAGTCACCATAGGGAAATAATGATATTTGTTTTGAGAAACAAAATAAATATTGATATAAAATTTATTTTTAATATTACATTAAAAATAACATTGCATTTGTGATACTGATGATGTCTGCATGCGATTTTTTTTATTCACTAACGAAATATTTATAACCTTGATGCAAAGTACCTACTGATCAGAACTTCGAAATATTAGTTTTAGGTAAAACTTTACAGAAATAAATCTCCACAAGGCCGTGGAGCTTTATTTTTGTAAAGTTTAACACTAACGGAGTTTTATCTCAGCAAAACTTTTACATTGTAACAACGCAGTTGGAACAAGGAAACCCAGATAGGAAAACAATTCAGATAGGAAAGCACCGGTTACGTACAAAAACAAGATATGGAACAAATATTTGCTGAAAAATACAGGATTACTAAATATTAAAATATAATTTATTTCTCATAAATCATATAAAATTTTAACTCCTGTATGTTTAGTTGCTTTTTATTTTGATGTTATGAAGATTAATGATTTTTACAATTTCAATATAAAATTCACAATTTTTAGAATTTTTGTGCGTCTCTTTGAAAAAAAAAGGTATTAAAATGGTTTGTGTTTTTATGTAAATAAAAGAAATTTTCTTCAAAATCGAATAAGCAGACACTAAGATATATTCTTAACTCTATTCATCAACAGAAATTATTTAAATTGAACGCCAGTTGTCTGTGAACACAAGCTGCCTTGCATTCGTTGCATGTAAAGAAGTAAAGTTCATATTTATCACCGTTTTTTGTTTATAGATTTAATTTAGTCATTTCATAGGATACGTTGTTGATAGTTCTATTTGGTTGTTTGCAGATGTTTCACGACGGTACGTTGCTGGTATTCATAATTCTTGCATGTCAATATTATTTGAGGTATTTTTTATATATTTATTGATTTTGTAAATATGTATTAATTTAACCTTCAAGAAATATCTTTGGAAACTCTGATTAGTTTACATTTCTCACCGTCTTCATCTTGATTTGTTGAAATTGTTATTCTTTTCAATTTATAATCCTTGAAAACAAATTTTACTCTACCTCGTCTATCAAAATGTTTTAAAATTCATTGCATTATTTTATTGCCCTTTTCCACAAAACATATTTTAGCTTACTTGGAAATAAAAATGAATAAACAGTATAGCTAAACTTTAATAAAAATTAGTGTGAGCGTCAATTGACGAATACGCTCGAATAACAATTCATTTATCTTAACAGAAAATAACAAAACTAAAAAACGAAACGCTCCAAATTAAGCATTTTAGTAATTTATAAATTTTGAATTAACCTAATTTATATCAGTCAGTAGATTTGAAATTGTAGTTCAACATATCTATTAATATCAAATTCACGCGACTGAAGCCGAATAAAGGAAATTGGAAGATATAAATTGTTTATTGCTCAAAACATATTGAACTAAACAAGGAGTTGACCCTAAAGAAGATAATGTGTGTCTCAAAAGTCAAAATGTGTCAATAACTAGTAATAAAGGAAAGAAGTAATCCACAGGAAATCATTAAAATACTTTTTCGTCAATTCAGAAAACTCCATTATGTTGCGCAACTAAAATCCACAAGAGCGAATCTAAGGGCAAAAGTTATAGTATATAATTAATTAATTTATCTTGAAATCATTTCAAAAATAGTAATAAAAGCAGAATGTGAAATATTATATTAAAATGAAGGTGGGCTACTCTGTCGTCGAGTAGTGTTTTTACCTTGAGTATATTAGTAATATAGTTAAATTATGCACGTGTGATGAGAATGGAATACGATTTCGATAAGATATTAATAATGAAAAGCGAAAAAAATACTTGAATCCGGAACTAATAACTATTTAATAATATGAGAAAGACAAGAAAAATATGGATACGATGAATTTAGTAATATTTTTAAATAATGCCACAATAAAAGAAGCCTTAAAATAGAATTATATATAAACAAATTTAATGACCAGACCAAAAGACTCGTCGACGTGAGTTTTACATCAAATGTAAAACTCCTGGAACCTCACGTAAAACAAAAGAAGTAATATATTCAGAAGCATTTGACTCTGCAAGCTCAAAAATAGCTTTTTGGGAAACTAATTAGGCAAGGCCAACTTTGATTAATTTTGAAAATTAAGCTTTTAACGGGTGCGAGAGAAGTGAGAATTTTCTCACTAATTTTTCATTACGCATGCCTCAAAATTAAATTTTTCTATAGCATATATGTTACATAAATTTGGATACACCATAGCTTTAGGTAATTAATTAAATATTAAGCTGCGTCGTATGTTACTAGATTGCCTTCACATTGGAAACAATAGATTAATTACTTTTGTACTTAAATTCGTACTGTTTAGTCGTATCAATTTGGAAGTCCCTAACAATTATAGTCACTTTTCCAAGTCACATAAGTTATCCAATTTCTTTTAATTTTTAAAAAAAATATTTCAGCAATTAAAATACATTTTATAAAAATGTTTCAGCAATGATATTATTATTGTTTTTTTTTATTTAAAATTATATGTGACAGTATCGAATATAATTAAAAATTGGTTAGATAATTTTTTATAGCCTATGTTTAACATTATTTTCCTAATTTTCTTCATTCAGTTGCTTGTTGACTACGTCATTTTAAAACAGTCAGAACTACTCACTCTTCGTTCTCTCTTCGTATTATGGGACATACTGCTAAATCAGTCTTTTTTAAATTGTAGCAAATAAAGCTTTTAAATTGAAACGTTATCAAGTTACATATTCTTTACATTATGTAAGTTTATTAAGACAGCAGGAAGGTAGCACGTTCTCTCCAGCAGTGGACGCTGCCACTAATTTTGTTGACAATATTTTAGGTAAACTTTAAAAGGACAAAATAATTACATAACAATAAATGTATTCAACGAAAATATAATATAGGGAAACAAAAATAGCCACTGTTACATACAAAATACAGAGATAAGGAAGAAATAAAACCTAAAAAATATTCGTAAGATTAAGAATATACAAGTACATGCATATTTCATTTTCTGTGTAATGTATACACCGCGTCACATGAATAGGACCCTTATATTTTCTTTTGCGATTTAACATACGAGACAAATAAATATACAACAATAGTAAGTATATATAACATTTAAGCATGCGACGTACAACTATAGACAATGGAACATCAAACACTAAGCGCAGTTCCCGTGAAATTATTGATAGCCAATATGGTGCATCACATGAATACGGCTATTGAGTACTAACCGTCTTCAGTTGGTTCGAGAAAAAATGCATTGAACCAAAGAATGGCATAAAGTTATATTCAGTGACCAACAAAATGTTCAACTTGGACGGTCCCGACGGGTATTCGTATTATTTTCATAATTTTCGAAAAAAATAATTCATTTTATCACGAAGGCGAAATGATACAGACTCAGTAATGGTCTGGGGCGGTAGTGGTACAAAGTAGACAAAACTCCGAGAGTTACATTAAACTTCTTGAAAATGAAAAATGTAAATTTGGAAGTGTAGATTATGAATGTTTTATTTTTCAACATGAAAATGCCAGCATTCATAGGGTACGGAACGTTCGTCAGTGATTTCAAGAAAATTATATCAATGTTCTCGACTGACCATCAAATATACAATTTAAAAATACACGAGTGACAACCATCGTGTAGGGGTGGGTGTCATTTCTGTATTTTCAAAACGATTTTTATAAATTCAGGCAGTCTCTAGGGAAACTATAGCATTGATTCTTGATGTCATATTTTTTTTAAATATTCTCCGTGTTTTTACGCTTATGAAATAATAAAATTATATTTATCTGTCTTCAAAGCCGATTTGATCAGAAACCGTGCAACTTACATCTTGATACATCTATTTTGCATTTATTTTACACCATAAATATTTAAAAATATCCTTATAGGAGGTAAATAAAGGTCCTCAAAAAATGTTTTATCCCATTTTGCATATTATGTGGAGTATTATTTGGAAAGGCTTGTTGTGACGAATGCAAAAATATTACTGTACAACTAAGAATTTTTAATTTTTTTGCAAATTTTGAATTGTTTAGTAGAAAATATATTCTCAAAAATATAGCATACCATACCTTATTTCCGAAAATACCGGGCTAAAAATATGAGAGAAATACGGTTAGTAAAATCTAACTAGAAAATCACAGAAAAACTACAGTGATTTTCTTTTATTTTTTTTTTAAATATGCACCACTTTTTTAATATTTTTATTGAAGATATAGTATACAATACGCTGCAATATATTTACGTTGTGAAAATTTAATATTTGTAAGCAGTTTAATAGAAAGGTACGCTTAAATATTTATAAGTGCAGAATTGTGTATAGAACTCTCGTTTTGCGAGTTCTACTCTTGCTCAACAGTTTTTTTATATTTTGGGGAAAATGTGTGTAAATCAAATACAACAATTATTGTTATAGATAAGTTTTCTAAGTTTATGAAATATTTTCTTCGACTTTCCTTGCAGAATTGTGTAAATTCTGGCGATTAGGTGGTCATTACGTATAATATATAAATTCTTTTGCAACTTTTTTCGATACTAACCTGTCAAAGCTAAATTATATTTAATACATAGTTATTTATTTTAAAATGCTTTTCCTTCACGCTTCATTAAGATCCTATTGAAAATACAAGTGGCGCATGATAATCGAAATGATTTTCCTTTATTAACTCAGGTTCTGATAATAAAGTCATATTGTTGGCATTTTTATCCTATTTCAACATAATATCTAAAACTATGCCAAATTTTATAGTGCTCAACGAGATATACCTTATAAGTTTTGATATGTAAGTTATTGAGTTGTCAAAATGAGATATTTTCCGAAGTCATGTCTCTTAAATTCTTAAAGGTAAAAATGTTAAACACAAAATGTTCACAAAACGACATGGGTTTATCTAATTCTATGAAGGAAACAATTAAAGGCATTGGAAATACAACTTCAGATGTATCGCGTAAAATATACACACGACGGTAAACGCCTGAATTTGATTGGCTCCCTGCCTTATGCCTAGATTTTGCTCATACTTTTAACACCTGTGTTTTCCATAAGCAAATTAATTTTATATTTTGTTGCAATATAGATGTGGAGATTATCTTCGTATTAGATATCTCAAGTTCCAAATCAATGCTTATTGGAGTAGTGGCCTTTATGCAGGTCGCACCTTTTTGTAATACTTCTTATGTCCCTGTCCATCTTACTTAAAAAACTATACGTCTTATACTATATGTATGTACGTACTATACGTTTTTTATTGACATTGTATTAGAACCTAAAACCGTCAAAATCGAACTCATATTTGATAACACTTTGTTGCGAGTCTATCAGACTGTCATGCCTTTCGAAATATTAATTGAAATTTGTAAATATATATGATAAACGGTATTAATGTAAATTTAAACATTTGTTAAAAGTTAAGCTTTTGTGGATAAGAATTATTTTTATAATTGTGTCCACAAAAATGTCCAAACAAGCAAATAATATTAGTTGGCACACAGTTCAACTTAACTATGAACTATTTCATTGGTTGTATATATCTGTAACAAGCAAAAAATATATCTATAACAAGCAATATATCTATAACAAGCAAATTGTACATGTATGCTTTCTCGACAAAATATAAAAATGTTGAAATGCATGTTGGTAAATTAAAAAAAAATGCCTATGAGCACATCTTTACTAGATGTGCGGCAATTTGTTTTTTTTTCTTAGGTGTGCTCATAGGCAATTTGTTTTTTTTTCACTGTGTTTATATCACTAAATTGTTTGCCGTTTGTTTGTTTACTTAACTATAGCAAGTTTCTTTATTTACTCAGCTGTAGGGCGTTTATGATATTACTAACACGATCTAACCCACACTAAAAAGTTATAACGCATTTTTAAAGACACTACATTAGAAGCGTGTATTTTTAATTTTCATATTAATGCATTTATACTTGGTTATTGAAAAGACTGCCACGAATAAAGCGGACACTACACATTTGAATTACCTTATTTTTATCAGTGTAAAACCATAGATATACTTGACGATAAAGTCTATTTATTCTTTTGTCGCACCACTTAATATTTTATGTTGATACCTAGTGGAGAATATCTTCACAAATCCAAAAAAATTATTTAAGCCAAAAAATTATAAAAAATGCTTAATTTTTCTTACTTTTAACTTTATCGTTTAATTTTATTATTTTTATTCGATTTGTTATAAAAATAGTAAAATAATAAAATCCCTTTGTTTATTTTGGTAAGCAATTTCGAAAACCTAATAAAACATAAGAAAAAGATTAATTTAACTTATTATTTGTAAATTTTTTTCGCAAAATTGTATCAGTGCTTGCCAAAAAATAACACGTTTATTTCATAAAAGAAAGAAAATTAAGTGAATGTAAATAATGAACATATAAAAATAGTGAAAAAAACAATGTTTTATTAAAGTCGAGGTTCACGTAATAATCGTTTCGGTATTTTTATTAAAATGAGACCTGGGTCAATAACTTCGATGCTAGTGGGAGAAGTATTTTTCTACACATAATAAATAAAAGAGTAATTATTTTTTATTTTATTTTTAGACGTCTGTCGAAACAGAAATTAATAATAATCCAAAGCCGACGAACATTTTTGGTAGATGTTTTAGGCACTTAAAATTTTGAACAGTAATATCTTGATACTAGTCAAATAGGTACTCAAAAATCTGTTTGGGCGTTAGTGTCATTGTTGCTAATGCGCACTACAATAATTTTGAAAAAAATTAACTCTAAAAAACTTTCTTCTTAACTTTTTCTTATATTTTTATTGAACCAAAAAAAAGTTTAAAGCATCATCGAAAAATTAACTTGGGTTCTCCGGCATTTTGTTACAAATGTTTAAGTCGAGCCTAATTCTATATTTTTTTTTATTATTATTTTTGGTAATATTATATTTTTATCCATTTTGACACAATTGTCTTACAATCATTTTATTTAATATGTTTCTAAAGGAATTTCTGAAATCACTACATAAATATTTTATGTATTTAAACCGACTATTACAAGCCGACTGTGGAAACTGATCCATTTCAGTCACTCGAAATACATAAAAATTAATTAATTATACTAACAAAGAATAGAACATGGAAATACATTTCTGCCTGTTTAGTACAGTAAATACCTATGAAAAAAAGAAATTTTAAAAAATATATTTAGATTAAGTAAATCTTTTTTATATAAAAAAAATTCCAATCACAATTTTAACTTGACTTTGAAATACGTACCGGCCATTTATCAAAATCTCAGATTGATCCGAATAAAAAATTTGTAAATATTTATATACATTAGTAATCAATCATGCAAAGAGACAAATAAGTCATATGAGGAGAGTTGTTTATTTTTACTTTTGAAATTTTACGAAGAAATTAGAGTCGTTTATTCGTTGCAGTTTTATTATCGTACGAGAACGGTTTTCGAAACGTCTATTATATAGTCTAAATTATTGAATACCTATATGAATATGGTAAAAAATTAAACTTGAAAAACAGGAACCGTTTTTCTTTTATTCCTAGTAAGTAATTTTTTGTGAAGTTTTTCACTAGAAAGTATATGTGATAGATATGTAACCAAAAATTATAAATGAAATGTTGGGAGTCATTTCGATTTTGTATATAATCATGCAATCTAATGCAAAATGAATATGAAAATAATGTTGGTCTTAATAACGATTCCAAATTATTTTATGTGTTTCTTTCATCTACACTATTTGCTTCGACAATGACGAAATATGAAAAATAATCTATAATTATTTTTTAATACAAAGCGGCAAGTAAATATACTTATTATTGTGAAACTAAACCAAAATTTTCATTATCCATAGTCTGATTTAAATCACTATTTTTTTTAAATTTTCTTCAGTTCAACGTCAAGAGATCATAAAAAGATTAATCATAAAAAGCGTGAAATCCTATACAAGTACTTCGTTTCAACTGAGTTTTTGTTTCTAGGATCATGTAATATCCTTATTTTTATTAAATAAAAAAACTAAACTACTTTCGGTTCATGAAATTCAAGAGAAATCTTTTCAATTTTACATTCTGAAACGTTAACGTGCAAATGGTCACTCCAAGCTTCAAGTAAAATATAGTTAATAAAAAGTATATTACGTCTCGCTTGAGCTTGTAGGAGGGTTTTCTTTACCCTTATATGGTAAAGCTTATCTTATTTTGTTTTCCGCGGCTGGCTTGCTAGAAATAAATGAACAAATGTCCACAAAAACACAGTTTCCATTAAACATGATTTTTCTTTAGATTGAAATTTAAAGATAATTATTTGTTGGTGTTATATTATGCAGTAAATACCTTTTTATCCATTGGCTTATAGATTAAATATTTACTTATACATTGCTGTTACAAATCAACAACAAACGAGTATACAAAAGTGAAACACAAAAATGTAACCAAATAAAAGTATTAGACACATGACTTGAATATTTTATCATTCTCTATAAATATATCACAAGTTCGCAAAGAAGTAATTTCGCGAGGAAATTATTAACAAGATTGACATTACAGTCTAGTGGGGTATCTCGATTTGAATTGATTCGGGACGGATAAACTCTGTAACGCAAAAAATGACACGCGAAAAATTCTGTATACACAAGGCTTCATGGATTTATTTTGAACAATAAAAAATACTAGTAGTCGCCCAGTGGTCGAAATTCGACAGTAATTCACTAAATTTTTAGATTTGAACGTTATTGAGGTTCTTTTGTCAAAAAGTATACCTCTATATTCATTACATTTTTTTTTTTAAATTTTGTTCTATTACGTCAGCTGAGAGCGTGTACAAATATGTCAGTACCGTGTGATGTTTGCCTTAATTCCGTGTAATACCTATGAAATATAAAATTTAGTATTAGTAACAGAGATATGTATTACACAACATATAAAATAAAGGTTTTTTTGCCCTGATTCAATAAGCTATTGAAAAAGGAACATTTGAAATCACACAAAGTTCACACTTCGAAACTAATTCAGTCAATCAGAAAATTTAAAATTCTTTGGCGACAATCCCTATTTTGTGCGATGATCACATATTATTATGTATTTAACATTGACAGGATGAACGTAAACAATGAACCTTTTAATGTATTTGTAATATATAATTAAATATATTTGTAACACATACTACAATGGAAGATGAAATAAATGAAAGTTTCTGTGTAAATATGAAATTGAATCAATCTCCAAATAATAGGATGAACTTAATAGTTACTCGCTGTAGTACACAAGAGGAAATAATTAATAATATCAGTTACCCGTCTTACTTATGATAGAAATCTGTTGCGGTAAAAATTCAAATTTTGACTTTCAATAAATTTGGCTCTCAATATATACAATATACAACTATTATGTTCATTATATAATTTGGAGGTAGATTCAATTCATATTCATACAGAAACTTTCATTTATTTGATCTCTCGTTGCAATTATCGCCAACGACACTATCCTAAATAGACAGTTAGAGTTAGTTGAGAAATACAACTCCAAAATTTTCGAAAGGTGCTTATTGAAATTTCAAAATCACGTGCCACATCTGCTCTGACAATATAACAAATATTGGGTCTTGCCTTCGATTGCAGTCAACTCATAATCATTACTTAGAGAATATATTCTTTTTTAATTTTGAGTAAACTGTACAAACATCATTAGATCGCATCCTTAGTAATATGTAAAATACAATGTGTGGCTGATAATAGTTTTAACAAAATTTGATTTTACGTCATCTATCAATGTATAAATATTTAACGATTTACAGCGTTGTACAGCAACGTCCTTGAGAATGGTTATAGATGTTTCCGTTATATTGTTTAAGTTAATTCATCGCGTGAATAAATGTGACAACGTAACGCAACGCAACACAATACAACGTAATGCATGACATAGTAACGTAAAGTATAGAATAGGACCTTTCAACGGCTATTAGTGCTGACTGAAGAGAGGGAGAGGCATCGTGAAAGTAGTAATAGGAAGAGAGGGAAAGGCATCGTGAAGCGAGTAAGAGTGGTCACCCATAACAGTACTATATACTGACCACGACCGCTCGTCAATGACGAAACGACCGTATAACCGTTATCGATGTCTTATAACCGTTATCGATGTCTTATAACCGTTATCGATGTCTCACATCAGATAATCTAGTAACACACGCAGTTTCTAGTTTTAGAATTTGATAATATCCTTTTATTCACTCTCAATGTTGACATTTAAAGAAAAAATATTGAAAGAAAAGTTAGATACTTACAAATTGATTGTATCAAAATACCGAATTTAAATTAAGTACAACGTTTCGGGTCAGAAATCGTGTATTATATTTTAGTGTACCAAAGCATTTTGAATTAAATGCTTTGACCTGTGTTATGAAAATAGATCTAAGCCGGGCCTCGCTATGCTGTATGTTGTTTCGTACCGAATACTCTCGCAAAGGATCGTCGACATTTTGGTGTTCTAACTGCGGAACTAACATAAATATCCCATTACAATATGACCGAGAAGTTACTTTAGTAAATCAACTTTTGGTTTAGGCAAATATCGGCTTCATATTTTTGTGGAGTACAGTCGCGTAATTAATTACTAAACTTACGCAATAAAGCTATATATATATATATATATATATATATATATATATATATATATATATATATATATATATATGTGTATTTATTTACATATCCTTATAATAATCATTGCGATAGATTAGACTGCCATGACGAATTTTCTTACCACTTTCTAAGTAAAGTAACATTTTTTTAATAACAGAGCACATAAATGTGTTAAATTAATTAAATTCTAATTACGTGATTTTTATTAATAGTGAATCGTCGATGTGAAAAAATATTGATTTATTAAATAAATATAATTTTATATCTATTAAATTCCATTGTCAATAATAACATTTACGGTTTGAAAAATATTTCTAGAATATTAAAGGTAGGTTTTAAAGTTAAAGATATCAGTTTATTGTACACATTATATTGGTTGAAGGAAGTTATAAAAGGATGTCATATAATATGTCAAATATCATAAAAGGATGTTATAATGAGAGGGGCGGGCACAAAGTGGATCAGACGGCCAAATATAGAACGAAAAGGTTAATATCGGAGAAGGTCTGCATCAATATATATATACACACACACACACACACACACACACACACACACACACCTATATATATATATATATATAAATTAATACATATGTCGTAAAAAGTAATTACCAACTAATCATTTGTATTTAATTTTCAATGCGTACAATTGCCTACTTACAGTTACTCAACTTCCACTATAATGAAAACCGAGTAGATTAGATTAGTAGTATTCACTAGCAAACTGCTAGTAAATGGTTGATTAAGAACCATTCTATTTTCTATAAGGTTCTGCGATGAGAAATTTAAACTTATTTACCTTTACTATTCTACTTTAACTTCTTTCTTTTATTCCAAGCTAACGATCAGTGAAGGCGATACCTTAGACCATACATTGTCGTGGGTGCCGTATGGTTGGGAAACTCCTTGATTATTTTTTTCCACAATTGATGGTATTTAGTGACTATTTTGACTTCTTTCGGAGTCACACCTTGATTTTGGAAAAAGATTTTCAACATAAAGTCACCTTAAACTTAAAATTATAGGTCTTCAAATATGTGTTTTAGGGAAACTGGCGTTTTTAAAGAAGCGACTCTTAAATATATTTAAAATATTTGTATTTGTGAAAGTAGTGGATGAACAACCAACCTAACCTAACCAATGTGGTTTGCTAACCAATATTGGTTGATCGTCAGTCAGGGAGCATACATTATATAAATATAATATGCGCTAATATTAAAAGTATTCTTAAAGAAAATGTCAAGTAGTTTTTATGTACGATTAAGTATCAAATGAAAATCACTGTGTTTAAAATATGGCAACGAAAGGCTTAGAAAATGTAATGAAGAGACTCCGTTTAGGATTTGTGGAGATAAAATGGAGGTTAGATGTACAAACCATATTAGTATTGTTATTATCTGTAGGAATGATCACGTTTTTTATACTCTAGTCAATAGTAATCAGCAAATTCAGCATGAAATGCCTAATAACCCCATACAACCAACCATTGTTTATTGAAGTGAATTGTTATTTTCTACTCAGTCTTATTAATCAAATAAAACAGGGACATGCACGTTTGAATTTATTTTTGATTACTCCCACTAATAAATTTTTGACTATTCTTACTAAATGGCGAAAATAGGGAGTCGCACTCAGAAATCTTTGCCCACGTTCGTCTCATCATCTAAGAAAATTTAAATGGTACTTTTTGCAACATATCGATGATTTTCTTTTGAGAATTTAATGGCAACGACTTTTCGATCCACTTAGTAAAATATAGAAAATCAGTATAGATGTATAACTATATTTTCATCAATTACTAGTATTGCCTTTAGCTTTCTTACATTCTTACTTGCAATAAATTTAAAATTATTCTAAGTAAAAGATATTTAGATAAGAAAATATTAGTGACTCCTACTTTTAGGTGATCTTTCGTTATTTTACATGAGAACTGCCACTCAAAGAACTATTTGGTTGACTTTTTTTACTATTAAGGTTTTTTGGGAAATAATTTTTCAATAGAAATTTTAGTGGGAAAAGAAAAATATTATTATTACCTATCTTGGGTTAATATGCTTTATAATGATACCAAATTTCTAGGTTTTTCATTTTTCAGGTATGGCTATAGTTTAAAAATTTCGAACAGATATAATAGATAGAATGGAAAAATTGAAAAATTATAACTCCTTTCCTTTTAGGGTGAAGAAATATTTAATAATATTTATTCTTGTTAAATTTTAAAAATATAAGCAGTATATTGAAAAAATATTGCCTTCGTTCTTATGCAATTTCAGTAGTTGCGGGTAATTTGAAGTGTTCCAGTGTCAATTATGAAGCTCTATGTAAATAAGCGAGACAGCTCCATGAACTTTATACAATTGCTCGTTAGGATTAGAAGTACGTACGTGTACGTAACCGTGTGATTTCTACTTAAAGGCCAACATATAAAACGTCACAGCAATTTATTTTATACCTGTACCTATTCACCTACGAAGCGAAATATGTCGAATATAAAGTTTTCTCATTTTCTTAATTTGTCGCGTTCCTTGTCGCCATATTTGTCCATTTCAAGTTAAATTGGCAAAGTTGTGAAATATTCGGCGCATGGCGGGGCTGCCGAACGTTAAACCGACATGAAAATTAATTATTGACTACCCCCTAGATATTGTTTATTTCTTCGTATTATTTGTTCGAATTTTTGCGAAACGGGTATTTCAGGAATTGCAAGTTTTGTTCGCCGATTGTTTTGGCCGGGGGTGAGAATATCGACGTAGAAGTTTGAATAGAAAATGTGGCGTGGCGGTTTCGTCTCAGTTTGCCTCGATGTTTTTATCGTTTTTATTTGTTCGCTTGCTTCTGGCCATAGAAATTGAGGACATTCCAAATATTACCTGATACTCTAAAGCATTTATGGATTGTTGGCATCGTTGCCGAGATAAAAAAGCGTACAAATGTATGTCCTCCCCTTTAAAGCTGGCTTTTTCACGTATTTAGAGGGTACTGTGTTACAACAATATATTGCCATAAAACTCTAGAGGTATACAATTTTTAAAATTTATTTAAAAAATCTTAATTAAATAACAATGCTTACAAATGTATGTCCTCTCTGTTAGAGCTGGCTTTTTCACGTATTTATAGGGTACTGTGTTACAACAATATATTGCCATAAAACTCTATAGGTATACAATTTTAAAAAATCTTAATTAAATGACAATGGATTTCGACCTTTTTGGATTTTGCCTTGTATACTCTATATTTCATAATTTTTTTTAAATTATTCAAATATTATTTATACAGACAAAAGCAAGCTATTAGACTAGCATATGCTAATTTAGGGTGAATTACTTTGGTAACTGATATTCCACAAGCTGCAGGGCATTCTTCGTTTCTCATTTAAATATTTTTATCCAATAATTGACTCCAATAATATTTTAACCACTTTTACTTCTTTAAACGAAAATTTGTATCTCTAAATGAGCTAGTAATATGGATATCTAGTCAATCCTAAATAATTCCCAGGCTATTACTATTCATATTCTATAATCGGTATCCCTGACATCTCATAACGGTTACAAAATCGGACAGATATTACGTGCTCTTCAAATGTAAAAAAAAACTTGGGTTAAGTGCTCGATTATTTTTGTAATTAGTAGCCCCAAGTTAATGATGTCAGCCGTCAAGTCTTCAGAAGAATACAATTTCTAAAACATATGTTGAATATGTTCTTTCACATTTAATTTTAGTTCATTCGCCTTGAACCTAAAAGATATAGATTTTAATGCGATAAGACTTAATAGCTAATAAATAGAGCTTCCAGTGTTACCTGGAATCCACTTGTATTTATCTGAGCAAGTGTTTTAAAGAATGTTTTGCATACTGAATGGTTTAAAATTGTTAAAATAACATTTTTACGGCAAATTTACAAATCGAACAGCCATGTATCTAAAATCTGTGACCATAGCGGCGGAATAGAATTTTTTCTTTATCGTACACTGTTTTTTGTTAATAAAAAAGTTGTCGGTAGTTTTTTTCATTTCGCATAAAAGTATTAAATATCTATAATTACTGAAAACCAGATGGCTTTTTTCAAAGAATATTCTTTTACCTTCCAGATAATCTTATTTTAATTTTATGTGCTGTCTTAGTTTATTTTTCTTTCTGTTCTCATGGCCACGAAACTATATTTCATTTTATATCCATAAATTGTGCCCCTTTAATGACACTCTCATCTATTTTTAGTACACTTATATTGATGGACATGTTATTGGAATCAGCAAGACTGAATGTTTGACAATATGTTTGTGAAGTTCTGTATTAATTCCAATTTTCGGTTATATATTTTATTGTCTTTATTTAGTTCCTACTTCTATGTGTTATTCTTTTTTTGTTGTACATACCAAAGTTTAACATTTAGAATTCATCTTTACATGCAACAAGTTGTTAACAAACACTCAATTCGTATTCATTGAAATAAGTAATTGTAATGAGATCAGAATTGGTGCCATTGTATTGGAACCGATTGGCCACACTAACAGGCTAACGTGGCTGCATGACATGCTGCAGTAAGCAAAAAAGTTGGAATTTAATTTCAAAATTTAATCTTTTCTCGGAACCTCACGTTACGTAAAAACGTAAAGATCTTTTTACGTACACATATACCATCATATAATATAAAATTACCGTAATATTGGAAGAAGGTATTAAACAGTGAAGTCGATGTAAGGTGGAAGTTTGCTCGTTACATTCGCTATCACGAGGCCGCCTCAATCACTCGCATGTTCGCTGCTGGCGACGCATGTTTGTGTTCGTAGGTCCCGGCGAAGGTAAAAGGATCTACGTGCAAAGTGTAGTTTAAGTTTGGTTTGCAAATCTAAAATTTGTGAGCGATTCCAAAAAGGATGTCTTAATTTTGATATATCCGATGTTTTTTTATGACAGGACATACGTACATGTAGATTTTATACATTTTGACGTTAACTGCGTCAAATTTCATCCATGAAATTTGACTAAGTGAACGTCAAACTATTTAGAATCTGTGTTTACATTTTCTTCGCGGAAACAACTATTTGCTGAAACTAGCCAAATTCATGGAAGTTAATTATTCATCGAGGGTATCAATGCTGTGGGTTTATTTGTTTTGTAGAATCTCTACGCAAATTTACAAGTGATAGGTATTTGATTATGTTTAAATCAGACAGTACTTTGAGATTCGAGGACTCCATCTAATGCCTAGTAACTCCATTTTAATACGAGCTAATGCATTTTGTTCTAATGGAGATGAATTTATGGTAATGTGATAATATCTCATTTAAGTATGAAAAATTTGACGGGAAAAAGAACAAATATGGTATGATTTTAACCGAAATGCAATGTAACTCGATGTATGAGATTTCGATACCAGCGTAAAGAATAAATTAATACTTCTGCCGACTTAGTAAGTCCGAGTATACTAGTTTCTATGCAGCTATGGAACGGTCTATTCATATCAACCTTCTTCAATTCCAACTTGGTCTAATTATTTTAAATTCTAAATAGAATTTTGGACGTTGACATAAGATTCTAAGTAGCAATTTGAAGATAACGAGAAAATGAACAAATAAGATATAATTTTAACCGAAATGAAAATAACTCAGTATATGAGATTTTGATACCAGCGTCAAGACCTAATTAATACTTCAGTTCGGTTAGTTAGTCCGAACATACCAATTTCAAATGGAACGGTCTATTTAAATCGACCTTATTCAATTTCAACTTAGTCTAATTACTTTAAATTCTAGATATAATTTCGTATGTCGGCATATGATTCTCACCACGATTTAAGTTTAAGTGAAAAACTTAATTTTTTTATACGTTTTCGAATAAGAAGGAACTTCGACTGTTTTTTGTATGTTAACGTTAATTTTGTATGTTTGGTAAAGCGTAACGGTAATTCCATATAAATAAGCGCAATATTTGAAAATATTCTCCTGAGATGGATAATGTAATTTCTCAATGGATAACAGTAGATTAATTATGATTTCAAATGTTTGTTTCGGTACACACGTGTTTATTGACAAAGTAATCGTAACATTAGTTGGACTAGGGTCGTTGATGTATATCAGTATATGCCAGTAGAACTCTTCAACGACAGCACATTACTCGTAATTATAGTATTGTTTTTAAAGATTAAACAATCATTTATATATTTATTCATTATTGCTGCGAATTTATCCTTTATGCTTTCCATTACTTAGGATTCTATTCGTTTAAATTATCCTTTGTAGAAATCATTGTCCACGTTTCTTAGTTTTCTCATAGATACATTTCATCAATTTCTTCCTCCATTTTTTAATAGGGGGTACTGATGCGCTCCACTAACTCCCATTCCCTTTAATACCTACAATTCCGCATTTAATATGCCTCCACATGTTGAAATATAAGCCCCTTACATAATATTAAAATTATAACATAAAATACACTTTAAAATACAAGAAAACCTACTTCAAAAACGAATGATTTTTTTATAAAATTGTACCTGTTAGTTTTTGTTTGAACCTAGTACTACGAGAAATACAAAATAATTATTAATATATGCATAAAAGTCATCGATGTCAATTGTTACTTTAGTACTCTGTTAAAGGAAATGATACTAATTTTGAATTTTTCAGTACATCCTAAAAAGTTCGTTTTTGAAATTGTTATTTTTCTTTTTAATTTCGAACCATAGACAATAGCAAAGATTGCGGATTCAATTTTCAATTTCATTTTGCTCAAAATATCTACATTTTGTAGCTCTTATAGTAGCAAAGCCTCATACAGATAAAATATATCTGTACATTATTTTATTGGTGTGAGACTTTTAACTGACTTTTTTAAATTGTTTTGGAATAGCCTGTTAATAAATCGTGGCAAATGCGTTGACTTTTTTAATGCAAATTGCATTTACCCTAGTCATTATCACTATAATTCCCTGCAAAAGTGGGATGAAAAAATATTTTATTAGGTATTATGTATTATATTTGTAAGTGTTACTCACGAAACATTATTGGAGAATTACTTGTAGGTTATCAGTAGTTTTATACCAATTTTATTAATAGTGTTACCGAAACAAAGTCAACAGTACGAGAAAATATGAATCAGAAAATATAGAATAAATTGAATTTTCTCTCTCTAGAAGAAAAAAAGAAATCGAATTCTTTCTCTTTTCGAAGTTCTACAAACAAAAAAATGTTCTATAATTAAAAGGGTGTTTAATTAAGTTTACCACCCCAACCTTCATCCTGCAGTTAAACTTCAAATCTAAATGGTCTCAATTATTAATATAAGTTATTGACGAATCAATTTATTGTGATACCGGATAGATACAATACTAATGATCGTATTCGACGTGATAATTCTAACGAATCTATCTTCAGCAGACACATTCATTTATTGCGTATGTGAATTGTTTGACTATTTAACTGTTATTTTCAAAATTACACGAATAAAAATTACAAAAGTTAATTTTATATTCAAAGTTATTTTTTATATTTTAGTACTCGGAGAACGAATACTCGAGTGTTTGATAAACATTAGTTTGAGAACTATAGTTGTTTTTTTTTCAAGTACATCGGTTTCCCCTTCATTTGTTCATACAGGTGCAATTTTGCTGTTAATATTGATATCATTGACATGTATTGTAGATTGCTTTCGAATTTACAATTATATTGCACTAATCGCACTTCGTCTTTTAGAAATTGTCTCGTAAGTCATAGTTTTTCAGCTTCTTCAAAGTATTAGTTGTTTAAATTGTACTTTATTCTAATACTTGGAAATACCCTCAAGTGGTAAAATGTCATAACCGTATTATTTCTTACTTCAACATTAAATCAACATTTAATTGAAATATTTCACGTTCTTTTTTATAATTTCGTGCTTTAAGTAGTGTTCACTTTGATCGGATTCAAGAATTATTGCCCTATTTGTCCCATCATCTTTAAACGATCATAGATAGATATAAGATTCAAGCCCATATTCAGATTAAGATTGTAATTTCTTGTTTCATATTTTTTTCAAATTATGGTTATAATTCCGACAGATTATAATTGTCTGAGCATAAGTGATGTCAAAACGGCGGTCCGAGTAGAATTTAATAGAAATAAAGTATAGTTATTGTTGAGAAAACGGAGTAAAAGATAGAAATAATGTTGTAACGAGTACAGGTATTTGAATATATTAATAGACAGCTCTAAGAATGCAGATGCATCAGTATAAACTGTCGTTGGCATGTGTTGGCCTTTGACGGCGCGGCGCACCGCGGGGACCCAGGTTCGCTTCCCGGCCTTACGTCGAGCAGGGTGGACAAGTGTTACAATTGGATGGAAGAGATTGCTCTCGTAGCAATAAGCCTGTCATATGTATCAATTATGTCATACGTTTCAATCAATTTAATAAAGATAAAACGCAAAAAGACGGTGCTTTTAATTTAAGTGTAAAACATAAGTGTAAGTATAAAAATGCTTGCCAACTTAACGTTTAAAAAATTTGTTTCGTATATGATAGTTTATTGTATTTACAGTAAAATGTGTGAAATTGGTTTTGTTTCGGGCTTACAATCGATTCGTTTCGTATAGATGAAATAAAACATGAGACAACAGAAATATAAGTTTGAACCTTCTACAAGCGGCAGGTTCAGGAAGTAACGTAATAGAACGTCCAAAGTTTGAGCGTTCACCTGTGTTTTAATAACGAACATTAGAGCGTATGAGCCAGCGCTCGCCTATATCGAGCGAGATTGCGCGCTCGCTGTAACGCGCAAATTAAAAGATTTCATGTTCCAAATTACGGACTTTAAGTATTTATGGCGCCGCCAGACGAGTTAGTGCGACGGTGCCTTGTGGCAAAATTGTGACGCTGAACGACAGAAATTTGATAACAGAAATTTATTGAATTCTTTATTCACAATAAATGAAACTACGTGAGGTAGTATTATTTCTACTTTCTTTAAGTTCTTTACCACGACCTAGGTTTCGTTGTATTACATCTTCAGGTGGGCTATTAGCAAAGATTCAGTGGTAAATAACTTAAAGAAAGTAGAAATAATACTACATCACCTAGTTTCCTTTAATTGTGAAAAGAAAGTTAATTCTATTACTTTTTACCCGCGGTGTATCCGAAAGGTCCTGACGTTGTAGAAACCTAGTCTATCTATCCGTCTTTCAGGCGCTTTTAACTTTGAAACAAAATAAATTGAGGACATAAGTTAACACATGATATGTAATTCGTTGGCCCAAAACTCAAAATGGGATTTAAAATTACTTCAAATTCTGCTTTGAGGAAAACGAAAAATGAAGTAAAGCGCAAACCGGTTCTTTAATTTTTTCTCTGCAAAAATTTAGATTTACAAATTTACCATTTTTGTATCCATCTTTTTTGCTTGTTTACTTTTTGAATTTATTTTTTTACACTAATCCCTCTTTTTATTTATAACTTTCTTAACGCGATCTTTTTGATTATAAACATTTTGGAATTTTTTGCTTTTTTTGTGTTTTTTTATATTTACTCATATTTTTACTTATAACGTTTTACTTATACGTAACCTTTTTACGTGATCCTTCCTGCTTGTTAAATTTTTGGAACTTTTTGTTTTATTTTCCTTTTATTATAAATCGATTCGTGTTTTTATTTGTATATCTACTCAGTGTTAGTAACAATGATAATAAAGTTAATGAAATTGTAGCAAAAAATTCCTTGAAAGAAAAAAAACCATTTTGTATCAGTAATATTTTTCATATAAATTTTTTCTAATGAACTAATTGCCATAGAAAATTATTTTGTGATAAATAAATTGTTTTAATTATTTATTTTTTAATTTAATAACTGGGAATTCAGGTTATAAAACCTCTTAAAATTAAAATATTAATTGAAAGTGTACAATAAAACAAACAGGCAAATTTTTTTAAATTTAGAAATAAAGAAAAGCATAAATTGAAGTCTTAAAAATATCAAAATATTTTTAGATTGAAATAACTCATTGTTTTTGTTGATTAAAATAAAATTGAGGCTGTAATTTGATATCTTTTTTACCTTATTTAACTGCTTTAATTCCCTTCTATAATGTCTAATAACAAATTCATCGCGAAAATAAAAAAAAAATAGGAATTGAAGTTTTGAAGCCATTTATTCGTTTTGAAGCCATTTATACTGTTCGCGTCATCGGCTCCTTTGAGCTTAGTCGGCGCTCGCCGCCTATCCCTAACTAGTTTTTTTCTTCTATCCATATGTGATGTACGCAGTTTACGCATTGACTCCGAGAGCGTGTATGTGTACAGTGAAGTACCTAGCCGGGCGATGTGAGAGAAGTGATCGGTTGAGGTACTTTCTATTATAACACTTTTGTTGCGAGTGACATCTGCCAGTTATCTTGCCCGATGAGAATCTTGGGCTGGACGTTTTTATACTGGAGACTATTTTAAATGTCAAGTAGGTGTTTGTAGCCGGCTATATCTTTTTCTTTCACTTCTTGGGCCGAGAGTTGCAAATTGTGGATGGTACGCACATGGATGTTGTTCAAGCAGCGATCTTCGCATTCAAAATGGATTCTATGCGTAATGGATCGACAGGGCCTTTGGCACCAACTTGATAGGCCAAGTCGGTATCAATAAGAGTCACTGTTGACTCGTCGTTGAGTAACGCGTGCGCGTCAGTCTCTCTAGCCGGTCCGCAAATCCGTACTCGAACAATTTTTAGGTAGTAGCGAATTTTATTATATATCCATGTAGAGCTGACGGCTTCTGTATTTGGATTTTCAGTGTCTTTCTTCCAGCCGTGTGCAATATACAGCAACCTATGGTGGAGATAATTTCACCCGTCGACTTCACAGGTCTTCGTGTGGCATTTGTGTATTCTAGTCTGCATTATCTCAAGGATAGGTGATGCGTCTTCGCCAAGTCTCACTTTGTGTCGGAATCCGATTCTTTGAACTTTTTACACACGGTCGTGGCATGTCCCACCTTTGAACACGTCGAATATTTAATTTTGTTTCTCCCTTTTGCCGTTAACGTTCTTTGCATTCGTCGCTGATGCGTTATTTTTCTGTGTAATTATTTCTGATTGTGCAGAAACGAAATAGGAAGCAAGATTGCTTTACTACATCAACTTCATCTTTCGGTTGTGTGGCGGAGTAGTCAAACCAGTGATGACGTTAATTTCTTAATTATCGCCTTCCTAACCTCAGTGTTGTATAGATAGTAAACCCTGTCGAGAGATCGAAGTGCTACGCTGCTGGAGACGCGACTTGCGAATATGAAAATTTCCTTAGGTGTATTCGTTTGCCATAGTAGCGTCCACAACCCTTCTAGTTCGGTGAGGGCAATATAGTCTGGCCTACCGAAGCAAAATTCAAGTGCCTTCATGACGTCTTGAGAACTCAAATTGTTTATTAGGAGACTGTTAACGGCTTTTCTCTCATTCCCTCTGAGGCTGCGACGTAATTTCGCTATGTTTTCCACTTCAATAAGAATGGTCCACGACTCGTAATAAGTGGGTTTGAATGGTAGCCAGTCTTAATGATGCACACCGTTGAAGATAGGTAGTTCCACATAGTGCGACTCTTGCCCGGCTTTGACGGCGAAATCGATTGCAGACACCAGTTCGGAGAAGTTGACTAGTAGTTGGCATGTAGCTGTGGCGCTGGCTTCTACTGGTGCATGGTGAAACTGCGCGACTATAGCTCGGTTTTTGCTCTGCGGGCACGGATTGATTTATATTGGCACTGTATTCGGCTGGATGTAGCCAACACTGCTCTGCTCCAGTAATTACGTTTCTATCTGTAGACGCCGGGATGCAGACGGTTCCTCTGCTGTCAGATTGAATGTTAGTGCCATTTGCTGTTGGTATGACTCATTCGCAATAGCCAATAAGTGAGTCTGACTTTCACTTAGCCACGTGTCGACTCTGTGTACTGAAGGGAATACCCTTCTGTGTCAATACTCCTCGTCATTGTAAGATCATTTTGTTTATTTTCCTATCAATTACAAAGTTTACTGTTACTTATACTAAACTAGAAGTTGAACTCAAACTAATCGATGACTATTGGAGCACTATTCCGAATGACTATGATTTGGCAGCGTCGTGACTCCCCTGCCGTTAAGTGATCCTTTTGTGCGGCCGCTGGTTGTTACGCCAGGGGTTATGGACCCACGGCCGCCCTATCGTCGCATTGGTTAGAACGCTCGTCCGGAACACGTATAAATGGTTAAAAATTTTATGAAAAACATTTTTAAAAAATATTAATTTTATTCACAAATAGATCTAGAAATTTAGGATTTTATTTATTTTAACGTAACAAATATATAAAACAATTTGTTATTAAATAGTAAATTTAATTTTTTAAGTAAACTTGTAAATTTTCAAAACGGTACAACTGTCCCACATTTCCACTTGCACATTGTCTAAACAATGTCAAATAAACTAACAGAACTTTTCATTCCTCCAAAGAAGGATTTTAAAAATTCTCTCAAAGCGAGAAATAAACGCTTGCAGCAGTATGAAATAAAATATAGAGGAGTGATTTTCAAGGGAACGAAACTCAAACTTTAATAAACTTAGCGAGTATATTGTAATCAAAATTCACTTGATTTTAATACTAGTAAATATCGAAAGCATTCACCCCATTGATAATGAAATCTCTAAAGTATTGTTTTGAGGTCATATTTCAAGGGTCATTTAGTTTAGTTATTAAATAAAGGAGCTAAGGAAAACCAGGACGCCGACATTAATTCCCTGCGGACATTAATTCCCCTCGTGCAGACATTTCATCAGGGAGGCGAACCGAAATAACCACAGAACGCGACATTAAATTAAACTAGAAGCCCGCTAACGATTACTGGAGACAGGTACACAACCTATTTACGGGAGCTATAAAGAGAACGGTTAATTATAAATACCTCTGCCCAAACCTGATAAATTATCCTTCGCGACAAAACAATGAGCACGGTGTGGGCACTATTTGGCGAAACTCGTTTCCCCTTATATGTTTGCGTTTTAAATTGTGTAGTAAACTATTAAGTGTAACTTAAATTTTATGGGAGTTTCACTACAGTTTTAGATAAATTACTTAATTAGTTAACGTTGAGCGTAATAAAAGGTATAAACAGCAATGGAATCCAAGCGAAATATTAAATAGTCTATATAATATACTAGCATACCTGCTTTTCAACCTTATATATACGTGTATATATACACATATATTCTTTCATTAAGTGCAGGAGTACGTATAATGCATAAATTAGAAAGAGAGAGGAGAATATACAGAATAAATACACTGAATCCCGTAAAGTTGTAAATTTTATTTTTAGGATAAAAATTGTTAAATAAAACTTAACAGATATGAAGAAAAAAGACTATCCTACATACTTTAAATAAGTATGTAGGATAATCTTTTTCCTCAAAAAAAGATAACAAGGACATCAATGGAAAGCAAAATGATCAACAACATGATTACTTAGTCCCTTAGGAAACGTAAGCTTGGACATATGAGGTTCTAAATTTCTGCATTTCTTTTTTTAAGTAGTAAAATTATTACTGTTACTGTTTAATTTTACTGTTAGACTAATATCAATTATGTTGTTGGATTCAGAAAGCACTAATCATTGCATTGCCGTATTCCTATCCTCGCTTCCACGCATTATCTTCATTAAGCAAAAGCAAACAATTTTTCCAACTTTTGTATTACGAGAGATACCATAACATGAATTTTTCTCTGAAGACTAAGTGTGCAAAGTGCCCAAAATTTTGGATTTAGAAAAATTAAAAACATCCTCATGTATTTATGAAAAATATTCCAATATCATATTTTACTGATAGTTTAGGCAACAACGTCAAAATCGGTGAAGAATTTTGTTTTGTCATTTTGTTTTTGGTAGTAATGTATTTAGAAACATTTTACATCAAATCGAAGTTGCGTAAAGATTTAAATTTTTGCATATAAAATATATTATTTATGCCTGAAAACAGCCTAAACCTTACTTGCTTGTGCTCACTTGAAAAAAATCGCAACGTACGAGACAACAACGTAACTGGAACACTTTTTCCGTTCTTAGTTCTTATAGGGATTCAATTTTGACACAAACAAATTCATTGTACGGATTCTGTAATTACTTGATCGAATTTTCATATGATAAAATCACAGAAAAAATCAACTCGATAGGAAAATTCGACTGAAATTACAAGATTTTAGATGTCAAAATATACCTACTTATACTGATTGGAAATACTTCGCGTAATAAATATATCTTTAATTCGATTTACTTTCTGTTTAATTTTTAATCTTTTTTGCTCATGATTTTTGATTTCAGTTTTAAATTTTTCTTACTTTCCTTATCCCCAAACACAATATTTTCTTCCTTTAACCATACATAACTGATTAAACTAGTATATTGACGAATTAATTATATTCTCAATTTCTCGATATCATAAAAATTGCATCGGCCTTGTGAAGAAGTCTGATAAAGTTTTATCTGTTGTACTTCTTTTGAAGTTTTGGTTTCTCCATCTTTCTCGTAAGTGTCAACCCTGTCTTATACCCTTTTAAGTTTTTTAGGTTATAAAATTAAATTTGTATAAGTATTTTTTACCTGAAAGATATGCCAGGCTTATTATTACTGCTTTTGAGTGAAAATGATTTTCAGTTACAAACTTTAGTTCAAGTTTATATCCAAAGGAAACTAAACTTTCCCCCTCATTTCACAATTTTGCTCTCGAGGTTTACTTTAATTGAACTCACCGTATTATTATATTAGATGCATGGAAGCTCCGAATATTCTTACATAAATATTATGGGATACATGGATAATTACCTTATCGACTAAGTATCATATTTACTAAAAACTTATTATATTACGAAACTTGAAAAGAATTTGTTTAATATTATTTCAGAAGTATTTTTAAAGTCATTCATATTATAGTAACTTTCTTCAATAGAATTAGCTTTTATTTTGGGTTTTGTCAGGTAATTTCTCAAAGATATCAATAATGTTATAAAGAAGAGCTCTTCCAAATAAAACATTTGCTTTTAATAAAAGTTTTCACCAACTCTTGAGAAAACTTATTAGATTACGAAACTTGAAAATAATTTGTTTAATATTATTTCGGAAAGATTTTTAGTCATTCACGCTATAGTAACTTTATTAAATAGAATTAGCTTTTATTTTGCGTTTTGTCAGGTAATTTCTCAAAGATATCAATAATATTATAAAGAAAAGCTCTTCCAAATAAAATATTTCCTTTTAAAAAAAGTTTTCACCAACTCTTGATGAAATTATTCTTCATAAGGGTCTTCAAATTATACCCATCGCAAAGCCTCTGTGTTTACAATAAATTGGTATAAAGTTTTAACGTGTACTCACTATAAAAATAAATACATTCGATAATAATACTATTTGAAAAAAGGCGAAATTGTAAACATAAAGAAAAAGTTACTGATCACGTCATATTGAATTACGAACAGCAGAAAACTGATAGGGAGAAATAAATATAAAAATTTAACAGGTAAGAAGGCGTATTTATCCGAGAAATGTATTTTTCAACCAAAATGAGTAATATTTAAGCTTATCAAGTTAACGTTATGTTCTTTAGTAATTATTATATTTATTTATCGAAGTATTCAGATAAAAATCTTTAAAAAAGTAATTTGTATATCGTTGGAAATAACTGCTAGTCAAATTATAAAATATGACAAAATATACACATGTTAAGAGATCCATCTGCGACGTTCAGTTAACCGCTAGGCTGGCCTATTAGTAATAGCTTTTAATTAGCAACATTAATTAAGCAACATAGGAACCAAGCTTTTGGCATAACTTCAATCCATTTAAGCTTAATATTATATTGTTCGCAAAATGTTAAATAAAATATATGTTAGGCCCTTATCCACCAGATTATAAAGATGTATCTTTTAGGGTCCCATTGTACTAAATCATAGCTATAACCTTAAAATTTAATTGTTTATTGAATGTACGCAAATAATCTTAAATTATGTGAAAGACACCATAATCAGTATGGAAGAAAAGGAAACGTTTTACTTTTGTTTATGTTTTGATTTTCAAATGGGAATATTTTATGCTCTTTGTAATCGAGAAAACCCTCATTTTTTGCATTTTGTATCTTCTCGTGTTTGCAAATCATATTTTTACAATACTTCTAAGTATATTAGAATTATATCGATTTTGATAAACTATCAATTTTGAGTGAAACTAGATTTTTGAAAATATGTCATCGTTATTATAATGTTATAACATTTATAAATATTCTATGTTATACAATTAGTTCTCTTATAGTTTTTGAAAAGTATCGATAAATATTTTCGCCGTAACTGTATCTAAATGAAAGATGCCACATTTAAATGAAATTGGTTTATGTGACATAAACAAAAATTTGTATAATTTATTTAATTTGAAATTAGTTACATGATTGTTTTGAGTTGATATCATATCTTAGGGCTAAATTTTATAACGAATTTAAATTTGTGTTTTAATATTTAAAACCACATATTAATAGCTGGATATAATTTATTTATCTGAAACTTTCATTTTAATATTAGTTATATTTCAGTTTGTATAAAGGGTTTATTGATTTATACTTCAAAAACACACACGCACGCACACACACACACACACATATATATATATAAATATGTATATATATATATATATATATATATATATATATATATATATATATATATATATATATATATATATATATCTATATATGCCTAATTAATGCGAAGTATATCGGTTTATTTCGATGCATTGATGCTGTGATTACTGCGACAACTGTCATTCATACAGTGCTCTGCTGAATATTTTCTGTAAAAAAAATTTAGGAATTTATTATTTATATAATATTAAACCGTTGTATTTAACGTTATGAATTTGCACTATAGATGTGTTGCAAGGGTGAGGATTGTAAACAAAAATGAAATTATAAGAACACAATTGCGTAATACATGAAAACTATTATTAGTATGGAAGACAATCGTTAATTATGGCTTTATTAAAAAGGAACTTTTTAAAAACCTCAATTGTAGGCTTTGTTAGGACCCTTATTACCTAATGAGGTCCATAACACAAGCATGTGTACTACGTAGAGATTATAATTATTATCTGCTAAATAATCATGTGTAAGTCTTAGTTTAAATTTAAGTTCGAATTCTTAGCAAAATAATTTAGCAAACATTTGGTTGTAAGCCTCATTAGAACTTGGTAATAAAGAAACTAAATTGGCTTTTTTGCCTTTAAACAGGAATCAATGCTTTTCCAAGTTTTTAGCCCTAAAGAAGAGGCATAAATATCTATAATTCTGGCGTGATGTTGATATTTTGAGAAAGCATGCCTTGCGTGCTACAGATATTGCCAGTACAGATATTGCGAAGTGTTTATTCAATACTCTAAGTAAAGCCCAGGCTTTCTCATGATAAAACAAGCGGGTTTTATTAGGATTGACCAGCGTTAGAGTACAATCATCTTTTAAGAAATAGAAGAATAAAATAGTGAAAATTACTTGGAATTTAATGTTTTGAAATTTAAATAAAAAGGTCTAACAGAGTAAATTTAAAGTCTTGACTGTTTACGCCGCTATTTTTAAAAAAAGATTATCGTTGAGGTTATTAGAGATGTATCGCATTACTCAATCATTAATCAATTGAGTATATTACTGTGGAAATAGCGGTGGGGTGGAGTTGCTCTTTTTTATTAACGTTTTCTCATATTTTTGCAAAATATAAAATTATTTAGGCAATGACAAGTATGAGTTTTTCAGTGTGGGTCTTCGTAGGAGTCAGGTTGTCTTGGGCGACTGTACCTTAAATACTTGTTATAATGCTTCCAGTACTCTCATCAGTACCTTTCAATGAGCGTTTTGTCGAAATATTTGCAATGCTAAGAGCCAAAAGTGAACCTTTGTATACATTCGGCCCCACTCGTTTGGTGTCATCCGGTTAGTTTTTCCCCAATTGATGAGATTTTATTTCATTTTCTACTATCTCAACTTTTCGTACATATACATACTCAATTCAGTGTGTATCCCACAAAATAAAAACTAAGAAGCTCTGAAAATCCCAGATGAAAGCAACACTTCAAAACAGAACAAGTATCACCACAAGAGGAAATAGTGTTAAAATATTATAAAATACATTCGAGTATGTAACCTGGCAATATTTGCGTTCAAAATTTGAAATTTTAGACTAACATCTAGTAATATTATTACCTTCGTCTTTGCGGTGGTATATTGAATTGATCACAAGCTTTGATGGTGTAAACCTGTGATCAATCCAATGTACCACCGGTGGTCCCGGGTTCGGTTCCCGACCATTTGTCGAGTGAAGCTGGATTTATTTATATATATATATATATATATATATATATATATATATATATATAATTATATATATATATATATATATATATTAGCTGTAAGAGGTTGCTATTGTAGCAATAAGTCGGTTTTATGTAAAAATTGTGTACATTTAAGGGCATCGTACATCGAGACTGAAAATTTGAGCTTAAACTCGAAGTTTCTATCGTTTGGGTTTAGATTAAGATGTCATCATCCCAGCTCATCATCAGACTCTCGAATTTTCAAGAATTTGCGTTTCTGGTCATTGGATCCAATTTGCATTATTCTCTACTTTTCATGCTATTTTCAGAAAAAAAATCGATAATTAGTACGTAAAATTTCAAATCGAAAATTTTCAAAATTTGAGTATATCGACATCTTAATATTTTTTATGATTCATTGATCACTATACGAATGCGACTATGGAGTTTTTGGTAACTTATTTAATTTAAATTACAAATTGTGTTTTTAATATTTCCTTTGTTACTGTTTATACTACAGTTTAAAATGATGTGTCGTTAGAGTACACGCAATGTCTCACGGATTTCGTCAATTTGTAAATTGGGCTTGAATTATGAGTGAACGAAAATATAAGAAATAACAAATTAATGAATAAATTATGAATTAACTAAGTAAAAAACTGGACGATATTTTAAGACTGTACAAATCAGTATGTCATATCTACTAATCATTCTGTCCCAGAGTGCAATAAAAATTCTTTTCAATCGTGAAAACGACCATAAACTTATTCTAATATTTTTACACATTTAGATAGCACATCACATTCATCTTTCGTAGAACATCCACCTAAAAAAAATCAATCGGTCAGAAAGTTCTGTAGATCGCCTTTTTACAAAAGAAATAACTTCTGTACGTGCATTTATTTTCAGATTACACGAATTATTTTCTTTTAATTACCTATTGTGAAAATTTTAAAAATCATCCTGAAATTTGGTTGGGGTCCATAGTGAACGGTAAATACTGATCGAATACGAGCTTATATTCAATACATTAAATAAATCTAAAACTTGACACGAAATTTTATTTTCTTGCTATTATCGCCTTAACCAATTAAATAGAATACTTCATAATTTTTATTATAATTGCTAAATAAAAAGACGAAATAGATGGACAAATATTATCTTCAAAGGTTAAATTAATTTAAAAGATTTTTAATTTGATTTGATTAAATTAAATTTCAAAGATGTTTAATGAGTTAACACATGAACTATCTTCAATTAAAATTAATATTTCTAGAATACAGGACTCTAGTAAAACAACAAAGATTAAATAATTGTAATAAAAAGCTGATTTAATTTTTAATATTTTTTTCCATTACTTTAGTACAGTACAAAATATAATTATATAAAATATTTTTCTTACATTTCTGAAGAAATTATTATTGTCAAACTATAACAAAAAAGCTCCTTTAACTTTACGAAAGAGGAATTCATAGCCTATAAACTAGAGCTGATAAGTAATTCATGCTACTATTATAATAATTAAGAAACAACAACCAATTTTTACTCACCTAGGATTATAATTGATTTACTTACGATACATTTCGAATGATAGTTTAAATTATACATAATAATAATAAAATATTAATAATTATAAAAAATTGTAAAAACTTTTCCTGTCTTTTCAAAACCGTCGTTGTTTGTTGTGTGTAGTTTCTGTAGACTATTTGCTGATTACTAAAGTCGCTAATAATCTCCTTTAATTTAATTCAATTTGAATCATATATAATAGTTTTAAACAAATTTTAATAATCATTTGAGGGTTTTGGAAACTCAAGTTTCCAAAGGAGGGTTTTGGAAACTCAAGTTTCGCAGGCCTCTTTAAAACATTTTAATTCCCTGTTTTCCGCAACAGGAATTTTTAGAAAATTTGGCTTAGAGCAGTTATAAGTAACATAGCTTCAATGTACATTTACTTGAACGAATTACGAGTATTACGACGTTAGCGACAACTTCACCGCTAACGTCATTTTTGAAGTGTCTTATCTGTTATATGTGGTAATAAATTTAGTACTTTAAATAGTTACGTAATATCTTAGAGATGATTAACATTTCGTGATGTACACTGCATTTAGTAAATGGTTCTTTCACACGGAAATTAAACAAATTTTAACACAATGTGGAATGTTTTTATGCAAATTATATACGATTTAAACAAAAGCATTTCATTTTTTCCAGCCGTCAAATTTTCTCTTGTGAATTACATTATGACTTCTATTATAAAATCAAATTCATAATTGACCCAGTTACACAATTATCGTATCATACTGTTCATTGATCCCGCTATAAATAGTACTTACCTTTGGCTCAGGAATTGTTTAATTTCAAATGAATTAATTTTGTTATGAATTAGCCTTTCTGTCTGTTTTAATTCAGCCTATACAACTCCAAAAAACTTAAATCATACAACTCGTGGACGCAATTGGAATTGTTAAGTTAGGATACCCGTTCGGTTTAATTGGGTATTTGACTAAATTTTTTTTATTTCAATAATCATAATTTCAAGGTGAAAAAATTTTGATATATTTTAATAATCATAAAAATTTACCGAGTTATAAAAGTTTAAATTTAATCTTTAGAAAAGGACGGCAATACTATGTTGTGAGGTCATTTTTAATGTTGCACATTATATTCTACGAGAGGAAAAGGGACTGGGATATATCCAACTCTATCCGTATCTTCAAATTTAGAAGCCTACAACTGGCTTATTTTTCAACCAATTTTTGAATCTTTTTTAAGACTGGTTTTTAATTAACTTATATTTCACTATATTGTACGAAAAATATCAAAATTTAGAATGAGTCAACTACCGTATTATGTTTTGTTGGCTTGCGTATAATTTTCTTTCTAAAATAATATATTTAAAATTTGCCTTTAATATAACGCCCTTGTTTCGTATATAGTATATTGATATACACGTAATATTAATATACGCCCTTGTTTCGTCGAATATTGCATAAAAGTTAAAGCAAAATACAAAAATAACCTTAACTTCATCACTTTATTCACTATAAGATGGTTATTCCTTTGTATTTATATCATAATGTTTCGTGTTCGTGTTTACACATACCGTAATAGGGTTAATGCAAATGTGCAAGTTTTTAGCTTTTTGTTTTCATTTTATTAAACAAATTGGCATTAAAATACTATTTTCAACAAATATACGGGAATTGCAGAAAGTATACAAATTATTTTAATATCTATAATTATTTAGTGAGATTTTCAATCATAGATGAAATACGGATCTATACACACTTGATGACGTCGATGAGGCACATATGAAATTTTATTAGGATCTAATGATCTAGAAAACTTAAATGAAGAATATTTGCTCGTTCTGAAATGATAAAACATGTTTTTAGATTGTTTGTTAGTTTATGTGAATGCCATAAATTAAAAAAAAAGAAATTTACAACGGTTTTATGGAATATATTATTTATCTACCAGTATAATTCATTAGATGTGGGTTATTTAAGAAAACGTGTAATTTTTAAAAAATACGTTTCATTGATTTTCAATTTCCTGTATTTAGAGAAAAAAAATTTAAGAATTTCTTCCTTTTCAGACATTGTATACAAGACATAACATTTTTTGTAGCTAACGTCTCTAGTACGTATACAAATGAAATCGTTCAGGAAAAAATGGCCCTAAACTGTAAATTAAAGTATAAGTTTCAATAAATATTAATTTTAGTTCAATCTGTCAGCATTTTTATACTTGCACGTGATATTTATTCTTTAGTTATTTTATAAGTTTAACATTAATTATAATACTAATATCACTTATTTAAACTATCTATAGTTAGATATTTTCCATATTAGTTATTTTAAAGTGTAAACTATTCTATTTTGTTCAAATTTTAATCTAAATCAGGTTCAAATACTCATATTTGAGTTAATATTGCTAGTAAATTAACTAAGCTCTTGGTCACACTCAAAGAAAATTAAGCAAGAATTAAAGCTATAAATACCTCATTCCTGGCATAAATGGGAAACATACAAACCTTCATCAGAAGAATAAGCATAAGCCTGGCGGTCCATTCTTTACAATTTTCACATTGGATCTAATCTTCTTCACTTGGGTACCATAAGGATAACCAAAAATACTTTTTTGCACACTTTTTCAGCATTTTTTTTTTGCTTATAAAAACTACTATCTCATTAGTTTTAACCGATTTTATTGCAGAAGGAAGATCCCTTCTTTTCTATTCAGCAGAACTTCTCTTTCCTTCCTCTCTCTTTGTTGTTATTTTATAGGTGTGCTTGCTAATAAATCTAAATTATAATTAAATCTAATATTTCTGATCTTTTAATTTTCTGCTTGCAGTTTGTTTTATTTGAAATCGTTTTCGGTGTTGAACTAATATTCATCGATTTTACATGAACCAAAATCAATGGAACAGAAGCTAATCGAAAGGAAATGAAATTAACTGGTGTAGAATATGATGTAGAAATTCTGTCCACTTTAGCTAGATTTTCTTTTTCTAGTGATAAAAATTCTACTGAAATCAGCTTATTCTCATTTTCTGCAACTTATAATGCTGCATTATTATGTACTAACGGAGTTATTGATAAGTATCGGATTGATTGTCTTATTTTATGACGGAACTTCTACAAGCATTGGATTGGTCTCCTTCTCTGCATCTACGTTTGATGACTTAATTTCCGCTGGCATGGTTTTGACATCACCTCTATTACCCAGTTTAATTTGTAGAATTTTCATTTTGCAAAACAAATAAAGAAACAGTGCAGCGACATTAGAAAAACAAGTATAAGTCATTACAAAATTTATGTGGATGGTTCAAGACATTCTGTCAAAATTGAAGACAGAAATCATCAAACATGTGATGATTTTTGGACATACTTCAGTAGGCGTAAATCTTTCGATAACATCCTGTACATTAGCTGATTTCATATGAATTTCGCCAAAGAGCCTTACAGCCTCATTTTCGAAAATTATTTGTCCACCTGGCTCCTTTGAAAGACCGAGACTGCCTACTCAAAATTAGTTCTTAAAGCTCAAAATCCCCTTCATGTGACTTATTACGTGAGGAAAAAGTGCGATAAAAACTTCGTTTTTTTTAAGTGAATTCCAACACCCTGAGAATTTGTGGCGTCTGTGACCAAGACATTCAAAGAATTTTCTAAAAATTTAAGTCCCGTAATCCAGTCGTTTTCTTAAGGATATTGATGCCTGGTAAAGCTCTATTCAATAATAATAAACCAAATATACTTTTATTTCCGTAAACTACGATTGAGAGTATGAAAGAACCAAGCACTTTAAAATAACAGACAATTATCGTTAGCCTTTTTATTTCAACACTAGAAATTACGCAACTTAGAAATTACTTGTTTCTTTCTGGTTCTCAAAAACATTTTTGGACGATTATTGTTTGTTGTCTGGATGTCTGATTCTTCGAAATTACAGACCTTGATTTTGTAAATAGCATGTTGATATTCTATTTTTTTCTCCGCTTTGTCATTATATTTGTTTCCACAAAATCCATAGTCAGTCCATTTTGTGTGGTGTTGGTTTTAAAAAATGTGGGTTTTTAAAACTTAAATGCCAATCATTCCCAGTACGTTCATCTTTATAAGGATGCGCTATGTTATTCTTTTCTTCATGATGGTACTGAAAATTTGCTTTTAGTCAAGCCACAGAAATGACCATTGACTTGGAATACATCTCCAGTATTCTCCAGTTTTTAAACAAAATAATCGGAAAACTTTTGTTTCGTGCAACTACATCATACAGCGATTCCAACATCCGAGCGGAACTATTAAAAATTTGTGAACATTGTACTATTGTATAATACAGCAGTGCACGAGTACTTACACGCTTCGGGTAGATTGCCCGCT
The DNA here is from genome assembly GCA_039881145.1 of Druceiella hillmani. NCBI lineage: Eukaryota > Metazoa > Arthropoda > Insecta > Lepidoptera > Hepialidae > Druceiella > Druceiella hillmani. The sequence continues at coordinate 25,493,834 of JAYKKI010000013.1, read as the reverse complement.
TTAAGCTTCCATTTCTTCTCCATGCAACGCAGGTTTAATAAGTTCTTTTCTTTTTATGATTCTATGACAATAAAAGTAAAGAAAACAAAAGGAATCAAAATACAAAGGATTGGACTCACTATTAACGACCTCTCGTGCATGTCACGCAGAGCTTTAAACTTTTCTTTTACTCTTGCTCTTTTTTCTCGCATATGACATTATATATCTTTAAAGTAAAAGTTATTGTGTTTATTTTTAATTCAATACCAGCTTTTGTGCATAAAATTATAGCTTTCTAAGTAAAAAAAATTATAAAACCCATCAATTTTAAATTTTGAACCAACAGTCAAATTAGCAACTGTTATAAGTAAAGCTTGCTGGAATAATATAATTGGCGGATTTTTAATCTGAAATTGATACTGAAATTAATAATTATCCGAAAGTAATGGTAAGAAGGCCATTTGATATCTACATGAATGGACGAATGAATTTTCATTTTCCATTTTTCTACAGCGACCATTTGAAAAATGATGTGTACTCTTCGTTTACTTAGATACTTATATGAATTAGGGTGCTAAAAGCATTATAAGAATTTTAAAAGGTATTTAATGAACCTAAAGTTTTCCACATCATTCCATTTCATTAAAAGTAGGGACCCACTAAATGATTATATTAGTAAAAAACTCAATGTTATCATAAAGTATTTCAATAAGTTTTTCGATTTGAAAATTTTTTTTCAGAAAAAAACTACATGTGATTAGTCAAACTTATGGCCGTCACGAGTTCTAAATGTTCGTTCAATAATCTATTCACGCCGTTCCGAGAGCTCGTTGGGTAATAGTTCAACTGGATTGTAATCAACTCTTTCAAAAGCTCTTCAGGTACATAAGCACAGAGAAAGTTAAGTGGGAGCTTTTTCAATTAAATGACTATTTATCTGTTGATAAGAAATAGCACATTAGAGATTTTTGAGAAACATTAATTATAATGCATATAATATAGCATATTAATATAATTAGCATGACGCATATAATATACTATAGACATATAATATATTTGAGAAGCATTAAGCACTAGCTGTTGCCCGCGACTTCGTCCGCGTTATGGTCATAATTTTTAAGACGTTTTAAGAAAAAAATGTTAATCTATTAAAAATCAGTTGAAACAATAAAAATGTATGCATAGGCATAGGTAAATCTATATACTTGGGTTTAAACATTTTTCATGTTCAGCCTTGTTACGTTTAATTATGTTTATCAAATTAGTTAGTGATTCGGTTATTTGTTCGTACACTGATTTCTGCATCACCTTGAGGTACTGTAAAAGGGATGCGTTCCCATTATTTTGCGGCTCTCCAGAAGGCCTAAATCATAAACCCCCTTCCTTTCCAAAAGTTTGATAAAACGAAAATAGAAATTTGACACAGTTACGAAATGAAAATGATTTGATTTTGAAAGTTAGAAGAATACAAAGGATTGAAATGTTCAAAAACCTTTTAGTTTCAGTTTATCACTTGTTCAAATATCGATCTTTGCTAGATTGAACTTTTTTGACACTTTTGAGAACGATAATTTTTTCACAGGACCCCCAGCATATACAATTGAGAATATTTTTTTTTATTTAAATACGTGTTCTAATTTCTTAATCTTTACATTATTAGAACACATAAAATCAACAAAATTATAATTTTCTCAACTTACTACGGAAAGCAATTTATAAATAAATAGCAATATATACATTTTTACGTTTTTACGCTGTTCATTTGTTTCTAAAGAACGGTGCTCTTGCTGCTAGTCGTACTTAACGTTCTGCACTACTCTGCAGTGACCGTGAGGTGATATTTAGGATATATTAAGAGCTGAATCGAGATTCACTCTGCATGACTGATCCCGAAGCACGGGACTTTGCGTAGTTCTCTCAATCGCCGTACTTCACGTTTTATACTATTCTGCAGTGAAAGTAAAGTAACATTTTGGATACGTTGAGAGTGTCATCGAGATTTATGCTGCATGACTGATTCCGTACTCCGAACACTTGTGAAACAAGAAGTTCTAGCAAAGTAATATCGCTAGATTAGGACTCATCCCTCTATCCGCGTATTACAATATTATAGTTTCCACAGTTTAAAGTCAATTTACAATAGCTCTACGCAAATAAAAATGTTAAATGAAAATTTCAAATAAAGTAAGCAAATTATATTATGGGCACTCAATCAAATAGTGTGTCTCGAATATGTCATTAAAAAAATTAAGATAATTTGTTTCCGGACTTTGTATGACGTTCTGGATCGCAAGTTTTTCGTACTTCACGGTTTGTATTACTTTGCAGTAATCGTGAGGTAACATTTCGGATACGTTGAAAGTTTAATCGAGATACATGTTGTTGGACAAATTCCAATGCCCGGTACTGTGCATGGTGCTCTTAATTGCCAGATAGCCGTACTTCACGTTTTGTACTACTCTCCAGTAATAGTGAGGTTTTCTTTCTGATACGTTGAAAGTTTAATCAGATTCATGCTGCATGACTGATTCCTAAACACGGGACTTTGCGTAGTGCTCTCTATCACGAGATAATCTTATTACAGTTCTGTATCTATTTTACAGTGATACCGAAATAACATTTCGGATACCTTTATCTTTATGATATTTCGGATACGTAGAAACCTTGGTCTTTATCCAGATTCGCGCCGCATTATTATTTCCAAAGGTCGAGACTCAGTGTTGTGTTTTCGAGTCATAGATAACCAAGCTAGACGCTTCTAATCAGTTTCAAAAGAACCAACAAATGGCATTCTTTTAATTACTCTCGAGTTTGGAGTAATCCATCAAATTAATCTATATCAATATATAATAGTAAAACTAAACGATACAGCATTGCATGTTAATAAATCAAATTAAGATATGTTTGATGATACTAATCAATAAAATGCTTTCGAGAACAGTGGTCAATTTAATAAATTAAACCTATATCAATAAATATATCGTGCTATCGAAGCTTTTTTCATGTACGTTTATTTTAATATTTTATTATTTATCCAAGATAACCCATTTATACTTATTTTTATAATAAATATCCAACTTTTATAATAAAACGTTAACACAGAATCAAAATATATTAAAGGAACTAAGTAATTGTCATTTCAGTAATTAATAAATACGTAAATGCGCTGTGTGTTTAGGATCTGTAATATGTACAAATATCCTATTTAACAGAGAGTTTTTTGGGCATAAGGCCGCACGATTTCCTATAATGTTTTAAAATAGGGTAGTATAGAATTAGTTTCCTAGCCACGTTAGTAACAAATACTGTGGCCCCACAATTAGTGTTCCAATAGAAAAAGCTTCCATTTATGAAGAGCTTTTGTTTAATTGGTTTCCTTTTAATTGAATATATGTATATATATATATACATATATATATATATATATATATATATATATATATATATATATATATATAAGGCTAAGAAGCAAAATAAGAAATACATGTAATATGAGGTGTATGAATAATTAATTAGAAAATACAAAGTATTGAAACAGTTTTTTCTGTCCTTCGGATAGTTGGTTACAGAGGCAATCGGTGGTCGAAATTTTGGGTGGGCACCCATCTTAGAACACAATAATAACTAACTTTATAAGATTAATGCATGTCAAACCCAGGAGGTTATGATTTAAACTCGTTTTCTTTAAAGAGGTATCCTTATAAGCAATAACCTTAATCTTTATAATAAGTAAGATAACGTATGAAATATACATATGATTATCAGTTTTCAAATTGCTTAGCACTTTTACAAGCATAGAGAAACATACAAAAATATGAATTTTACGAAAATTAGGAGTGATGCATTTTGATGATATTTGTGTGCGTGTGTGTGTTTGTGTGTGTGTGTCTCTATATGTGTGAGTTTGTGTGCGTGTTCGTGAGTGTTGGTGTGTGTGTGTGTCTGTGCGTGTTGTGTGCATGTGTTTGTGTGTGTATGTGTGTGTGTGTGTATGTGTTTGTGTATGTGTGTTTGTGCGTATGTGTGTGTTCCTCTCTGTGTTTGTGTGTGTGTGTGTGTTTCTGTGGGTTTGTGTGTTCGTTTCTGTGTTTGTGTGTGTGTGTATGTATTTCTGTGGGTTTGTGTGCGTGTGTGTTTGTGTGTGTGTGTGTGTTTGTGTGTGTTTATGTGTGTGCGAGTGCGCGCGTGTGTCTGTTTGTATATGTGTATTTGTTTGTGCGTGCACGTGTATTTGTGGGTGTGTGTTTGGGCATGTGTTTGTGGGTTTATGCGTGTGTTTGGGCATGTGTTTGTGGGTTTGTGCGTGTGTTTGTGCATTCGTGCCCATATGTGTATTTTTGTGCGTACGTGTGTGTGCATATGCGTGTTTTTCTGCGCATGCGCGTACGCGTTCGCGTGTTCGTGTGCGTGCTAGTGCGTGCGTGTGTGTATGTATTTATGTATGTAAATATCTACGTATACTGATTTGTTATGAAATGTTTTTTTGTAAAATTTGTATCCATTTTTAAATTTTTCGTCAATTTTATTTCATCGTATTGACTTTAAACCTTGAACTACAAAACAATTTAAATGTTACCAGGATAATGTACAGCTGAACAAAAAATAAAAATGGGCGTTTTTTGCTATTTATATGACAAGGCACAGTCCTTTATATAGAACTACCACGCTTTTGGTTATAAAAATAAAAGTTGGTGAATCACCGCATTGTTGGTCGCTGCTCTCTGTATGCTTGCGGCCATACCCACCATCCATTTAATAGTTTAGTTAAAACCAAGTTTAACCCTGTAATGGACTCGTCTCGTTTGGAAGCTATAGTAAAAGTTCAAGAAAGTTGTAGGAAATCTTCAAATTTAGACTAATATTGGAGGAATTATGAAATAAATGAAAGAAAATTTATGAAAAAAGGAAATCTTGCATATTTTTAAATAGTTCAACTAGGAAAGTATTTGGAGGTAAACTTCTTAAAACTAATTTAAAAAAAACTTCTTCATACTCACTATGAGCTTTGTCTAAATAATCTTAACAAAATAAAAACAATATTTACTGTAAAATAATTTGAAACATTCATTGCACAATTTCTTTTTCGAAAAACAAATGGCATGTATTACTTTTTGTCCGGATGCAGGAAAACCATTAATAGACTCAAGCAATCTTCTGATTTAGTTTCTTACCGAAGTAATTTGAGTCTAGATTTTTCTGGTGTTATGTATTTTAGGAAAACCTAAAGAGAATTGGATAAATTTTGTCACCGCAGCATTAATTTACTCATATGAGATTAACCGGTAGTTAGACTTTTAATCTAAATAATATTTAAGTTAGAAAAAAAATTACAAGTCGTCTGTGAAACAAAATTTCTACAGAAACATATAGCAATTTGATATCCTAGATGCTGCTCCATTGTAAAATATTATAACTAAAAAGTGGTAATAGATGATATCTGTGATTCATCCTGCCAACATTCTAGATTAAAAACGTGAACTTTTCCGTCAATTCTATTATAAACAATTAATTATCTCAAATTTCCCACCGGCACCAATGCTCACATTTATAGAGTCGTAATTATATGAGAAAGCCAATCTTTTTTTCAATAACGTCAAGTATTAGCTATATTCATCGTGTTTGCAAGCTCTGTATTACAACCTGCTGTTGGTATACAATGTTAAAAAGCTCGAGGCACAACTTACGTTGCGTTTACTTTTGATTAGTGAAAAGCTTTCATTTAATTGGATTCCTTTTCATTAAAGAATGATTTTTCGACGAGATGTGAACTGATTACATATATATATATTTATATATATATATATATATATATATATATATATATATATATATATATATATATATATATATATATGCATATTGTATCATAGGGATTAATTCGAATATCATCAAAACATTATGCCATTTATTTATGATCCTAAATGTATTTTTACGGGGTTCAAAATAATTAAAAAATGGCTATCCTAAATTAAGGCATTTATTTGCTACAATGAAAAGGCTTATTTATCAAATTTATTAATCCACCACATATTTATTGTCATTTTCAAACTTTCCAGTTGTTAAAAATTACGAACTACATGAAATAGCATGAGGAAATAAACTCCGTCCTTTTACAAATTTGAAATATTTCGATTTTCATTAATCTTCGCATTGATATTACGGCGTAATTAAATTTATTTTTTATTAATTTTATGAAAATTTTCCATTGAAAAAAGAAATTACGCTTCCAACTCAGTGCACGTAACCAAAGTGAAATTCATTGGTCATAGAATTTGGAGAAATTTAGAGAGAGAGAGAGAGCGGGATTCAAGATATTTGCTACTTTCCTAGTAGCAAATATCTTGAATCCCGCAAATATATTGATTTACTACCATCCGTCAAGAAGTTACATTGTTCATCTCCAGAACTCATCATCACACCTGACCTGGTCGGTAGTGTAGTTATTTTGCAGTCACAATTAACAGTAGCAAATATCTAGAAGCACGGTTGATTTTCTACCATTCGATAAGAAATTAGATTGTTCACCTCCAGAACACCTGGTCAAACTTCTTTACGCACAACTTCTTTACGCACGATGACTTGGTGAGTAAGCTGGTGAATGCGTGACGAGAGCGTTATGAAAAGTGTGATCGGGCGAGGCGAACGCAAGTTGAGAGGGAGAGTGTCACAAAGTGTCACGAAGTCACAAAGTGTCACGAAGTCATGAAGTGTCACGAAGTGTAACGAAGTGTAACGAAGTGTCATGAAGTAACGAAGTGTCACGAAGTCACGAAGTGTCACGACCTGTCACGAGCTGTCACGACCTGTCACGACCTGTCACGACATGTCACGACCTGTCACGACCTGTCACGGCCTGTCACAACATGTCACAACCTGTCAAAACATGTTACAACATTTCACAACATGTCACAACATGTCACAACCTGTCAGAACATGTCACAGCATGTCACAACCTGAAACAACCTGTCACAATCTGTCACAACCTGTCACAACCTGTAACAACCTGTAACAACCTGTCACAACATGTCAAAACCTGTCATAACATGTCACAACATGTCACAACCTGTCACAACCTGTCACGTCATGTCACAACCTGCCACAACGTGTCACAACGTATCACAACTTGTCACAAGTGACAAAGTGGGCAAAGTGGGCAAAGTGGGGGAAGGGGGGGAGCGAGAGGGGAGGGAAGAGGGGGTAAAAGTTGAGGTGAGGGGCAAAAAAAAAAAGAAAAGTGTCCGGGTCCGAAAAACCTTAGGGAAATTTTTGAAATAAAACTTCTTTACGCACGCTTGACTTGGGGAGTGCCCGTGAATGCGTGACAAGAGCGTTACGAAAAGGGTGATCGGGCGAGGCGAACGGAAATTGAGAGGGAGATATAAATTAGTGAAGACAGAAAGAGAGAGAGGTGCGGGCACACATTTTCTTTCTCTCTTTCTCTCATAGCCAGTTATGTTTCGTATATCTAAGACACAGGGCAAGCCTATTGTCTGTATCACACTGTAGGAGCAAGAGAGAGCAGTGCGCGCCCACATTTTCTTTCTCTCTTCCTCTCATAGCCAGTGCATGAAATATAAATATATATATATATATATATATATATATATATGATAGCGTTACGCGAACGGTGATTTTTTTATTATTTTATTATTTCATTTCGTTCTTGAACAGTTTTATAAATTATAATTTTGTTCAATACATTAAATATTCTACGTTTAAAGTGAATAAAATTGTAAATTCATTTTAAGTTCATATTTTGTGAATTTAAAGTTTTACTTCGGTCGTGTGGTTTAAAGCACACTCGTTTATTTCATTTTCGAATGTCACTATCAGTCTATCATCATATTTACATATAATTATCATATTTAAAAAAAAGGAGGAAAATATTCGAAGACTTGAACAAAAATGTCTGAAACCAAAGATATACAAAATAACCAAATTTTATGAATGCTACAGACATTGTTGAGATATCAATTTAAGTAACTCAATTAATGAAATTATTGCCAAATAAGTTACAACTCATGGACGCACGCAACGTTTACGCACGCGCACGCTCACACCGCGCGCACATACATACACACATGTGTATGTATATATATATATATATAAATATATATATATATATATATATATATATATATATATATATATATATATATATATATATATATATTTATATGTATATATTGATTAACATATGAGATAAGTAAAGACTCTTTATTAACCATGTTAAATAAGCAATTAAAAAAGGGTAAATCAATCATAAATAGATAAATAGACCGATAACATTTTAGCAGTTCACTTTTGAAAGACATGACGTACAAAATAGCTGAGGTAGTGAGTGCAATTTTTGTTTGTTTTCGCACATGCGTACACTCCTTGTCTTATTATATCTTGTTAATCCATCTGCCTCGGTTATTAGTTCTATTTCCCATCCTTCTTGCGATAGATTTGTTACATTCTGACGTCATAAAAATTGCATGAAGGATTTTACGGTTTACTATAATTGCACCCGAAGGACTTCACTTCAATAATAAAAAGGTTCAACTTACTGAAATACGTTCAAATAATGTTTTATCGTAAATAGTTTTAGTGCAAAGTACGTACATGTTGGAAAACAACGAAAATTTTTGTTGTGTATATTTTATTAAATAATTTATTTTCTCATCTTTTGACGTAGTTGAGGAGGATTAATATTGTAATTTTTGTATAATTTTATTGATTTTGGAATACCTAAATTTCGTCACGTACTTTTGAAAAAAGGAGGGGTTTCTTCGACTTAGTACTCCTTCGTCAAGTACTGTACGACCTCTTTCTTCATTGGCATTGTATGCTATACTCTAGTAAAATGCAGTATTCTCAATGGCAGCGAGCGTTCGGGCACCTCAGTTGGAGGAACTTAGGTAGCTTCTAGCTTATGTATTCGAATGGCTTTACATTAAATGCACATTTGCGTATACTTGTGGTGTGTACACGTATCAAGGCATCATGACTCAAAGAGAATTCAAAATACCATGGAAAATCCGAGGAGTGCCAAGTTGTTATCATCACAAGTATGAAAAACCTTAATACATATAAAAAGATCATTAAGAACAGGTTCAAGTTTAAAGCACAAAATTGAAAACAGCACGAAAATTCCATTATTGTAATAAATTTCAAGACTTTTTTAATTCTGAAGTTTTTTTCTCTCAACACTATGGCTGCTATGGCATGTTTCAAATTGCACCTTGTTACCATCTGCGTGTAAGTAGTAAAGCTTCTTTCAATACTTATCGCTTTTACTCACACTGCAATAGCGTGCCGTCTCCTTTAACCTATACATCATTACCGTTGACATATATAATAGTGCGAGAGCCAGCGACCATTTTGGGGTAGGTGCGAGTAACAAGTGAGTGGCTGAGTCAAAAAACTCAATACAGTAACAAGTGAGTGGCTGAGTCAAAAAAATCAATTCACTAAGTTAAACGACTCAATTGAAATCTTATAGATTCATTTAAATCTTTGACTCCAGAACATTTCGGCGTATGATTTGCTACTTGTACGATACGGTGACACAATGACTCCTTTAGTTACTAGGCATTCACATTAATTAAATATGTTCTCTTCGGTACGGTATTTTTAAATTAAGTGCATCCTTTTATTTCTAGTAAGTAAATAATATTTGTCATATTCGCCAACCCACTAGAATCTTATTTTATTAGAACTAGTATTCAAACTAAGTTAAAATGACTATTTCAGGAATACGTATTCGTTCGTTTATATTAAGGGAGCCAGGGGTATGTACTAATACATTTTACTTTTTTATGACTTTATTAAGCGTCAATTATTTGTCTATATTTTTTGATAAAAGAAACTCACATACTTCTTTACTTTCTACGGAGAAATCCATTTAAAAAAAATACTTTTTAATAGTTGCTCCACTTTTGAAGTAAATTTTAACAATATTGGGGTAAGTATTAACATTAAAGCTTTAATATGATTATGATAACACTTTATAGATATGTGTAGAAAATAAAATCATTTTTATAGTTTTTATTATTAGAAAATAATCAACCTGACATAGAAAATCCTTTTTAGGTTTTAAATTTCGTAAATTTAAATTAAAAACGATCAACATTTTATTTTTTTCTAAGATAACGGACAGTCAGCCTTTATTAAGTAGTAATAATTATATTAAAAATAAATCAACGAAATAATTTCACTCTGACCTTAATAATTAAAAAATTGCCAATTTAATGGAGTATGGGTCTAAATCGCAGATTTTCTTGTTTATTTACACGTGTTTGATTTTCTTGTTTATTTAGCTGTGGTGTCTTTAGCATAGATCAAAAATATTTTATGGAAAAATCAAAAATCTTTTATGGAAAAAGTTAGACGTTCCCTATTACATGTTATAATTAACTTTTAACATATTTTCATTAACTTTAGACACGCTTAAATCAATATCAGGATTTCAACAAACAGCAGACGGCTCTTAAGACATTTAATCAATAACATCTTTGTCTATCTGATCATTTGGAGAAACATTTAACTCACTCGATTTCACTGATCGCATAACATTGTGGAAAAAAAGATAAATGAATGATATTGTTTTCTTTGGCCTTGTTGACGATTTCTACATTGACATGTTAATTGTCGAGCATCAATAGAACGGAATCGCCAGGTATCGGTTTTGCGTGCTTAATAAAGTGATTTAAAAATGAAACCAATTCCTGCGTATATAGATTCAGGGAGGCCATTTCTACCTTCCACCCAGGTTGTCTCAAGGTCCCTCTAGGGACCCGTAACGACCCACCTTATATAAAAGTAGGGACCATCGGAGGTCCCCTAATAGTATCCCGTGTCTGACTTCTCAGCGCTTTCACCCAACAGGGTTTGACTTTGTACCTTCCGAATGAATTATATAGCATATCCATTTTTCCGAGAACATATTTAGCGAATACTCTAAAGGATTCAAAGATCGGTCCATTCTCAACCAAATCTTCTTTACTAAAGATACCTCGTTCTAAGTCTTCGCGTGATTTTAATCTACTACTCAGATGTATGTTCTCAAACAAAACTCTGCGCGCATCGTTGTACTCCCTGCATGCGTAATGTTTTATCTCAAAAGCACAGGTATACGCCGGGCTGTCTCTAGTCTCTAAGGGCAAATATATGCAAGTTGGCAGGAAAAACGCCATATTCTGTTAGAAATTGCGAAGTGTAGTAATCAGAAGTGAGTCAATTTTTACTTAGCCGTTTGGACATATCGGGGAAGGACAAATTAGTCGTTGTCCCCTTTGAATCAGGGGAGGACCACCTTGCCCTCCAATGAGAATCGACGATTCCTGAAATATGTCTCTTTCTATGAACAATCGATTTATCAGCAAAAAACTGAAAGTTTCTTGGACCCGCAATATAACTCTTACCTCGTGCCAATGAAATTCGTTGCGCGTTCTGTAATCGCGAAATAGACAGACGAAAGATCCGCTAAAACCGGCAACACATCCGATGAGCAGGTTCTGTAAGCCTTGGTCAGCGCCAATAGCGGCGCATGCTGAAATTTTAGTACCACCCGTCTAACCTGCTAGACCCAAACGTGCCACTGAGTATATATATATATATATATATATATATATATATATATATATATATATATATACATGTATTTATGTATACGCATAGTATATGTCATATATAAAAAATAATTCAAATCTACAAACGTAATTAAATTATATGACGTATAGCCAATAGAGATTAATAACGTAACAAAAACTTCACTTTGAAATTCGCTCGACTGACGAATTCCCTAATACAATTGCACATATTACCCTGATATTTCGATTATAATAGCAAAATTTCAACAAAACATGCCATCGTTAAAACCTTCACTAAGGTAAGCAATTCAGGCTGCCAATTTGCGGAAACCGTAAAAACGAACGAAATATTATGTTACGCTTGCCAAAGGTTGCTAGTTGTCTAACGCGAAGTCTGAATTGTACAAAAGAAATAAATTTTTAAAGGAGATCTGAGCCACTTCCGCCACCAATAAAGTGGACACTATTTCCGGTTAGGAAATTGTATTTCAACGGTATGCGGGCCTTCCTTCGATAGTTATTGTCCCTGGATTTTAGTCGTACCGGTCACGGCCGGTCAAGGTGATTTTTCTTTTTCATTTTCTTTTTGTTAGATCGCTTTACATTATACAGATGTATAGAGCATTTTTTGAGCTCTGTAGGTTGGACTCGTATGTTGAACTGAAATTAAATATATTCAAATATTGATACACTTAACGTGAACCAAACAATCGAATCAAACATAATATACAAGAGTATTAGAATCCGTTATACACAAAATAAAATCCCAATTAGGCCATTCTTAATATAATAGGTATATTTACATGCCTTATTTATAAAATATTTGATTAGAAGGTTTATAAATTTTAATTTGCTTTTCAAAATACTTGAATGGTTTGAATTGAATATGATGAAATTGTCAGTTTATGCTACTAATAAAGCTATATGCTAATGGAGCTGTATGAATTATATATTTGTATAGTGTTTTTACAGACCACTTTAAAAAATAGCCTACTCGATATTTTTTTTATTTTTTTTCTAAAATCTGTCAAAGTATCAAAATGTTTTTACCTAAGAATTTGCTTGAATTTTATTAAAAATACGAACCGCTCATAAAATGTGCTTCTTTTTCTACCGTGCGTACTTTTACTTTTTATGAGACGGAAACATTGCATTTCCAACCATTTGAACAATGCCTTAATAAAAGTAATATTCTGAATATTATCATTATCAAGACTTTTATATCATATAAAATTAGTGGTCTGGTAAACATTTTTGCCTGACAATGCTTTCATCAAAGTGAGACAATGTGTAAATCCAATTAAAAAAATTGAGACACAGTCACAATTTTCTAATAAACCAAACAACCTCGCATTATGTGGTAAACATGTTAGAACAATTTCGGATCAAGAGAAGTGTATTTGGAAAGGACAACTTCTAGAATTTATGATATACCAACCATAACGTGACATTAACGTGGCATTTACCTTTCTCTACAATTTGTGCGTGGTCCACCAGTAAATTCCAGTGTAAGGAAAAATTAAATACTTTTTCCCTTACCGCCGGAAATATTTTTCCGATTATAATTGAAAATAACAGGCGCTATCTTTGGGCAAATATGAAAAGATACAATTTATCCGGTTCCTACAATTTATTCAGCTTGTAGGATTTATAACTTCATACAACTTTTTGTGACATAACTCTAGAGCGGAATAGATTTCCGAGCTTGGCCATTTATCCTGTTGTACGTTCCATTGATCACTATGAAAAAGACCGTTGTCAATCGAATTGTCCATTTAACTTCCATATGCTTCTGAAAAAATACGTGATGTTACGCGTGCTTGTCCATTGATATTTTCTTTGAAAACATCATTTTATCCAGTATTTTGATGAAATTATAAAAACGAACACTTATTTCCTACTTTTTCACATTTATTCCAAAAAATTCCATCAAATATTGAGAACAGGAAAATGGAAGTGCAATAATTTTGACTGTCTGGCAGATCTACGATTCAAAGCCATGAAATAGCAAACCACTGTGTTAATTCAACCTATTAAATAGTTGGAATGAAGTACGTTTTTATATGCGGGTGTTTTCAAAGATTTTTTCCGAATCAAAAGACAGGCAAGTGTTCGTATATCAGTTTAAAGTTTTTTGATGTTCATAAAGTTCGTTTAAACTATGTAGTATCAATCTATCACGAATTTTCTATCGCGTTACTATCCTCACAGGATATCCTTCTCAATAGTCGCTCGATAATTGGATCACGGTTTAAATTGCCATGGTACAGAATTACTATACATGGGGAATTATATTCATTTACTACTACAACTAGCTGTTAAAATGTTACTCGTATATATGGATCAATACGCAAGAGATTTTCTTTGTCCAAATTTCAAACGTTATTTTTTAAATTAGTGGCTTTTCGATTCGGTGAATATAATTTGCTTTTATTTTAATTGTAATTTTCTTCATAATTTATATTCTCTTTGTTGAAGTGAGGTTTGTTGTGTTGGGAAAGGAAACCTCCAGGCTAATACCATAATGTTTAAATGACGTGTATCCTAACGCCTTTTCTTGATCATTTCATCTAAGGGTTTTTATTGTGCTATCTGTAATATTTCTAAAATTATAATTGAAATTAATATTGTTATTTGAAATATAAATGACACATGAGACTATTTTTACTAAATGTTGTATACTAATTTTAAATATCGTCATCATCCATAAGTATAAGACTGTAGGAATAAAGTTTTTGTTATATATCTAATATTAAAAACATCTTAAGTTTGAGTTGAAATCATATGACGAGGGTTTGGTATCCATTTAGACATATATAAAGATTTAATCGTATATAGTGTTTATTGGACTATTTACAAATATTGATTTTATTTACCACCATGTCAATAATATTTCTCAGTATATTTTTTAATAACTATGAGACTTAGAATCGTCGCATAGTTTCTTGATTTAAGTTTAGGTACATTTCTAATTAAACTGTTTATTATATTCATATTCTTGACTTTTGTCGTCATATTCAACAATGCCTCATAAAAAATTTGGATAGAAATCATTTTACATTACATAAAAATGAACTTTATTAGTTATTGGTGATTGATACTAGGAAAACATGTATATTTGATTGCTCGTCTTCCTTGTAATACTGGATCAAAGCTTTTGAACCTCATCTCTTTTTATCTATATACGAAAAATTATACCAAATATTATAAATTTACAAATATAAATACCATCATTATTCTTTTTTATGTCAAAAAGGTCGTAATTATCAGATGTTATCTAAAAACGGTATTTGAGTAGTGAGGTTTTGGCAGTTTGGTGGACCTTTTATTCCTCCAGTTTTACTAAATATTCCTCTTAAGTATTATACAGTAGACACGTTGTCATGAAGTTTTTTTGCAGAACATTTTATTGTGATTAATTCTTCTTATTATTATTTAGATATATCTTTAATGATTTGGGCAATTTTCCTTTTTTATAATTAGTCATTACTTTTAATAAACCGCAGTCATATAACATAATTTATGTCGAATGTAAATTTAAAGCATCCAATTTTGTTCTTTTTATTTTTAATAGATAATTATGTGAGCACATTCTTATATATTTTTAACAGAGATTATATGCGATATAACTCTATGGTCAGTATTTTTTTCTGGCAGAGCCGATACTGAAATATTATTTGCGAGATAAATAAAACTGTTCAGGAAACCTATAAAGATATACGTATATGTCGTTCAGCGACCGACGCACATTGGGCTAAAATGGAAATTTTGGACTTAAGGATTGGAATGAATATTTATAGATTCTACTATGCAAATTAATCATTTAATGTTACATAATTTTTTTTAACTTAATATTTAAAAATTTACTGCATAGCAATAAATTTGATAAAAATATGGTTTTGAGGCCTTCTAGTTATTCAGTTGGGAGTTCAATATTCCAGAATACTATTGTTAAAATAAAACATTCCACACTGTTGTCATGATACCTTTTGTTTATTTGAACTAATGAAAAATATGTTAAACATTTTGGATATGTAAAACATGGTAATTAGTTAGGTGTCCGCACTTCGTTGAAATATAACGTTTCCCATATTAATTAGTGGATCATTAGTGGGTGTCCCCAAAAGGCTAATTTTGATCATAATTGAATGAAGTACTCAGTACTTAGTACACCATTACACTCCATCATAGAGGCAATATATTATTTCTGATATACTTGTGTTTCAGTGTCTTTAAACTTAGTGACGAGTTACCCGAATCGTTTAGTGTCTTGAAACATAGTAGCGGGTTACTAGGATCTAGAACGTCAGTTGAATTTGTATCACTTACTGTGTCTATAGAATCTTCATCCTTCGTAAATCTAAGGAAACCTCTTTCTGAATTAAAAAGTAAATAAAAAAAAGGGACGTGATGACCACTTTACCTCTATTCTATTCTTTGCAGAAATAGTATCTGCTCATAATCTTATGTTAAAAGCCAACGTAGATCAAGATGTTGCTCAAATACTTAATCACCTTCCTAAAAATCCACAAAGTGCAGGCAGAGTAAAGGGATTTATCTTTAATAAGAGTCTGAAAGCTACGTTTTCTTCACACGACACATTAGGTTAATGTTTTCAACGAAACTAAATAAATAGCAGTACAATATTTTTAAAAAATCATATCCAGAAAAATAATGGAATGTAATTTCCGTAAAATTTAATAAATTAAAGACAGACATAATTTAAAACAACAATAAAGACCAAACTTCAGGCATTATTAGATTTAATAACAAGCAAACTTTTGCAGAATACAAACATTGATCATAATTGCAAAGTATAGTCATTAGTTAGCAAATGTGGCTTTGATGTTATTTCAAATCTAGTTACAACAAAGTCATAAACAAAATTTAGGACTAGACATGGTGGATGATTCTAATATATTTATGGTACGTTTAGTACTATTAAATTCGTTTTCGGAGAAAAAGATGTTTGAAAAACGAATCGACATGTTCTATATATTCGTATCGACCGTAATTTTTCTAATTTGTGATGAAAATAATTTCAATGTATTGGAAGAAACCAAGAATTTGACAAACACTTAACTTGCGAAGATTAAGGTTTTTAATTTATTATTGCATACTGTGATGGCTGGAAAAGTATAGCAAATCTTATGCGATACGTCGGTAAAACTACTATTACCTGTAAAGCTACATTTAAAAAGATGAATAATATGAAAACAATTTTGAAAAATATTATCGACCCTTGCATATAGTATCCTCGCATACTTGGATGCACATTACATATATATGTGTTCTTAGCCTAGATCATATTTAAAGACATTAGTCGTCAAAAACGAGGACAAAGTGTTGCTTTGTCCTCATGTTGACAATTATTAGAATAGATTTATTATTATTATTATATTATTATAATTTACTATTATTATTACCTGAATGGATAAAATAAATCTGTTCAGGAATCTTTCAATTATCTTAAAACATTATTAACTATTTATCAATGTCGTAAAACGGGGCCACACTATAACGAATGGTGGAAATACTGCCAGGAATTTTTTTTGCGGATGTTCAAATAACTCCTTTTATTACTGGTGTCGATGAAATTTTGATTAGGAAATTTTCCATTGTTTTAAAAGCACTTTCTTCAATACAAATAATAGATGTTCAAAATTTAAGGAACTTCCTAAAAGTACTGTAAAATTGTATCATACATTTTTGTAAGTTGTACTGCATTATATCAAACGTACAAAAAGTTCTCGTACAGGGTACAAATATAATTAAATATTTGTATTACTAATCTAAAGAAGATGCAGAGTCTAGAAATAAACATTTTAGGTGGTATTCTGAAGGTTACTCTAGAAAAATCAAAATAAAGGCAACGCGAATGAAAACACCTTAATCTGTTAATTACTTCAGAAAACGCAGAAAATATTGAAGTTAGAGATATAGATTTACAATATGCGGAAATCGTATCTAGGCCTAAAAATATCAGAATACAGCTAACTGCGATTTTTTTCACAGATTTATTATTCTTATGTTTTCAATTACTAGAGTGTCGATAAATTACCTAGAAATATGACAGTAAATAAAATCTAAGTAATTCTCGTGTGATAAAATAGTAAACTTGGATATTTTTTTAATTTCAAATCTTTAAAAAAGCTTGAACAATTGCGGGCAAAATAGCATCTTGCATTAACAATATTGAATGATCCTAGTGCAGTTTATTAGCATGTAGATTTTTTTAAAAGATCTGAAAAGGTTTGCAAAAAAAAAATCATTTTAAATAAAAGTATTATACACTTCTAAACATTTAATATACACTTCTAAACATTTATTATACACTTATAAACATTTAATATACACTTATAAACATTTAATATATCTTAATAACATAAATATAATAAATTCTAATATTAAGAGAGCATTATACATAAATTATGCAAAATTTGCTTCAATGTATAGTTGATTCAATTGCAGAAAGAATTTGTGATAACTGAAATGTAAAATTAGTGTCATTATTTTAATATTTACAACTATTTTCTCCATGTGACCTACATCACATATATGTGATGCTGTCTCATCTATTTAAGTTAGGTGCCATTGAGCGATAAAAAAATTAACTTCGAAAAAAAAATTTCGACAGAAAATAGAACTATAAATATTGACGTACATTGTAATTTGATAAAAGAAAGACGAGAATATAGATGGTCCCGAGATTGACTTTGATATGAACTTATCAGAAGGTTTTGGAAACGCTCGTTGATAATGACCTTTTATCATTAGGAATAATTAAAAATAGTAAAATTTTGCGTATTTGGCAATAAATATTTTCTGATGAAATCAGTGATGTATTTGTAGGTAAGTAAAAAATGCTCCTGTACTATGTCCCAGATTATGAGCATATAAGTATTTGAATCAATAAATGAAATAATTAGAATTCTTTATGTTATTTAAGATATCGCATATAAGGTCCAGCATTCCAAAATAGTACACATTAGAGATGCAACTTGTATTTAGAAATGTAGTCGTATTTACAAACTATTCTACGTTAATAATGAAATCAATAATTTGTAAACTTTAACTATAATTTTCAATATAGCAAGAAATTTCTTTAATGTAAATAATTCGAGTATAAAAATTAATTATTTAAAATTATTTCAACATTTTTAATAGCAATAAATATAGAATTTTTTTATAAATCCACAAAAATATATCATTTAATATACTCCATCTTAATTTCGTAAAAGCGTCTAGATTGACTTAGCTTCTAGCTTTGGCAGACATATCCAGCGACGTCATCCACAACTATCTAACTTCCGCAAAATTTTTGTCGTTTCCGTCACAATAAATTTCACATTTTTTTTCTCATCCCGTGATATGAGAATGGGTTTCACTTTTTAATTAGTTTGCAAAGACAATGCGATGTGGTATTTTGGACATTTTAATGGAGGAAATATTCTGTAACTGAGAATCAGTTATTATTAGATGAAGACGCTCTCCTTTCATAAATTTTGCATGTTAGTACAAGTAGTAAATCGTACAATGATTTTGAATTTATTTAGATTACAAAATGTTCCAGTTAAAAGATTCCTTAATATTTTACATTGTAGAAAACGTTGAAGGCCAAAATTCTTTTAGAAATATCGGGTTTCATTGAGTCTATCACGATGGAAGTAGAATAAATGTGTGACCAAAGCATACTAGGGTGGAATACCAATTTTTTTTATTTTCAATATTAAATAGCACTAGGACATTGCATTGCGTTCTCAGTTACATACAAAGAATAACAAAAAATAGTGGAAACTATTTTTAGCCCTCTACTGCAGCTTAAAAACTTTTAAAAATCATAAAATCAAGCTATTTATAAAACATCATAAAATAAGAAATAAACATTTTTTTTAATATGAATTATGAATAATGAATTTCTACAAAATTAACGCCAAATATATTCAATATTTCTTTTATTGTTATTGTAGTGTATAATTATCACTATGTTTATATACAAAAGGTCAATTTTACTTATAAACATAACACCAGTTACGATAATACGACGTCAAAGTGAAGAAGATGAACAAAAATAGCGGGCATCTCTGTAAATTGAGTTCTGTTTATTATCGATGTGTAATTTTAATTTCTACCTTCGCATTTGGTTCATATTACCTTAATTGATTTCTGTTATTTGTAAGATCAAGTTAAGAAAATTAGTTCATCTTCATATATTTTATTGATTTTTTTAATGCATAAGATTTAAGACGGCAGTATCATCGCGTGCTTTGTAATGACGTTAAGGATGCATTTATATTTGATTATTATACGTTATAAAATTTATGCAATCGCGTGTGGTATGGATTATAATATTTGTTTAACGAAGAATATTCTCGTAACAAGTTTTGTTATAAAAAAAGAGTTTTACGATGTTTTATATTCCCTAACTTGACAAGGGGTCATATCATTCTAAACAACAAATAACTAGATAAAGTTCTGGCATTTTAATAAGTATTGAATAATACTTTTTCAATACAATTTTTAAATGTTTACCTATTATTTTAAGTAAAGCAATATAGTTGGAAATAATGGACACTCGTGAAAGCACACAGGCTTTATTAAAGGCACTTTTCTCTGAAATCCTTCGGCGTAAAGATTTGAATGAGATTAAATTAGAATAGTAATAGAAAATAATAGCCTTATTACACGTCAAGTACAAAAACATAGTTGCTTACTTTGAAGAGATGAAAACAAGACAACGAAAAAAATTTCTTACGCAGCACGATTTGAAAAACTATAGTATGATAATGTTGATATTAATCAAAAACTACAAACCTGAGATAGTTTGTTTGTAGTAAATTATTGAATTCTTTAAATGTAATGTGTAACTAAAGTATTAATAATAATTAACACATAATTATTGATGTGTATTTCTTTTTTTTTATTGAAAAGCGTGGTATATACAGTTATTGCTTTTCTTTCATTTTTTCAATGCTTATAAAATCAGGTATTACCAGATTAACATAACAACTTTAAACGAATGCTGTAGATCCAAAGTTTGTGCACATTGCACGCGTTGGGTAGGAATTTTTCTTTTGCTTACATTTATATACACAATGATAGGAATACTTGTACGTATATTCCTATTCCGGTTCAGCAACTATGGAATATTACAAAAATGAGAATTCAAAACGAAGTTTAGCCTAATGACCTCAATTTCGCAAACCAAAACGAAGTATAGCCTAATAACCTCAATTTCAAAGGATCTACTTAATGACATTGTGCTATTTGGTACGGGAAAAATATCGGTTATTTATTTAAATAAGTTTTTATGGAAAAAATATACCTGTTTTTTATGTAATGCATTAATAGACATTTAATTTTCACTTTACTTATTATCAGAGATACAAGTAAAGCAAATGATATTTACTATATGATGACTATTAATAGAAACAATTTGTTTATTTAAAATTATGCTTTTGTTTAGTAGAAGAATTTATAGAGATATAAATTCTTCTGAATCATAATATTTTTTCCACCATAGAATATTTACTACACGTATAAAGAATAATACATAGCGTGCAGGTTAACAAAAAGTTTGTGAAGGTTACAAATTTGTCTTATTAATTTATTAATATTATATTTGTTACATAAAATATAATGTCATAATTGTAACAACTCATAGAATTAAATTCAATTAAGAATAAAACGATTGATAGCATTAAATTCATTTAAGATGTATATTCTTGTAATGCTTAATATACATTATTTATATTAGGCAATATAAATTTGAAGATGTCTATAAAAAATGTAGTGTCTATGATGTAAAAGTTGTTGAGGTTAGTGACTAAATAGAACTAAGTTTAGAAAGAATTATTATTCAATTTTATAATTTTATGGCCTAAAATGTAATTGTTTACGGGCCTAGAACGCAAGAAATATTGATAGTATTTCAAAATTAAGTAAAGAGCTAATATATTGAAGTTGGAAACTTTCGTGGTACGTACAATAAAGAATTTAACCTCACTTTGGTTGGTCACAAAGGTTTGAATATATATACTTCAAAACCTACAAAAAATGAAATACAAGTGCAATGGAAAAAGGACGACGGAATGGCTATGTTCATTTTGACGTCGTCAATGGATCTCTAGACTAGAATAGATTTCTCTGATAGAAAATTGCGACACTGTAAAAGATGTGATGAATAAATTAGAAGCTATATAAGAACAGAAATCCGAATTCAATAAAATTATTGTGCATGAAAAATTTTACCACTATACATATTGTTCAATTGACACAATGGCGCAGTTTCAAAAGCAGAAGGTTTGGTGAAACAGCTCAGAGAATGTGGTGAAAAATTGAGTGCTACGACAGTGATTACCAAAATATTAAGCTCATTGCCCCCCACATACCATTCTCTGCGACAAGCATGATAATCGCTTGATCCAGATAATCAGACTATCCAAAATTTAACTACACGTTTAATCGACAAAGAAGCGAGCCTAATGAATGATACTAACATTAGTAATCACTAAGAAAAATCCAAAACAAATTGAACACAGTGGGAAGCCAAACAGTATTTATACAAGCGATGAGGTCATTTCGCGAGGGACTGCAGAGCGTTCAAGAAATCTGTTATTAAGAACAGAAGCCGAGAGCAGCAAAATATGTTAGCG
Organism: Druceiella hillmani; assembly: GCA_039881145.1. Classification (NCBI taxonomy): domain Eukaryota; kingdom Metazoa; phylum Arthropoda; class Insecta; order Lepidoptera; family Hepialidae; genus Druceiella; species Druceiella hillmani. The sequence continues at coordinate 25,471,624 of JAYKKI010000013.1, read as the reverse complement.
TTCAGTGTTGAAAGGATTTTATCATGTCCAAATAGAGATAATACTTGGATATTGGGTGGCGGAATATCAGTACTCATGATATACAAGCGTGAATTCTTCTGTGAATATAAAGAGTATAATGGATATGATAAGAATAGAACTGTCGAACTAAGAATCGAGCAAAACATAGACGTTCTTGGTGTGGGATCGATATTAATAAGAAGCAAGGTGAAAGGTCAACGGAGAGATAGTATTTTGGAAGATGTACTTCATGTGCCTGAATTACATAGAATTTTATTTCAGGAAGGAGCAACAACCAAAAGAAATTATGCAATAATAAAAATAATGAAATTGCTCGAATAATGAAAGACAATACAGGGGTCATGTGTGCACAGTTGGAAATAAAAAATGGTTATACAAGAAAGCTGCAATATTATGCGGACAGATATCAAAGTGTGGCATGAGTATTTGGTGCACTTAAATTTTAAAGAACTCCAAAGGATGAATAAAACTGGAGCAATTCCCACTAAATTGACTGGTTATGATAATTTCATATGCAAAGCTTGGCGAGGAGGCTAGATTACCATTTAAGAAATCAACGAGGGGTAAAACTTTGGCAGGTGATATAGTCCATAGTGATGTTTGTGGTTCCATGGAAGAATCATCAGTATCAGGAAAGCATTACTTGGTTTTATTTAAGGATGTTGCTACGAGTTATCGCCACGTTTATTTCCTGGAGCACGAAGATATTTGAGTATTTTATGAATAATGCTATAATGAATAATCAATTCCAGCAGGATGTGCGCATTCTACACTCTAAAAATGACGGTAAATATATGAGCAATAAATTTAAAAATTTCCTTTAAAGTAAAGGTATAAGACATGAGTGTACAGGTCCCTATATACAGGTCCCCACAACAGAATGTAGGGCTGAGAGATAATTGCGTACAATAATGGAAAGTACAAAGTCAGTGCTTTATGCGAAAGACATACCTATAAATTAATGAACTGAATCTGTCAACTGTGCAGTCTATCTTTTAAATAGAAGCTCTCTAGTCAAACCAATGATATGACTCTCTATAAACTCTGGTTGAATAAAAAAAACCAAGACTAAATTTTATTGAGATAAAAATTATTGGAGAGGGTGTAAATAAAGGTCTGCTCGTGTTGTCGCCATAACTAAGTACACCTGATGTACAAGAAGTTTCTTCAGATGACAGTATAAGGAGTTTTGAGGATAATGATGCTATTTATCATCCACCAAGGAATATAATTATGGAAGAACGTAGCAAGGTGATACAAAGACCTTGGAGAAATGGATATTTCGAAATGAATCTAACTAAGGTGGATATACCAAGTACCTATGTAGAGGCAGTAACTGGTATTGACCAACAGAATTGGAAGAAAGCCATGAAAATGAGCTTATTTCCCATAAGAATAACAATACGTGGATTAACAAACAGAACAGGAAAGAAGTCTATTACATGCAAAATGATCTTCAGTGTCAAAAGAAATAAGGAAGGAGATATAGAAAGGTACAAAGCTCCCCTGTATGCTCGAGTGTTTTCCCAAATAAAATATGTTGATTATAAGGAAACATTCACACCAACTACCAGTATGACTCCATTAAGTTGTAATTGAACATGTTAGCAAGAAATTATTTAGAGATAGAACAGTTTGATGTAAAAACTGCCTTCCTGTATGGAGAGCCATTGAAGAAGATTTACATTAAGCCACCAGAATTTTTTAAATTCGATTCATTTAAAGTATGTAAGTTGAACAAATCTATGTATGGTCTCAAACAGTTTTCTCACTGTTGGAATAGGAAGTTTACATCATTTCTTACTTTGTATGGTTTTAAATCATATCATTCAGCAAAATTGTGTTTTTATGGGATAATTTAATGATATCAAAATATTGTTAATATTTTATGTCGATGACCGATTACGGTTATCCAAGGATAAGGAGATTCTATCCATATTATTGAAAGAGATAGGTTGAAATAAAAACTTAAAATTTAATTTTTTTTTTGATATAGAGATAAATAAAACACATGGTCGTATATCTATAAATCATAGAAGGTACATTGAAAGCATAATAAATAAGTTTAAAATATCTGAAGCTAAAGAATGTAGTTCACCACTAGATGTGGAATATACAATTGTCAAAAAATTAAAATGAAACTGTTAGTAATTTTCCATATAGGGAAGCAGTGGGAGCACTTTTATTTTTATCCTCGGTGTCTAGACCAGATACAACTTATACAATACATTTAGTAAGTATTTATGTGAGTAATTCTAGAGCTATTTATATAAATGCTGTGAAACGAATAATTTCTTATTTGAAGTATAAAAAAGATATGTCGATTACATATGATTGCAATACAAAGCAGAATAGATATTCAGATTTCGACTTTGTAGGCAAATTCAATACTGGATACATATTCTTAATTAATGCTGGACCTGTTACTTGGGTAAGTAGAAAACAAATTACTACTGTATTTTTGGGCAATGCTACTGCATTGTCAACGACGAAATCTAAGTATATGGCTGCTAGTGATGCAGCAAAAGAGATATTGTGGCTTAAAGAGTTCTTACTAGATATAGGTGAACCACAAAATTCTACGTAGATAATGAGAGTGCAATTAAATTGATACATAATCTAGTATTTCATAAGAGAAGTGAAGATATTGATATACGTTATAATTTCTTTAGAGGAAAGGTTGAAGGTAAAGTGGTCCACATTGAATATATTGAAAGCTCATGTCGGTTGTTTAATAAGTATAATTACATAAGAGATAAATCTTTTATATATCAATAAAACATTTAATTATTAATGAATACCTTCTAATGTTAATTGGGAGTATTAAACAATATATAGTTGGAGGTGTCCATAAACAAAAATTAAAAATTGTAGTAAAAATTGTTGATGTTTGTGACTGAATAAAACTAAGTTTAGAAGAATTTTTTATTTAATTTCATTATTTCATTGCCTAAAATCTAATTATTTAACGATATCGTTCTACTCGAATAACTAAACTTTTAGTTCCACAACGTAAATAATTTTCGAAGATATTTTGTAATCATTTTATTTTATCTCACGATCTTCACGTCTTCTTTAAGGTTACAATTGAAAGCAACCGATATTACGTACACAGTTTTCTTCATTGTAAACATTGAATAAACACATACACATATGCACGTACCTATCAAAATTCTAGGTAAATAGATAAAAACTGATTTTAAAATTGGACCGTTCGCAGGCCGAAGGATATTAGCGATCAATTTAATTTTTTAATTTAACCCTTAACGGTTCGTAGTAGCATTACATCTACAAAGGAGACATGTTAATCGAGCAGGACTAATGCAAGATATCTCTTTTAATACAAATATTTGTTTTGTACTATTTACACCATATAACGTAAGGTAATGTGGAAAAACTACAATTTGTATATCTACTGTAACATTTCAATTACTGTGCTTTTGTGCTATTATTATCCTGTGTAATAGGTAAATTAGCATTATGACATGAAAACAATTTATTTCATCTTAAAATTTTGCTAGTAAATGTTAAAAATTATTATCTGCCAGAAAACTATGATAAAGACCTAGCAGTTATTTAGGATTTTTTTTATTTTTTTCCCAGCCGATTATTAAAGATTCATACCAAAATTTAAATATAAATAAATTTGATATTTAAATTTTGGTATGAATCTTAGCGTGAATGGAAATTTTGCAAGAATTTCTTTCCTTGCTTGGATCTCTTTCCTATCTAATGCAAAAACTTTCAAATATTTGATCGTTTGTTTACCATGTGTAGTTTAGTATGTAAAAAAGAATCTGAGGACACGTTGTTTCAATAACAAATTTCTTATAACCAAAACAAATTTTGTTATATATTCGAAATCTGAAAAAAATTGTTGGCAACTTATATGAGCATTGTCGGAAAGTAGTGTAACATATTTTAATTGAATTATCGTTTTCATATATCACAGAACCCGGAACAAATTTGAATATAGATTATCTCAATATTGTATTCTGATGCTACATAATGAGAGAAAAACCTGGACTAACACTAAAACTATTTTGAAATACCTTTTTAATTTTGTATTTGTAATAGCTTGATTGCATAATTACTATCTATAATATTAGGTAGATTACTTTCATTAACATGCCCCAATAGAAGATCATGTTTTATAACAAAGAGCACTGTTTAATTGCAAAATATGAGCCAATGTTAGTAACAATATCGAGCAGTATCGTGAATGATTTTTGTCTTGCAATTATTTTGTATGTTATGAAAAATAAATTATACCATTTATCTCGAGGATCTCGTGGACGAAATCGATAAGAACATAGGCAAAGAGTACTTAGAAACAGCCTGTACTTAATAACAGCGTGATGATTACTTTTTTCAAGAAATATTTTCGTAACGTGCACGGTAAAGTATAGACCCGATTAAAAATAATGATGTCTTATCAGCTGAATATTATTCAAAGTTTGTCGAATATTTAAATAGTTAATTATAACAATGATTGAAATGAAAATTCTTTCGAAATGAATATCCCTTTTATTTTTTAAATCTGTCTCGTTTGACTCAAAGTTTTTTTAATAAAGTGAAAAGGTTGTATTTAAGCCACGTAAAATAGCAAATGTCAAAAGAAAGAAAAATTGTTAAATATACGAAAAAATGTAACCTTTTTCTTCTCTAAGGGAATTTTTTGTGTTAAAATTTGAACCTCGGTGTATGAATTCAACTCGTATTAACCTTTTTTGACCAGAAAACGTCTATTTTCTCGTTAAGTATGTGATAGCCGGGCGAATTTTCTCGTGTTACAAAATACATAGATTTCAATCACTAATAACAATGAGACTAATAATGCGTTAACAATGGTTGAACCTACAACAGATGGATCACATATGTTCGTATGTGTCACGCAGAATTTGTTCTCGAATTATAGAAAACGCAAATCAAAGGAAATTTCGCGTTAAAAGGAATCCACAAAACCTAAAAATGCAGGGCCGAAAAAATGCAAAAGCTATGAAGTGTGGAAAAGAAAATGAAAGGAAAACACGCAAAGCGATTACCTAGCTGGCTCATAAGATATTCAGCGTCCAGCGATAGTCTAAACGTCGACGGCTCATATGCAGGCAGCATCCTGCGACAGTCCAAAAATCCACAGTTTATACGCAGGCGTCATTGGAAGATAATACAGAAGATAGTGATAATGTGGAGATCGATGGCAACGTGACAGCGCCTAACATGTATTGCAATCTCCAAATATCGTCATGTTGACATCGTCAGGCATGAATACGTATACGTCAATAGAGGTACTACGGATATAAGTAGACTATGATGTTTTTGGGCATGAAACCGCATGTGCAATCGAGGCTCGATATGCTGCAGCTCTACTGGACTCCCATTGAAAGACGCACTGTAAACATGTATATCGAGTGCGGCAAACCCAAACTTAAGTGAAGGCAGTTTCCAGAGAATTATAAAATTACATTTTTTTAGTATACCTATCTTTTATTATTTTGTATTATTTACCTATCTAACACTTGCTACGATTTTATCCTCGTGGTTTTCACGAAAAATCGATGGCACGTTCTGGAACAGCGCCTTTCTGTTTTTTTTTTATTATTAATTTTATTAAATATTGTATTTACACACAAATTTTAAATAACGTAGCTCCTTAGAAATTACTCAACATTTATAAATATACTAAGCAATAACTTGTTTAATAGTATAAAGGACGCGATTCATAAATAACGAATATACACAGAAAAAAAATTGACACACTTATTCAATATCAAATAAAATTTTATATATCAAAAAATACTTACGCTTCTTAATACAATGTTTAAGGATTATTTTATTAAAAGAATTCTTCTTCCCCGGGAGCCAATATTGGCACGACGAGATATCCGGAATGTCTGGAAACAAATAACATTTTACACACATACACACACACACACACACACAAATAACACGGGTTTGTCAATTAGTTTTGTATTGGGAAATCTCGAATTCTTTGTGTAAGAAGAGATATTGTATAACATTTTAGCGGATAAATTAATATATTCAAACTGCAAGATTTGATGTAACACGAATATGTGAACGACGTAATAACAAACAGTTGGTTGTATGAATAACTTGAAACAATACCAAGTTTAAATTATATTTTTATTTCGGTGCCAGCAATAATTTAATTAAACATTACATACAAATTTTGATAAAATATGACGTTTCTTCAATAAAATGTATTAAGTTCATGGGCTACTAAAACAAAAACCCTTCATTTAAATTTTGTTTTGAGGAAGGCTGTAGTTAACAACTTCAACAGTACCAAACTTGTTAGAAATTATTAGTGAAATGTCACGATTAACTATATTGATAGCATGACTATTCATATTTTTGAAAATATAATAAATGTGAGAAAGATATAAAGAGATATGCATATTTTGTAGCATATCATTAATGGTTCCATACAAAATTCACACGGTCGAAGACGACACAAGGCTGAATGTAATATAAGTAAAAAAATTCTGAACAAATGAATATAAATCTTATCTTTTTTTAAATATACCCGCCATCACTTCAACCGTCACATCTATCTCAAAGCTGCGACGTACATAAATGGCTGCATTAGCATACGTAAGTGGATAATTGCAAAACCACTGCGCACCGCATTTGCGATATGATTTACAGACATAATTACTCAATTAGCTGAATTTGCGAATTATGTAAATAACTTTTGCTTTTGCATATGATCGTCGGGATTATTATTATATTCACATGTGGTATTGACGACGCGACGGAGCCGGGATGTTTGGATTTCCAGTACATTCTAATTTGCATTAATAGGGACATTTCGCCTAAATATATATTGATTCGAGTAAGGTAATGCCTTCTATAAATAGGTAAAAACGAATTTTTATCCACCTGTGTATGTAAGAGAGGTAACGTTTGTTAACCTTTAATAATCTACGTGTGGGTAAATATTTTAAGATCATTACGTCGACATCCTTAATGACTTGAACTAGTTTTCTAGTTCGCATTTTATAGTCTTTTGGTATATTTTTTATTAAGAGCTACAGTATTATTATATAATTTTACCTTAATTAAAAAATTAGCGGTTGGTTTTCTTATTCTTATTGTGCAGATTATTTATTTGCTTTATTTATGTGAGAATTTTTTATCTTGTTTACTTTTAAAAAAAAAACGAGCCATTCGTTTGGGAATTTTTTTAAACATGAATAAGAAAAGTTGATAATTCTATACTCGATTAAAACTTACTGCTTAATAATATAAAATACATAATAATTGTTCATTATTTAAACATTCCAAAAAATACAATTTTATTTTTGCAAATCAAGTTGCATGAAACTATCCAATCCTATAATTATCCTTCAAATAATTTATGATCCATACTTACTGCGTAATGCAATGGTTATACTTTATTCTATAATTATATTAATCTTAAAGTTAAGTATTTTATAAACATTATAATATGTCCGTAATTAATGGTGAAAGTGTTCACAAATTATTTTCATTATTTCTTATCAAGTTTATTAAAGCACCCGCTTAACAATTACTAGAGAGTGAGGATTAAATGCAAATAATTATTGAAAATTAATAGTTTGAAGACAAAATACTAAAAAACAAATTTTAAGACTTTTTCTTAATGAATTTCTTTGCAAGTGCTAAAAGAAAAATTTTATAAATCCAACGATATCGAATTCCACACCATTAACCAAAAGTATGTAGAGTGTAGATCAACTGGCACTATTAAAAGCAGGTACATTAATACAGGACACAGCAATAATAAAAGCAATTCTGTCATATCCGATGTACACGAAATATATATGTAACTAAAGGTTCTGTTAAAGAAATAACAGTTTGTTCTACTTCAATAATATTTACAATTATCTTTAAACGAGCGAAATTTATGAATATATGTTTTAAAGCATCAAAATGATTTACAAATATATATACATATATATATATATATATATATATATATATATATATATATATATATATATGTATACATATATATATATATATATATATATATATATATGTATATATATATATATGCACATAGTATGTACCATTATTAAATAGCGCCACTTCAAATCACCTGTGCAATTAATCCCGTGGAATCCGGCAAAATGTTATTTTTAAATAAACTCTTCTTAATTAAGTTAGCATACTTAACTTAAATATTACGGTGGTAATAACTAGTAAATCAATGAAATAATAGGCTTAATTCGATACATTTGCTTTCTTTATAATTTATTCCTTTAGGGTAGGGTGGGGCTAATAGTCCTATTGTTCATTCTAAAACTTATAATTCCTAAAATCGAGCATTTTCTTAAACAAAATTATTGCAAGACATTTCACACAATTCAGCTTAACATCCAAACACATAGAAGTGCTATTATTTATTTGGTTTGGGAAAAAAATTGCATAAAAGCTGAAGATGAATTCTGAACTTCTTGCCCCTATAGCGGGATAAAAAGTCCGAGGCGCTGGGTAAAAAGTCCATTCATGGTAATGGCTAATTAATAAGGTAATTACAATCATAAGATTAATAAGATTTCATTATTGTAGTATCCATATGTTTTATTATTATCATAGAACTTAAAAAACATAAACTAAAAACAATAATGAACTAAACCCTAAAAGGAAACATGAATTGTTTAAAAAATCTAATTGTTATCAGTTAGTTTTATTTAATCATTATCGCCATTGTAATTAATGCAAACAAAATTAAATTTTAAGTTAGAGCCCACATACCGTTCATGTGTCCAGAATTTGCACGATGAACATTGGATCCACTTCTCGCCTGATTTGCTCTCTGAATAAGATTCGCAACATATTATACAAAACTACTCTTCTTCAGAAGAAGATGCTACTTCCTCTTCAGACTTCTCTTTAGGGATTTTCATCTTTACTGTCATTTTCAGCTTATTTACTTTGGTTAATTTCAGTTTTGCACTTTACGCTTCTCTTGTTCTTTTTCTAAGGCATTTTTTTTCAGGCGTGTCAGTTAGGATGGTAGCTTTGCGGCATTTTCTGGTGATTAAGGATACACGGGGTCTGGCTTTAGGCACAAGACGAACAACTTCAGGTGAAAATATCTCTTTAGAAGTAGAAGGCTGAGGAGTTAATGCTCTCGGTTGATCTATTTGTAATGGCTGATTTTCATCTAGCTCATTTATAAGTGATGGCGTATTTTCCGCGTTATCAATAGCACTGAGACGGTCAGTGACATTACTCGGGGCATAATCCGAATTTTTGAAAGAAATTATTCTTATGTCTTCAAAACATATTCAAAAGTTCTGATTAGTTTAATAACACTTAAAAAATAAATAAACATTGCAGATTTACTTTGGAATCGTAATTAAAATTAGATTGATATTATTACCAAGAATCAAATATTAATTAATCTAAATGATGAATGAAGCAACATCGTATTAAGAATTATTCAGAAAAGTTTATTTAAAAAATCAATGATAGCATGTTTAATAATATTAGATGTTAGGTGAATTATGAATGTTAAAGACTTTCAAATGCCATTATTTTTTATTTACGAATTGTAAACCAAGTTGACCTTGAAATGAAATTAACCTTGAAATTGAATGTTGCAGTCGTTTTCTTTTTTTAACATTCATTTATAAAATTATGCAAATGGAAGAAACAGAATAATCAAATTCATCATCCATCGTTAAGAAAAATATTTATGCAATATTGTCACTTTTCTTAAGTTTATCGAAATAAAAGCTATAGGTTGACGCGTTTTCATATTAATGATTTATGACAATTTTGTAAATTTCAGGAAAAAAGTGGTATCATTTTTAAAAACATTATGTGCATTGCAATCTACCCATGATGCACTGTTGCCGAGTGAAATGACGCTATTTATTGATGAAACATACTATATGTACTTGTAAAATAAGGTGCTTTCAATAAGGTTTTCTCTTTTTGACAACTTTTTGCGAGCATAGTTGCGTAGCTTCATTAAAACTTTAATAAAATTATTTGCGTAATTCATAGTTTTTATTTTCTTTTTTTTAAGATGGGTAACAGGACATATGATGTGTAAAGGTTGAAAACTCCAACTAGTGGGGGAATAACTGAAGTAGTCATTTCTGTGCACGACTATATCTGATTATAATGTACAGAATAATAAAAACAACAAATATATTAATCTATTATAAAATAATAATCATCATCACATTCAGAATCTTGGGCATTTAAGTAATGAAGAAAACTATTAACCATTAAAACTCTACAGATTCGTTATAAAATCTCATAATCTATAAACCCATAAATATATGTTCGTATTTTTGAGAAATATGCCATAATATTAACCTTCATATTTAGAATAACGGAAATTTAAACAATAGAAAAATATTGTTAAATATTGTTAACTATTGACTGACAAATGCCTACTGACAAATGCCGCAAATTTCGCTATGTCATACGTTTCATTTGTCTTACAAACATGAAACAAAGTGCTTGTTAATACTCAGACTATACATTAATTTTTCATCAAACATAATCACCAAATTTATATCGGCAGTTAGTTAAATAAAATAAAAAATCACTGGAGGCACCTAAATTCTGGAAAAACTCACATTCTGCGTTTTGTAAATTTTCATAAGTCTTACGTGTCTATTTTTAAATATCTAATATTTTTCAAATACTTTAGTCTGTCATAAAATAACTAATTACATTAAATTAAATAATAGAAAACATTATAAACATAGATGCGTATAAACATAGATGCTTATAATTTTGAAGATATATATATCAATGTATTAGAAAATGGTAATTTTTTTTTAATTTATAGTAATTATCTTCTAAATAATGACCCAAACATTATTACAATTTCAAAACGCTCACGCATCAAATTTTGCGTTTTATAAAAGTTTGGAAATATAAAACTAGATGTTTATAATTTTATAAAAATGTGCCTCAGTTTATAATAAACAATTACAATTATCAAACTCGAAGCAACAGCCATTTAATAATGAAAAGTTACACTGATAGCGCAAAAACTCGGAAAACACCTCAAGTTTTCTGTTTTGTAATTTTTAAACAATTTTACACCCATAGGGATTAAATTAGTATATACATACGAATTAATTGTAATTCTCAGATATTTTCGGGTCATATCCGCATAATTAAAACATTTTCGGTTTTCCATGGATATTTTCGTAAAATAAAATAACGAAAATGTAGAATATACACTATAAGTTGCAATTAACACTAATGGCAGCTAAGTAAATTTGAAATAGGTTATCCTATTTTACGAAGAATATTTTTGAGCATTAATGATATGTTTATATAATATAACCTCATTGTTTTGTGAATAATAGTTGTAATAAAATATTAATAATTTATAAATTGCACTGGACATTCAAAAAAATATACAGCACTGGACATTCAAAACAATCAAAGACTCTTATTTAAGTTTTTGTTTATTTTAATCATCGTTTAACATTAAATTACCGTTATATATTTGGCGGTAGTGTAGTGTAGTATTTTGTAATGTATTTGTATGGACTCTTTGGTTGTAAAGTGGAATATCCATAAATGATTCGTACGTTTATTTACAAATTTATAGAAATATTTGTATTATTTAATTTATTCATTCTTGTTAACATTACTGGCTTAGTGCCCATATGTCAAACAAGTTATTGAGAAACAAAAAAAATTATTTATAGATAAAAAAAATACAAAAAAAAGAGGATTTGCGAAGCAACTCGTCGTAATGTCGCTTTATTTGCTACATAATTGCTTATCGTGAATTTCATTGAGATATAAATCAATCATCTGAAGAACCCATAGGACTGAATACATCTAATGATATTAGAAATAAGCACGTTATTAGCGCACTAACGTGCCAATATAATATAATTTCAATGTGGTCCTCAAAATATTCCTTTTATATATGTGCTTTTTTTTGAGTTCCCGTACCTTTCATCATAGTTCACACGTGACACCAATTGGGGACATATTTCTTGTTCATTTTATATGGTTGTAACCTATCTATTAAATATAATGTACTACATCGGTTTATTTTTACCTCGTACTGAAGACTTCATGCATTGTTTCTATATGAAGTGTTGTGTTTTCTTCTTACTTCTTTTCCTGTTTGATTTTTTATTGGACTTACTAATTGTTATAGATCTCTTAGTTTTATAAGTTTCTATATTTTCTCAATGAATTCCTTTCCAATTTGCCATGAAAGTAAAAATAACGATTATTGTAAATAAATGCAACCTTACATGATAAATAAGTGAGATAAAAAAGAGTATTAATGTGTAAAGATATGACAAAACATATTATAACGAGATAGAAATCATTGAGCATTTATTTATATCAAGATGAAGCTTGTTTTTATAACACGTTTGTAGGACCGAGTTGGCGTTTCCCTGAAGCATTGCAACAATTGCAACAATAACTTGATTCTAGAAACACTGTGGTAAAAAGTAGTGAAATATTTTAGTCAAAACAATAGGTAAAACCTATGTACCCAAAAACATAATCCACTTCGAAATTAATGAAAGTTTCTCAAGTTTTGTAGAATATAGATCTAAGGTTTTAGAGCTTATATATATATATATATGTATATGGATATATATATATATATATATATGTATATATATATATAAGACGATACTTTTTGGAATATGTCGTTATGTATTGCCACCAAGTATTATGGACCCTCTACCGAGTGGTGACGAAATGAAATGGATAACTGCCTCGTCGAATCAATTTGCTGCAGAATAGGTCTTTAAACATTTTTTTTAAATTTTATTTATTAATTTATTAAAAATACTCTGTTCAACTCAAGAAGAAATACTCTGTTCCAGTGTAAGGAAGAAATATCAATTAATTTTAAGTGATAACATAGACTATAATAAATAAAACATACTAATATATATCAATTCAAATTCATCTGAATACTAACTAATTACCTGTCGTAAATACATCAATAAACTCCATAATTGTTATCCTAAAGTGGTCAATAGAGCAATATACATATAAACTGTCTTTAAACATATAAACATATAAACTGTCTTTTTTTTTTCTTTTTTTTGTTGTAAGAATATAAACTGTCTTTATCTTTGAGGTAACAGGCTGTAGCGTAAAATTATTTAGAAATTTAATAATGCATGAACATCCTACAATACTCACTATAAAATTAAAATGAAAAAAAAACAGTAACCCTACATTATTTATTAAATAAAAACTTACTAAACTCGTTCAATATTTTACTATAAGTAAATAAGAAAGCAGAGATTTTGACGATACTACAGACTAGATAGTTGAATAAATTTACAATACATTTAAAATCGTGGAAGTGGTGGGAATGTTAAATGATTAATTCCTATAGATCGTCAGACAAATTTTTGTCATATGATGTTCGTGCATAATCACACCGAGATTCCGCACGGACTGTAACCCTTTCGAGCGAAGCTCCATTTAGCTTATAACTGGATCAAGGTTGAAAAAAGCATGAATAAAGTCATCGTTGCAAATTTACAAACTATATTTCTTGGTTTATTTTTTATTATTTAACAAATAAACAAGGCATTTAATTTAACTGATATTATTTAAACACTACAAAGAATTGAAATTTGTGTGTTTAAAAATAATTTTGTATAAGGACTTTTTTCACTTGTTTAAAAATATTGGCCTGTTTTCATAAACTTTTAATTCAAGGCAGTTTCACAGAAAATGATGCCTTAGAGTTATATTGAGTCGTGGCGAACATTATTTGTCTCCTCTTTGTAAAATGTGTCCTTCTGGGATCAATTATGTCGACAGGTTTATAAACTAACTGGCATTTCAGGAGGTAGCACCGTCCTATTGAAACAAAGTTCTAGAGTTTTGCCCTTAACATTTTTGTAAGACTGTGATAAGAACTAAATCGGATCACGCAATTATCCTCAAACTTTCCGTCATGACCTGACCACTTTACTATTGGGTGTGGCAACACCCTCTCATCTTCATGCGCTTGTACGTATTCGTAAATTCAACGAAACAAATCACCAATTTTAACGCTTACCTATTTATTATTGCAGTATTATATCAAGCTCAAAACATATTCTATGCATTTTTAGTACGACAATGTCTGTATGATCGCATGCATTTTCCATACGTGTTTAAATTTTACACGCACGCATCAGGTTCTTTCGTTTCGTCACCCACCTTATGCTCAACTGAAATATACTCCGTTACGTGGTTAATTAGCAGCGAAAATTATTACATGCGCAGTGAGTAATGAACATATATGAGACTTTTGCTTTTTAACGTAACGAATCAAAATTTGTTGGGTAATTAATTAAAATTTAATTAATTTTATTATCAGAAAAATGTTGCTAACTGGGATAGGAGCGATAAATTTGAAGGTTGTAACAAGTGAATTTGTATTAAGTTAAAATTAAAACTTGGGAACGCTGACAAAGTTCGTAAGCGTAATTCCGTGTGTTGTTCGTAAAACTAATGGCCCTTGGAAGAATTTCAATTTACAGAATAATACACGCGCAAAGACATTATAGGAACAGGCGTTCAGATTTTCTTACCAAATCTGTTAAAATGGAGAAATGAAGAAACAAAATTAAGGTAAGATGATGCCTTTTAATGTATTACCATTATTATAACGAGCAAAGCAATTATACTTACCTAGCTCAGAATTGGTACGTTTTTGTGGTACACTTTTAAAAATAATTTTTGAGTATAACTTTTCTTTTTTATTTCACAATTTATGTATATGTATATATATATATATATATATATATATATATATATATATATATATATATAGATATATATATATATATATACATATACATATATATATATATATATATATATACATATATATATATATATATATATATATATATATATATATATATATATATATACACACACATCATTATCAGACGTAAAATTATCATTTATTTATTAAAAACATGGTATCGGCGGCCATAATTTTCTGGTAAACTTGAATCACAAAATGCGATGCCTCAGTTCCCCTCGGCCGGCACCTCTTGATGTCATTCGTATCACGCCACGTTTACATCCTATCTGCACCGCAGTGGGATGTCATCGCGTGGTGTCTATTATTATACTGTCGGTACTATCGACAATTTCACAATTACTTTATTGAGGTTAAAACTGGCAAATATGGAACACTGCATGAAAATCAGTGAACGAAAAACAAACAAAAATTAAGTTTGTTATCTAGTAATTCCACACGGAATTATTAATGAATGATTCTCTAATTGTTTCCTTATTTGTACCATAAGAAATTTGAAGATTCCATGTCGAACATCACTATAATTTACAGATGTTGACGATCGTGTCGGTAATTCAGTATCAAAATTGGTGATATTCGAATGGCAGTGCATTTTTATTGCATTGGGTAAGAGGCTTGAATTTTGACGAAATATGGGTAGTAGACCTTATTATATAATATTAATTTTAACTTGATACTTCTAGCTATTTCTAAGATAAATGATCCTATATAATAGATCCTATAAAAGTTCCGTTTTTAATTCTAAGGTACGGAACTCTGAATATTGAGACGTGAAATTCAAAATACTCATTAAGGATGATGTTTAAACGTATCATGATTTTTGTAATAGTTCCTAAGAAGTCATTATTTTTAGTTCGAAATAACTATTCTTAACACATTGAAAATATAATATTTCGATGTTTACGAATGTTTACTTTTCCGCCATAGCAGAATTCCTTTCTATTAAAAAATCAACGCCTTAATTGGTCTAATTAGATCATGAGTGACCGTAAATTTTTCAATGGCATTCATTCTCAAAAACGTTTTTAATAGTTAAGAATAACATTTAAAATCGAATCCTCTTTAAAAATAAAATTCGATTCTATCAACTTACTTTATTACCTTTACTTAACTGCAAAACTATTTATTGTCTAAATTTAATTGAATAAGTGTGTAATAAATTAGAAACAATTGATAAATTTGTTGCATCTTTGGTCTTAGAATTTATGATATTTTTCTAAGTGCAAATTACAAGTCATTTGGGTAGCGATCTGTTTTCGGCACAATCTTAATATTCTTTCGCTATTTCATAACAATTCAAATAGTCTAGTAGATTCTTTTAATAGTTTATACCATATTACTTGTGGACTACAATTTTTTTCAATGACGAATTAAACAGTTTGCAAAGTTTTCTTAAAATCTTATGTAAAAAGAAATAAGTACGATGGTGCATCCTTTATTTTGAATTTTTTTAAAAACTGTTATATATTAAAAATAATCGTAATAAACAAACTCTGTTGAGGACCAGCCAAAATAAGTTTTAATGAGTAATATCTCAATTATTGCAACTTGCTTGATTGCACGAAACTCTTAGGGAGTAAATGGCCATGTTGACTATTTCTTTTATAAATTGATTGTTTTGTGTGAACTTTCAGACTAAGAAACCAAGAAGGCAAGCACTGATGATACGTAAAGATTATGATTAGGGAATACGGTTGAAAATTAATTTTTATCAACTTGCCTAAGTTCAGGCTATTGTCTACAGTAACTTCAAATCGCGTAAGTGGACAGAGGGAAATCAAAAGACGGTCGTTTCAATTTTTTACGCCTAAGAAGTTTTGTACACATTATTAGGGTATTTTTCTCAAACATTGATTTCATAGGAATTAATAAAAAACTTTTACTGATAAAGCTTGATAATAAAATTATATATAATATGAGCAAGGTATCACAGAATAATTAAAATATTGCCTTCAAATAGTAACTAGATTATTGAATACTTGCAAGTCGTAAAAAAGTGCACTAAGCACCGCGAGAGTGTTATGAACAGTGGCCTTATTTGAAAAGTATGATACTATCTATCTATCTCTAAATTTTTTTATTATGGCAAAAACTTACAGAACTGCTTCATAGGGTGAAACTTTTCCTTTCACTTCCTTTTATACTAGGTTGGTTTTTAATTTTATAGTTTTTTGGTCCTTCAAATTTAAGTTTCTCCGATATAACTATTGTCTTTTAACACAAAAGGTTGCAATGATTTCTTATAATAATCAATGCAAAAGGCGGACTCTCTTTTTAAGTCATAATATTTTGACGGTTGAATAGCTAAGAAAATGCGTAAGTAAATCAAAATGAAAATCACATAGTCGTGCGTTCTTTTGTACTATTTAGTACACTAGTATTGCGCAACACGATTTGATAGAGATGCAGGTTACAATTAAGCTGCGTTCAAAACTTTATTTGATAAGTACATTTTTGAAAAATTACAGCGGATCTTCTAGTAAGCAAATCCAAATTGTGGGACTTCCAATAGTCGAGACTTGGTAATGATTTGAATTGAATTAAAATAATAAAATGAGCAACCTTAGAATTCCTGCTTAAACAAATGAAATTTTAGGTGAAGTTAAGTTGAAAGTTGAATATGGCATGTAGGTTGAGTTTTAGTTCATAAATTCTGGTTACTTCATCTTTCTTGAAACTTGAAAGTAAAGGAAAGATATATCACGTTTATTTAATATAACCAAGGGATGAGAAAAAAAATGGCATATAAATAATTTCACAATGGATACTTTTCATAAATTTATGGTACTGCCATTTGACCCGTTTATAAACAAGTTAAGTTTACAACCGAAAATATGACTAGAGTAGAGTATGACAAACTATTTGTGATTCAAGTAATAGTTTGCAAATTCAATGCAATAGTTTGAAAATGAATATGAACAACATAAAATCTCCCGAAATATCCCAAATTCGGAACAATAAAAGTTCATCTTTTATGCAAGTTCTTTAATTTCTTTTAATCCATTTAAAGCATATGACAGTACAGTTGTAATGACAGTGAAAGGTGTCCATTCTCTACCTCAATTTAAAAATGTAGGTTTCGAGGGAAAACGTTACACTGTATTAGGGAGAATGTATAATACAGGGATCTTTGCTGCACTCTTGTTTCCTTCAGTGAAACGTAGTATAAAACAAAGATAGATGAACAAAGTTATTGATAATAAAAAGATTCCGTTAAAATCATCAGGCATACAATTATGAAAACCTCAAAGGGACTGACTATAATAACCAGAAATTTTCCTAAAATATGAAATAAGTTGGTAATTGAGTACAGTAGTACCGATATAAAATACGATCGTTGCGAAAAAAATAATTCTCTTGGTCACATTATTTAACCTTTAATACGAATATTTTAAAATTTTTATAGTTTTGCAATTTTGAATAATTGTTTTAAAAATAATTGCTAATGAAATACTAATTTATGAGCAAGGTGGTTTCAATTTTCTTTTATCTGATTTGAGTTGAGTATCGTATGATAGTTCGAGTTATTGATAATTATGAAAGTTCATGAGTTCAGTTTGAAGGTTTAGTTATCATTCAGTAAGATTTTAATTTAAATTGGTATGATTAAAGTTAAAATTCATGTTTAACTAGTGTTCAAAGTTGTACTTGACGGTTTATGCATTTAGTAAATTTGCGGGTATTACGAAGACATATATGTTTTCATTGGAGATTTGAACTGTAATTGCTTTGAGTATTATAGCTTGATTGAGTTAGAACAATTATTGTGTAATTTGTTATATTTTATTATTCCATGCACAAATTGCACCGCTCAGATATGTGAAATTAAATGAATGTCTCTGAGCTTGTATGTTTGCTTGCTTATCCAACTGACACTTTACCTGTTTTTTATCAACGACAATTTATATATCATAAAGCGTTTATATACCTATATATACCTATATATATATTATTTGCAACAGATAAATAACAAATATATGGTATAAATAATTTAATTCCTTATTGTAATTTCCAAGCCTATTCTATTGGTAATAAAAGCAAGAATACAAAACTAGCGGCACGACAACCCTGTACATAATTTCTGCCAAAGGACAAGTTTACATGCATTAGTTATTTTATAATTTGATAGTAGAATTTTACTGTTTTGTTTATTATTTATTTGATTGGTTTTTTAATACAGTAACATATTTACGATATATTCTCATAAAAATTTTCAATAGATTATCATAAAATTACCCTGATTTTTGAGGCTATACATGCATACGTACATGCATGTACCGTGCCTTTTGTCCAGTTTCATTTTGTTTTCATTCCATACCTTGAAAAGTAATTATTAAACATTTTCGAAAAATTACAAAACGTAAACGTGTAATAAAGCCGAAGTTTTTTTTTAAAATAATCAACTCTCGCTTTATTTACATAGTTTGTCTTCGATTTTGATGTTATTAGAACTAACTTTATTTTTTTTTAAATAGAATTATGTAGCAGGAAAATATACAATTTGTTTACGTAGATTCCATAGAATAATTTACAAATTTTCTATTTATCTTGTCTCTTCAACTTCAAAGTGGTTAAAAATGTAAGTAAATACATTAACTGCTATTTGGACAATATTTACAAATTGAGAAAAAATGATATTTACAAATCTTATATAAATTTTTAAAGACCGATGATTTTTCTAATAATTATATTCAGTTTTATAATTTTTTGAAGAACGATGTTTTTTTTAATAAATCACCTATTTTGCGGTAAATTTGTCTATGTATTGTACGGTAATCTTCGATACTTTTGCATATAATGCAATGTGACCAAGCAGAATATCACGTTCGATGTCTTATTTTGCCTAATGAACACAAATGACGTCAAGGGCTGTTATTGACTGTTCTTGAAAAATAACAATCGAGGTGATTGAGATGAGATGATCGAAACAAATTTATTAAGGACGATAAAGAATAGCCTCAGTTCAATCAGGATTCTATAAAACTCTTACCACCTGTAGACGCAATGGTGGGAAGGTCTGACCATCCGTAGATACAAAGCCATTATTTTCATTCACCTTTATTAGTACTAAATATAATAAATGAAAAAATTATTTCCCATACCACTTCAAAAGCGGAAAGAATCCGTTTCACTCGTAGATAATTGTAGGTTGTCGTTATCAACTTCACCCAGTATTTTTATTTTAAACATTGACTTGCGTCAGTCAGTTAATTTACATTTCTTTCATTATCTATTTTTTTGTTTAATTATAAACTTTGTATTATTATATTTGTATTTTATTTTATGTTATTTATATCCAAAAATTATTTTATTCAGTGAAGTGGAATTCAAGTTCATGAACAGTTTTTTTCGTGTAAACTTCTTTTTTGCCTCTTAATTTTATAGCTAAATATATAAGATTATAGGCAGCTTCGAATTCATCTCGATTCATTTTTGTATCGAACTTTGCATGTTTCTTTTTTGTTTGTCTTTACTATTCTGCACGTTCTAGTACCGGGGTCGCGTAAAAATTCTACTAAATGAAGAGCGAATACCAATTATTTATAAAATTACGTACTCTTTAGATAGCGGCTTTTAAAGATCAGCGATAACAAAGCTCTTCGAATAATTCCTATATAAATTATGTATCCAAGTATTTCTTAACAGAAAGAGATTTCTTAACATCAATTTAAGTACGTATTACTTTGTAAGTATAAGTTACGAAGGTAAACGCAATTATAGCATCTATATAATCTTATTAGCAACTCGACCCGGTTTCATATGGTATACCTGTATGAAACCGGGGCTTATTATTTCTTTACGTGGCTATTATTTTATTTCTTATTATATAAGAATGTTAAAATTTATATAAGAATGTTAAAATCATATCATTGTCAGTTAGATCATTCATATGGGTTTTGTAAAAATGTAATAATCTGCAAAATATAATTTTTTTTAAGATGGCTGTATCTTTTAGGAATTTTAAAGTACTTCTCCACGTACAAAGATTTGTTTCTTTTTCGGACATCAATATAAGTAGTTTGTCCGAGCTAACACAGTGTAAAAATGCAACATATAGTTCATTGTTCAGTAAGTGAACAAGAGTATAAACGCGCATTTTGACGACGTTCGGTGCATTCGTGTACGGAGAGAGAGAACTCTGTGCGTAAATTCAACGCACCCAATGATGCCAGAATGCTGTTGTTAACTTTCAAAAACCCTTCAATTTGTTTTAAACTATAAAGTTTGCAAGAAAATTTTAATCGATCACAGTTAGTCGCTTACGAAGTACAATGGTGCGAGCACCCTGCCTGGCCGCCCTAGTTGTTGACGATCGTCATTTTTCTATTTTTGTTAAAGTTTAATCGATAATTCAAGTTCTATTTATATAACAAATACCAAAAGCATTTTACAGTACTTTCAATGTTAATAAGAATATTACTGAATAATTGCAGACTATTGATCTATAAACCGAATTTTTTCAAACAAACTCACCTAGATATATATATTGAAACACTTACAAATGTATAAATATATAATGTTGTCTTTATGTTTTCTTACTACTAATCATATTAAGCATAAAATGAGAAGCTTAAAATAGGTCACTTTAGTGGTTGACGCAAATAAAAATATTAAGATATAATAAATTCTATATAGATAATAAATTCTTAAAATATTAAGTAAATTGTAAAATTTTCACGGGTAACAGATCGAAGAGGAAAAGGTCGTTATCATAATTTCATAATTGGATTAAGTCTGACAGTCCCACTATTTATTAGTCGTTTATTTTTCTACCAAGCCTTTCTGTCATGGAACAAAATTTTTTGAAAGGATAACTTGGAAATGTCTTAATTTTTAAAGTTATACATCTTTAGGCGCGTTATGAAAAATTAATAAGAGGGAAATTTTAAAAATACAGGACTAATTTGGCACGACGCAACAAAAGATCGGCACCAAGAAGTTACGCACTAAATGTGTATGTACATAATTTATTTGACAGATAAGTAGTAAACCATTTTATTTGTATGCTGGCTTTCTATTTTAAACCAATCATCTGCAAGACCGTTTCGAATTCGGTATGTATTTATTTACACTATAAATTACAAATCATTAAATACTTAAAATGATTCAATTAAAATAAATTTTTAGCATATTCAT
This sequence comes from Druceiella hillmani, assembly GCA_039881145.1. Classification (NCBI taxonomy): domain Eukaryota; kingdom Metazoa; phylum Arthropoda; class Insecta; order Lepidoptera; family Hepialidae; genus Druceiella; species Druceiella hillmani. The sequence continues at coordinate 25,449,660 of JAYKKI010000013.1, read as the reverse complement.
TTCTTTTCAGAATTAATTAAACTTTATTTAGGTTGTTTCAGTAAATTCGAAAATTAATTATACAGAAGTGTTTATAGTAAATTGAGTATTGAGTATTCATTTAAATTTTTAAATTTAATTTTATAATAAGATCACTTTTCTATTGCTCTGTATGAGAAAATAATAAATTCGAAGTTTAACTTCTAACACGTGCACAAAAGTACACACATGTTTTTTTGTGTTTTATTTTATATGTTTATTACTATATACAGGCCGCAATAATAAATATTACAAGTGTGTATATAAACGACATACAAATTTCAAAAACAAAAATCAATAGAAAAAAAAACAAAAATCAATAAACATTAGTTTAGAAACTAGAACAGCCAATTAAATATTCCGTCTTTAAATATTTACAAAATTCTGCCGTTGGGAAAGGATATTTACTAGTCGTAAATTACTGATATACGTTGAGCGACAGCGGTTATAGTGTACAATTAATATATAGTCTATTCGTATTACTTGATCACCTATATTATGATTAAAATGAAAATATATGTTTAATATTTGTTTGGTAACCAGTTCCATTTATTATGTATTAATTAAGATTATGAAGTAGATGGCCACAGTACTAACCAGGTTAACTAACGAAAAGGTCAGCCCTAATCTATTGACCTGGCTAGTTGACTAGAATGGCTGAGTACAAAGATTTCATTTTCAGGCTTTGTCGACGTAATAATAACTCGTAACTACTAGTTAGTCTCTATTAGTCTTTTGCTGTTTGGCATGAGCTTTAGATGGTCTAATTGGTTTCTACCTATAAAGTGGAAACACGGCTTAAAATCATAACTACTAAATGTCATATATCTAATTAACTAAGAATTGAAATGCAAAGAACTATCTTCTATATCTTTTTTTGTAAAGATCTTCAATGTACAGACAGACACTTAAGTGATTTATAAGGTTTTGTTCTCGGTATCATTTAATTACATCTGATATTGTGATATATATATATGTGTGTGTGTGTGTGTGTATGTGTTCGTTCGTGTTAACTGTTAAACATAAATTGCATATTTATTGACACAGTAACATAAAGTATTTCCATCAGTTCAAATTTATTTATTTATTATGTCTGAAAAAGTAAAAAGACATCGCGAATATTTTTATTTAAAGCGGCCGGTACACACAACCCGTTACGAGCGCATCTCGATGCATAATGACTGACCATGTAACGCATCACTTCGGTGAAATATTGGAACTGTACATTTGTTGAATAATATTTTTATTTTTCTCGATTAATATTGCGTCGACCAAAATTGTTTTGCAATAAGATTGAAGAAGATGAAATGAGCATTTTATTGTTTTTTTCTATTTAAAATTAAAGGACAATTGTTTGGAATGAATCCTCTAAACTCATTTCTTTTTAGCGATTTTTGCAAGGATTAAGGCACAAAACAACGATTTTCATGGAACAAATATATAAAACGAACAAAAAGTGATCTACTGGAATTATAGACGAAGGTTTGATCTATTTTATCATGTCAAAACCATTATACTACATATCCCAAGACTTTAAAGTAAACTTGACAAAATGAAGGCTTATCTTCAAAAATGTAAAAACGCCCTTAAATTCAATAAACTCTAGCATATCAAAACTACATTTAAAAATTTTATCTTAAAATTCGAACAAATTCTGGCATCATAAACTGATATAAAATATTAGATGTTAAGCTTGCAGAAAATACAAAATTATTTTGATTACGGGAATTTTATTATCACAAAACTCATAACTTATTTTGAAGCTAACTCTTACTTCTCAGAAACTTCATATTATGACTATATAGAATACTTTGAAAATAACTATCAAATGCCATTTCACTACGCTATCACGATATTCTATGAAATAGTAAAGTAATTAATACAATAGAAGTTTTTAAACTGACTTTAAAATATAAATGGATTTAAAGTTAGATAACGACGATTTATTTAATTAGTACGCACTTTTCGGTTACCGGAAAGGAAACCCCACCTCGGGTATTTATTTTATTTTACTTATTTCCTTTTGTTTGATTTTATTCTGATAATAGTTGTCTATTAGTGATTTAGTATCCATTAAAGTTTCCAATGTAATTTTGTAAATAATTCCAAATTTGGCTTGTTTTAATTTCAAATGATTTTTATTCCTTGAAAATAAATTTTATTTTGGAATAGTTATTCGGATACACTTCGCACTCTACTAACAAAAAGACTGGAATCAATGGACTTCAGTATTTTTAATATTGTCTGAAAAGATAGTGCCTCCTTTATTTATGTGTAATTGTTATAAGGTTCTTTCTTATTGATGTACATATTGTTTGATAAAAAAACGGTTGTTGTTTTGAGTATCTTCTATATCTCTTACAACACAATGTGGAAATTATTTTCAAATGTCTAATGTTAAAGTTCGTATGAGGTAGAATATTAAATTATTCTATAATGACCGTTTAATTCACAATAACACATACATTTCGTTGAAACTCTTATTTCTTCTATCTTATGATTAGTAACGAAATGTTGAACATCGTATGCATCGTGATTTTATTCGATCAAGTAGAGAAAATAGAGTCATTAATGGCAATTTTCATTTACTTTAGCTTTCCCGTGCAACCTCAGTTGCCTTATCTTGGTAAATAATCGCCGACTTACAAACAATCAGGTACGAGTGTAAAGTTACCTCCAGATATTTCCGTCTTCTTTGTTTTTCGTCTTGCGAATTACGTGATAAGCCAATAGTTGTAGTTACCGGAAATAACGTGGTCACGATGTAAACAGGAAATAGCACAGGATCGAATATCGCCTAAAAATATCTGTGTTTGTTACATTATTTCTTGTACAATAACACATCCAGACAATTTAAAACGTGTTGGTTTTATTTAACATATGTGTAAAATTAATGATATTTTAATAAATGAACAGTGTTTGACTACGTGTAAATATTTTAATATTTGTATATTTATAATTCATAGAAGTATAATAAATTTATAGTATTGTTAAAATCACAATCACCTTTAAATTTTTAATCATAAATTATCCAATTAATTTATAACTAATTTACACCATTGTAACGTTTTTGTAACATTCTGTATCGTCAAAACTGTCCTTGGAATAATATTAGTAGCTTTCGTGAAATGACGAAACTTTTAAACCGTAAGACAATTTTCCCAAGTGCGTTTACTGGTTTTTGAAATTAAACAAATAAAATATATTCATATGAATATCCTTAAAATATCAGTATAAAAAAATATCTCATATTACTGCCGTTGATTTATTGTATGATATCAGTACAAGAAAGTTAATTTCTCAAATATGTTTTTCTAAATCCAATAAACCAATACAATGAATTAATTTCTCTAAGTTTTGCGGTTCCTAGTTTTTTTTTACTTTTTCTGATCGTCTTCCGAAATTTTATCCGACCCTTTCAAGATTTTTTCTTACATATTTTTTTTAGAAACAGAGCATTCTTCTTGTATACTATACATTACTACTAGGAAAATAACATATCGTTTGCGTCATTACAATATTTTTGATTCCTTTTATACTTCAAACGTTGCTGACGCATTTATGTTTTGAGCGGAATCCTAAAACGAATTTTAAAGCAATGAAAATATGAAAAGATGCCAACATTAGAAATATTTTACTGCGAAGGCCTAAAATGAATTTCATAATTATGGTTCCGTAAGTTCCATAAGTATTAGCGATGGACAGAAACACAACATCGATTATTTCCGCGAAAATGTCTGAAATATCATTTTCAATTGGTTAGGCAGATATTTCGTTTCATTATACGTTCGACTGTATGTTCGATTTGAACAATGTACCAGAATAACAAGTGATAAAGAATGTATCAATGGAATACATATTTATTTTTTACACGACTTGTGTTCAAGAACTCCCATATTTTAAAAATATATCCATTTAAATATCCACTTGAAAAATGGAAATTATATATTTTATAAAAAGTGTGTTTTAACTTTTGTAATTGCTTTTTCTTAACGTGCATTGTCCAATCGAATCACTATGCTGGGTTCTCTTAAAGCGCTTATATAATAAATTCTTACGCGATTACGTTTACCATCTAACTTAAATATTGGTTCCATTGGCCACAATTAATCCTAAATAAAAATAAACAAGTTAACGCCTCCCAAATTTAGACCAGGAAATTAAAAATTACTAATACTCAACAAAAAGTTATTTATTTATTTTATTACCTTAATATACGATCTATTTGATACACGAACCTTAAAAAAGTATAAAAATAGCACGTGTGTACTGTACTAATTAGGAGACTTGCGAGGTGCTAATTGATCTGGCGTTAAAACATAGAATTACAATTTAAAAAGCTATTATTTTTTAGTATACAAAAATTCAAAGCAGTCAACGGCTGACAATAAAGGAAGAGCAAAAAATAAATAAATAAAAAATACTATTCGTAACCATAATACAAAATAACTTAAAAAATCATGAACTTGAATATACTGTATTTTTAATATATCAATAATTGTTAATTGGAAATGCAAATAACAATAAAAATGTGATGAAATACATAAAAACTTTTTGAAAACGATTAAGAAAATTAAATAATGTCAGTCACTATTTCAAAGTGGCATCAGCCATTGCCTAAATTAGTTAAAAATGCACTGCTAACAGACATCGACACACTTGTACATTTTGTGTTATGAAAATTAATGTATTTTTCATTCTATTAAAGTCTTAAGTGGTTTTTTTTACGATCATGTCGGGCCTTGTTAGTTTCGTGGATTGATTTGACTTATACAAGGGAAACTATCTGCACTTTCTTTAATTTTTTTAAATGAAAATTCCATGGAAACGGCATTTACAATTTTTTTTACGAAATATTCGATTTTTCATTGTCTCTTGGCAATTTATATAAAACTTTTAAGGGGTTTATTTTTTTCATTTCTTCATGTCATTTTCTCTCGTAATAGTGGAGCTAAAATATAGACTTTTACCCGTATATTTAATATGACTAAAGATTAAAACATATTAATAAGGAAAGAACGAAGATGGTAATTTATTAAAAGGTATTGAAAGATATAGGAGTTGCGGTGTAAGTAATTGAATTGATTCAAACGTAAAAGAGAAAAATTTCCATCGAACATAAATTTCGTACTCTATTTTGATTTTTTTCTCTAGGTTCCGGTGTAAATTAGATAACGAGGAAATATAAAGAAACTAAATAACTTAAGTTAATTTTACGACCAATGCCCGCTTGTTTGGAACTTGGTATGGCTTGATATTTACTTCGACAATGCAGGGGGATTAAAGGGATGTCCGCGCTTAAATAAAAATTTAAACCCTCTTCTGTGTAACATATTAAAATAAATAATACTTACTACTTAGTGCGCATGTACTTGTTTCGTTTTTTAAATTATTCATAACAATAAATGCCTTAACTGAGTCCTAGTATAACATTTTTTATTTATTTTCAGAAATATGACAATAAGTAATTGTATCTTGTAAGCCAGATATTCGTTAATATATCAAAGAGATATGAGATTAAAAATATAATCACGCAGGCTGCATATTTGTATATTATAATATATGTGTTAAATTACAATACTTTATCGCACGAAAGGGCTTTAAAAAAATAATGAAGTATAGCGTAAAACGATATTATTTACGAAATAAAGATTTGGGAAGAGCGGAGTAAACGTTTTTAAAGTATTTCTCACTTATTTCCATCGAAATGAATTGTTGACATAAACTTAATTAATAATTTAGAAAAATTTAACAAATATTCCACGTAACAACCTCCAGTTCTTCCGATTTTATATATTTGGTACTGAAGAGCGTGACGTGTCTGATTTATTTTTAATTTGAGATTGTTTACTATGGATTGAAAATAATTGTTACTAATATCGTATATATTTTTACCGTCTTGTTGAAATTGTATTGTATTGAAAAATAAATTGTTGCTGAAAGAAGTAAGTTTTCGGATTAATAAATAATATTATTTAAAAAAAATATTTCCATTTCTCTTTCAAAATTTATTCAATCGTTGAATTATTTCTCAAGATAGCGAAGTTTATTAATTTTTATTACCTGTAGAGTACGGATAATTATAAAAAAACAGGAAGCATCAATAGTAGAAAATTGCAAGAGTAATGACTTTTCCAGAGGACATAACATAAACAACACATTTCCAATTTTGATAACACATTCCTAACTAACATTGACATTCACTTTGTGTTGTAAAAATGAATATATTTCTCGCTCTTTTAGAGTTTTACATGGCTTTTTTCAACAACCCTGTCGGGCCTCGCGAATTTCATGAATTTGCATTTACGAACTATTACGAATTGCATTGCAATATATATTGTATCTACGATTCTTTGTGTATGCGTATTACGTGTTTTCTCCCATTCCTGTGGTTTCCTTGATGTTTTTAATAGATTCAAAGTAAACACATACCTAATTAAAAAAAACACAAAAAACAAAGTAAACATATGCATAAGTAAACACATGCCTACTTTCACGTTTGGATTAAGTATTTGTAATCATTTATGTTTCAGTTATAATTTCTGAAAAGTTTTCAATCAAATCGAAAAAAGGACGTGTAAAGATGTGTAAAGAAAAATAAATTAAAATGTTTGTTTCTTGTTGTAGATGTAAAAAATGTTACCAACATCTGCATTAAATTTGAATACAGTTCCACTGTCAAAGTCGTAACTCTATTTATGTTTACCTTTGTATCTTACACCATTTCTTAATTATTGAACTATTCTGTTTTAATTTTTCGGTATGTTTTTTTCATGACGAATTTATCATTAACATTTAATCATGATAATATTAATATTTCTTCCAAAATAATCTCTAAAAAAATTCAATTAACATGTAAATTATGTTTTTCATATAATTATTTTAATTGATTTGAATGACCTGTAAAATTTTTGTTCTATATACAAGACATTAATAAATGGTCTATTTAAATAAAAACAAGGTGCTTATAGTGAATTAAATACTTTCGATTTAATGTTAACTACAACAGGCGTACCTCCCAATTATTATTTTTATTTATATGTATAAAAACTAAAAAAAATTATTGTTGAGAGTACATACGCCAACTGTTTTTTTATGTGTGCAAAATTGTAAAAAGTAATTTTGTCTCTCACCCACTTTAATTCCTCTTTTTATATTGTAATGAAAAATCGCAATTGAAAAAACGTTATATATTTATTATTAGTCTTCTAAGAATAGCTCAGTAGACCGAACATGGAAATGTTTCAAAAATTACCAAGCTACAAAGAGTCTAAACTGGCGCGGCGGAGAAAGAAACTGTGCCACAGGGAGCAGACTAAGGACTCAATGTATGTGTATTTTTATTCTCGAGTAAACATTTATATTACGGCTTAAACCAGAACCCTTTACAATAAATTGACATTTAAAATTAAAGAACCCGTCAACATAATTTAAAAAAAATCATATCTCAACAAAAAATAACCAGATTTGTTTGAAAAAGAACTCAATCAAAATCGCACCATTTTAATTTAAAATTTTTTTATTCAATTTGTTTTTACTCTCCATGCCATTGAAAATAGACAAAAAAAAAATTCCCTTGATCCTTTATTTTTCAAGGAATTTAACAAGGTACATGGGCTGGAAAAAAATTGTTTTCAATACCGTCTAAGAAATAATTTTAAAGTACCTTTCTTTCTCTTAAAACCTTGTTCTTTTTTAAAGTTGTTAAGTGTTTTTAGGAAGTTATAAGATACCTAAAAAATATTATTTTTAATTTGCAATTTCATGTATTATACATTGGGACATAATTTTCAAAATATTGTTGAAAATATCATTAAATATTCCCTAGCAAAACCGTTTTAGATTATTTTATAAAAACTAAAATTAATTTTTTTTTTTAAAGTTTATGGTTGCAAAAAATCCTTTATTTTCATCATTTTTTCAATTGACCGGCCACCGTTTTGATAAAAATGGCAACATTAAATTTTTATGTTTTTCTTCATTTCAATATACTCCATAAAGGAAGGTATGCAAAAACGCAAGTTGCTACAATTATTTTTCTGAAGTGTATTTTAATGTAAAAAATCAGTAATAATAATTCGTGGTGTGTTGGATTGATTATAAAGCATACGGCCTTTGGCGGCGCGGCGCAACTCGGGGACCCGGGTTCGATTCCCGACCGCTCGCCGAGCGTGCCTAGACTTATGTTCTGGTTGACTGTAAGAGATTGCACTCGTAGCAATAAGTCCACCATACGTATCAATCAGATGCATTAAAGTAGCTAAATAAATAAATATAGTTAAAGGATCACCTTTCCATTTCTCAAGATACAGATCCGTATCATTATAAATAATTTTTGAACTGCGAAATGAGTCGTTTCATTGAAACTCGAAATAATGAGATTTTCATGAAAGCACTAATACAAAATCTTCTAACTTTCGCTTTCAAAATCATCCAATTTCTGTACTCCCCCTCTCCAACCACATCGTCTGGAAACAGGAAAGGAGAAATAAATGGTTCTCCATTTCTTTATTATGTATTTTTACAAGTTATTAATTGGAAGGAAATATTTTGAAGTTGAAGTTCATTTTGAACTTGAAATGCTATTTTATCCTATGTTTGCAATAAGTTATATGCCATCGAAAAATCCCACTCATTTTTTTAATAAGATAAGAGTTACTTTTAAAATGTTTAAAAATCGTCTTGCGATAGATGATAATTCCCTTAAATGTCATTTTCTATTACTTTTCCATTCTCCTCTTTCTGTTTTGTTAAGATTATGTGTCTTGTTAGACACAAAGTTCAATCTTGTAGCACTCCTTTTCTCTGTTTATTACCAGGCTATAAATATTGGGTAATTGAAACATTTCTTAAACGCATTCTTTAACATTCGTATGTACGTCCAAGAATAAAATAAGAAACGTAAGATTCAAAGTCATATTAATTTTAATTTTTTTTTAATAATTTTGGCGGAATGCAAGTCATTACAATATTTAATCGTTTAAATTATTCTAAATTTTACGTTAATTTTTTAATCAGTGTGGAGTAGATCAGGGACCTTGTCCATTGTAATTTGCGGCAAATAAATCCTTTTAGACAGACAGGGATGGATAGATAATGAATGGACATTACAGAACTGTAAGGGTTCCTTCTTTGCCCTTCAATTATGGAACCTTTCAAATGTTGTTGATCGCTGTTAACTATGGAACTTAAACCTTAAATACAGAGAAAATGAGTTAAGAAATATATTAAAATATTCATGTTTAAAAATAATTGATCTAAGCAATTAAACCTGCAAACAATAAAACTCCTTGAAAAGTTTGAAAATGAGCTGGAAGGTATATTAAGATAAAGTGTTTCCTGGTCTAGTAAATATTATTTTTTAAACAAATCTGTTAAACAATAAAAGGTAGACTCGTCTCTCAATCATTACTCAATCATTAATAATTGGTGTTAAACAAATAAGTTATAAAATTCATTACACACGTAGTAGTATGCAAAAATATAACTGCAATAGGCAAATTTAGACCGGCAATATCTGATGGTTTTCAATATCATAAATGTAATTTAATATTAGACCTCAATTCCAGAATTCAGAAATTTCTTTCGAAATGTAATATAATTTTGCACATTAGTAATTTGTAACAAAACCAACAGAAATACGACTGGTTACTGAGTGTACGATATTAAACAATGTAACTAATTTCTCTTTTCAGATAAAAATGAAGTGACTGTAAAGTAAAAGGAAATAATCAGTCAATTAGAGCATGAAATAACACATTTATTTAATTGAAAAATTAATTTTCTCATATGAAACGAAGTTATATTTGGATTCCTGCGTTACAACATTGGACATGGAAATATCGGAAAACTCAATGTAAAACTTCAACATTTCTAAATTCTAAATTTCCAGAATGCGTTCTCAGATATGTTTACTGATCTGATATTTTTTTCTATTCGAACTATTCGTTAATGCCAATATACTGGTAAAGCAATCAATATATACCTTGAAAAACGTTGTGGAATACTTTAAAAAATCAAACATTACAAAAGTCCCGTATACCACGCCAACGTGTAAAAATACATTAAGAGAAACGTGACCTTGTATCTTACATATTTTCGTCAATTAGTATGTGTATGCTAAAACATATATTAACGCATATTTTGAAGGGAATGTTTATATTAAAAATGTTTTTAATAGTGACTAATAGTGCGTTCGTTATTTAATTCGATAATTTTTACAGTTCCCCTTCCTTTTGGTAACTTTAGCGAGATGTTGTTTAAAATAATTTTCCTTGCAAAGTGTAATAGATACGAGTTTATCTAACCATACTATTTTTATGTGAAATTTTACGTTATACAACTTTTATTATACATTTTTTCAATGTTTTAACTATGTTTGGCAAAAAACGTTTTCAGAGCAATTTTAATTTTTCTTTTTAATAGGACCGAAAGAGTTTAACATTTGTAATTTCAATCGTCTTTGAGTACAAATAGCGCTATATTAACATATTATAGAGATTTCTACTATAATACGGTATATATCCCCCGGAAGATGACAGAAATTATAGTGGAATGTCGTGTGGGATAAAAATTTTCACTTTTATACTTTATTGACTTTAAAAATTACTATAACACAGAAAATGTATTTTTACTTGTGATTAATATGTTTTTGCTTTTAATTTAAATGGTCATACAACTAGGTAAGTCTTTCCATTTCGCCAAAAAATATAATTATTCCTATGAATTAATTTCAAACAGTTCAAAAATATTTCGAAGTCAATTACTAATGCTATTTTTGGTTAATTTTTTTAAAAATAACATTTTTAAATGATGTGAAGAGACATTTTTTTACTAACAAAATGTGTTGCTTTTATTAATCGTTTAAGAGATATGCAATCTAAAGTCGAAAATTTTCGGCTTAATATATAGCCGAATGAAGATCAATCTATGGTCAAAATGAATTTAAATCTTTGTTAAGTATGTCACAAAATATATATAATTATAAATATCCACTGTTTAGTAATTTTACTCATAAAGTTTACCCGACCCCTTAATATTTTCGTACAGTTCCAAGTACGAAAAGATCACGTTAAAAAGTAATCGTTCATAAAGAAAGGCGAAATAGCAAGTTTCCCTACTGACAAAGGGGATGAAAGTTGCATTTAATAAGACTTGAACATTTGAATTACGTACTTGAAATGTATCTTTTCCCCTTCAGCACCATCAAAATAAGATTTATAAGTCGATAAATTAGGCTTATAAGTTATGAGAAGATTCCGGGTGAGTGTGCTTGTTGAGGCTTAAGGTCATAAGAATACGGTCACATTGATCGTGGGATCTTGTTAATAAACTAACATTTTATATTAAACTTATATTTTGGCAAAACATTTTCTCGGTTTGACAATTTAAACTTTCTGGTGTTTTCATTGCAAGGTACGGAAGGCCTCATATAGCGTTTTCAGGCTATCTATCAAAGGACAGGTGGCAATAAGAGTGGAATTTACCCGCAGAGCTTCACTTGGCTTTAAGCAAGTATTTTATTTCTGTTACATTATGTTTTAGCTTTTTGAAACGACAGGAAATATGATAATTTATGACTACTATACGAGAAATTTTATGACTACTGTATATATACTAAAATATCTTCAAACTTTGATTGGTTAGTAATAAATTCAGTTATTTTGACATTTGGTATTTTCCGTTCATTGTCATTAAAATAAAATATAACTTTATTACGGCCCTGTACCTCGAATTTCTCGAATTATTATGTTTGAATTTCTGATTATTTATTAAGCAATCAGAAACACTAACATATAGAAATACAGACGGTATGTTTCGTGTGTTTAAAAATAGGAACAAAAAATATTAAAATTTGTAGAAAACATTAAATATCTAATAAACCTTCAAGTTATAAGATGTTTAAGGGGAATACAAAACATGGAATGATTTTGTCCCTATATCTATATACAGTCTATTGTATAGAGTTTTTATAAATGTTTATCCGTATAGAGTATTTTTCTCGGATGGTTTTCACAGAAAACGGAACTATGTTAATATTTGTGAGACGTGTCTCACAAAACGGGAAAGCGCGAAGTGCTAAGAATGGGGCGACGACAGCAGCTGCGCTGAAGCGCCAGGACTCATTTTATGTAAAAATAATCACTATCGCATTTTGATACAGTACTCAAACTATGATGACAGTATTGTGACATCAAATGTTATTTCGAGTGTAGAAATATTTTTGTAATTACAAAAAAGCCTAATTATATCCCAACATTTGAAGAGAGAAAATTAAAATCTACACTTACTACTTGACGCTAATTTGTTAAGATATTAGTATATAGCACTAACATGTGTAAAAATGAAAAAAAATGTATTGCATGAATTAGAAGTTTTTGATTTTTACGAGATATTTATTTAAAATTATCAAAATTGTAAACAATGTCCATTCGATGAGCTATAAAAGCATCATTAGTAAATTATGTTCAAATTTAATGAAGGTAATTTAAATAGGAAAGTATACAAACTATGGAAGTATTGTAATAATTTAAATGTAAACGAATGTGTATTTACATATGAACAAAATAAATAATAACTTTAACTTTTATTATATTTCATTATTATTTATTATATTTCAAAATTTGTTATGTATTTTCGATGTAAAGCTATTATTTTCCCATCAGAATAAATGCAAAATTTTTTTACAAAGTAACACATAAAGAGCTGAATATGTATTTACTTAACTTTAAATTGTTATAGTAAAGAAACTTGAATATGCCTAGAGGTTACCATTTAACATGAGAAATAGCATAAATTCTTCCTTTGCAAAAAACTAAAAACGCACGAAGTCAAGAGGGGCAAAAGTTAGTAAGCGATATGTTTGAAACAATATAAGAAGATTTAAAAATAAATGTCGAAAAGTTGTCCTGATATGCATAGAGAAAGTTATCACATCTCTCATTATTGCCGTAGTTGCTATAGAAATACATTTCACATATAAAGGACTCGGTGTATAAGCTTTAAACATCTTTCAGCATAATTTCTTTTGTATTATTACAATTTCTTAGTAATTACAAAGTTATTTAATAAAATACAAGCTAGAAAGAATATCAGCAGCTTGCCGAATAATAGAAAAAATAATATTTTGAACAGTAATTCATAGTTTTTTCATATTTAGTGTAAAAAGTAGTCAATGATCGCTTCGAAATCATATTCCTGCCTAAGTATTGAATGTTCGGCTGAGCGTCATGTAACAGTAAATAATAAACTTGCTTAAAGCAAAATAAAATTCCATGAATATACTCCACTGCTGTTAGCACTTATCGCTTGACAAATAGCGTAAAAGTGCTATTTGAGGTCATTTATATCCTGTGATATAACTTATAAATAGCGTGAAAAAGGAACAACTCCGGAAGCTTAGATTATTAAATCAAGAAAATTTTTCCAATAAAAAAAGAAAAAATAACATAAAAGCTATTGAGCTTTTTTATTTAGAATTCACGCTACATTTTTATAAATTATTACAAATAAAAAGCCAACTCTATAAAACAAAAAACTTTCTTAAATGTAAATAAAACATAATTATTTGAAACTGGAAAAGAAAATTGAAATCAAAATGTATATAGAATATAAAGTTATGCTAATTTTTATAGTATTGGAGTGGTATTTTGCGTATATATTTTGTATATAAACGCAAAACGCCACTCAGAGACATTCATTATAAACACTTCGGGACTCTGCGTGGTACGCCGCACGCCCAAAGAGCCTATGATTAAAAAATAATTCGGCGACATTTGTTAAGACACTACTGAGATAAAATTAATCATCACATATTTATCATCATGAGACAAACATGAACGCGTATTAAATATAAATGCATATTTCTTTTTGGGGGAGTAAGGATCTAAAAAGTTACTTATTACTACGACTCATGACCCAAAGAGGGCGTGCGCCCTTACGCCGGCATCAGTACATTACTAGACATCCCTAACATTATTGCAGCAGCATAATGTAACTGTCGCAATGATGAATGTTACGTATTTTCATATTCATATAATTTCTGACTCTATTACCTCATTGGTATGATGGGCGTTTCAAATGGAGAAAAATGTTTTATATGTTGAGTTGTGGGAACTCTCGTGTATGTACGTGGGTGAACAAAAATTACACTTCATGTATATGGAAGGGATATTGGCTGGGCACTCGCAGGACTCCACTGTTCTATTCAAAGGAGGTTAATATCATTTGTCACCCTTGGCATATGTGACTCGATGACATCTAACTGTTAATTAAACAACATTCAGTTGGCTGTATAATAATATCCACATGCTAATGTTTATACCTCAATTTGTCATATATATATATATTAAAAAACAGCAAAAAAGATCTTAAAAATAATTTTTGTTATTAGAAACAATTATTATCACACATAAAACATTATTCTCACCTGATATTTGGTCACGAGCCTTCATGCTTACATTTCGGTAAGTGACACTGCTCGGTTATAGACGTTATTCATAATGATGAGTGTTAGAAGAGACTGTGTTATGTTTGTTAAGTTATGAAACATATGATTTGACAGATATAAAATAAATGGGTTGGTAAAGTACATTTAATGGACTTGCTTATAGTCTAGTAATATTTGTAAGAACGTAATGTTATACAAAATTAATAAGACGTCAAACCTTTCATGGATATTTGTACAAGACATAGATGGAAATGAATATTATATAAATGGGTATTGACTCTAAATTTGAGCAATTGACCGTATAATATAATAAAACGGTATTGAAATACGGTAACTAATTCAAATAATAAAAAAATATTTTTGGTGTGTATTTATAGTGATTTTTTTCTTATGTCACCAAATTAACAATGACCTCATGTATTTTTAAAACCTAGATTGTCGTATTATCACTTTTAAGCAAAATATTTAATACGTTATTATCTTGCTAATTAACAAGAAGTATTAGAGAATGAACAGAAAAATGGAATACCTAATGCAACAGGATTTTAATGATATAGTATTAGTGTCATGTTGAAATCAAATAAATAAAAAAAAATGTAGTCATTAAAATCTAAAATATAACATTTTAATTTTAAAGCTAACCTAATTAAACCAGCCTAACCAACCAAATCTAATAACTTTACTATAACCCATAGACTTATCTAAAAACTTAACCAACATAAAACCTATGAACATTATTTTGTTAGTAAAAATGTTTACACTTTAGACCAGAGAAAGACAATATACAGTATTTAATTTGTTAAATATAATGAATCGTATTTTGTAAAAATGAACATTAGAAAAAATTAGTTAATATTTATTTTTATATTTTTATGTATTATTACTTAGTAATTTGTGTTTATCCTATGTGCTTAGTTATAGAAGAAAAAGTAAGTTCAGTGAAAAAAATGTAGTAGTACAAGCAAAATTAATAAGACCTCAAATCTTTCATTGATTTTATTTTTTCACTAAATTATTATGTGCGACTGACGTGCCGTATTTTATACGACGATATAAAATTACGACCGCTAGATTACGGCACCATTTTCACTTTCTTATTGCTTTAGAATGCTCGCGTGATGTTATAAGAAAAACGCTTTTTGTTTTACAGAGCTACTGCCCCACTTACTTCTCAGTGCAACTTCGGGGACATACTATTAGAAAATACACTTTAGGAAGACCTTAAACGTGTATTTGTCTTATTTAGTTATTTGACTATATTATTACTTTCAATTCTTTTTGTTATATGTCATATGATAGCACGCATTGCATGTCAAGTAGATACCGTGCGAATATTACAATTTTTGTTATCGAATGAACAATAATCATTCACATTTATTTGCTGAAAAAAAAACAAGAGAATAATTCGTGTGTCACGAACACGCGATTGGTAAATACTAACAAAATACTATACAAAATACTTTTTCAGGATGCTCTCATAAAAGCTATAAGGGTTTTGGAAGCATATAATATAAACAAAAATCAGCATATTTTTCTAAAAGAATTGGCTAAAAACTTTTTAAATAAGCTTTGAAAAGCAAAATTAATTGGGAAGAAAAGGTTAAGGGTTGAAAAGTAAAATCAGTTGAAAAGCCAAAGGGAAGTTACTATTAAAAATATTGAAAAGGGAAATTAATGAATATGATAGCAGTAAAGAAATTCCGGTGTCGAGTACTTTAAGTGAGATTATTCTCACTTCATAATGATCATGCAAAATATATAATGCTTCAAAAAGTAGAATCCTAAATGACTGCATATGTCGCAATATTCATATTTGTCAATATCACTTCAGATTTCACAATACTTATATTTGTCAAGATCACACCAAATTTGTTTATCACAAATAAATGTGTCGTTTCTACCACGGTACCTATATTTTGATGGAAAAACATAACGTACGAAGTTAGACGGAGTAAATTTGTAATAAAAAGTGACTGTGATAAGATATGTAAAAAGTATTTAAAATGTCAAATGTCTAAAAAAAGATTGGTTGTCTGTAAAGTCGGTTCACGGACGATAGTTTTACGTGATAACGTCATAAAGAAACATTGATGAAAAATTACATACTTTTATGAATTAAATTAAATTATTATCACTGAATTATTATTATTTTGTATAATAGAAAGGAGTTAATTGAAAATTAAAATTTTTTCCATAAATTAACACTTATTTGCACTCATTAATTCAAATATTTTTTTATTTAAATTATACAGATTAAATACAAATAACAATGTGCTACTAACAATTTATTTACAACTTATATACATGTATAAGGTCTAAGGATATATTTAAGGTCATCCAATCTGCGTTATTCTGTTAAGGATAGGACGATGATAGGAAAAGTACGAAATCAAAGGGAATGTTTCAAGTGTAATGTGTCTTGAAAAAGTAAAATCGATGGTTATTCCTTTCAGCGTTGTTGACTTATTAACATCTGATACGCATTCGAGATTGTATGTATCTTTCATGTATTTGAGGAATGCATCATCATTTTTCACGTTTGTGTTGAAGTCGCCGCAAGGAAGAATTGGTACATCGGCATCAATATCCATCAAGAACGGTGGCACATACTGGCTGTTGTGAACATTTATATATTAATTTTATATTATATATATATATACATTATATAATATAATAATTCTATTGATGTAATAATTTGATAATTTCTATTGATTAAAAATTTATTTTATTGTTAAAACTCCGTGTTGGCATGCATTTTCGTATGAACAGCTCTGAAGTCACGCGAGAAGAGAGATAAATTCCGACGCTTGGGCCGATCGTGCGTCTCTATCACTTGTTCCGCGCTCTCGCTTGCACGCTCAAGCTCAGGCGGAACGTGACACTGTTTCATGTGTGCAGCCGGTGTTAATCGATTTATAAGGCATTATCACGTCAATATCTAAATAATGTGAAAACAACCTATTTTTCTCATTTAAAAATTGATGCTTCAAGATTGAAAATGTTCCATTTAAAAAATGAACAAACAGTAAAATTTTCACTTTCTGTAAAGTACACCTATCTCAAAATTATTTTACTCTTATGTAGGATACTTTTGATGTGAATCATCTCATATCGAAAAGCATACCTCTAGACTAACGAGTCGTTAGTTTTGTCCTTGAAATTTTTAATATACATGGGTCATCTTATCTTTTTTTGAACAAAATAATTGTTTAAGTATAAAATATTTTTCGCAAAATTTTTAAATAGACGACTGAGATTATATAAAAATCTGTAATATGTAATATTTTCAGAAACAGTAATATATTATAATTATGATATCTGAAGAATCATTACTTCGAAATAAAAATAGTTACAAAAATTAAGACAAGTAAATAATTACTTTTTATTTAGACGAGTAAATAATAACTTCTTTTACAATTTTTGTCTGACTGTATGTTATTTTGTACGGGTATCACGCAAAATCTGCTGAACGTATTTTAAATAAATTTGTTGTAGTAATAGCATATACCAAGGAGCAGAATATAAGAGAGAAAAAAGACAAATATGTTTTTTTCCTAATTAGACGTAAACCAGGTGGTGGGCACATATAGTTTGCAATATTTTATTTTAATTACACGCTCCTCGGGCTAGTTTAAATTGGAAAAAAAAAATTAAAATATTCGATGTGATGGACACAAATAATCCCATTGCCTCAAGAAAAGACGAAGCTTTCTTTGCACTCAATTGTCAAGGTAGTGATGTGATTAGTAATAATTCATAATCTTATCAATATTGTACATTTAAATGAAACTACGTGATTTAGCATTACTTCTACTTTCTTTAAGTTCTTTACCACGACCTAGGTTTCGTTGTATTACAACGTCTTCAGCGGGGCTATTAGCAAAGATGTTTCGTTGTATTACAACATCTTCAGGTGCACAGTTTACCTGTAAGTATTATAATATAACGAAACTTAAGTCGTGGTAAAGAACTTAAAGAAAGTAGAAATGATACTACACCACGTAGTTTCAATTAATTGTGAATAATGAATTTCTGCAAAATTAACGCCAAATATATTCAATATTGTATATATTACTCAATATCGGTACGCTAGTATCGATTGCATACTACTTGTATAAAGTAAAAGCCTCCTCTAATAACTTCCACTTTTCTCTATCTCTTGCTATTCCCCTTAAACATTTTCTAACTATCTTGTCTATGTAGTCATTCAACATAGGCGAAATAGTTGGAAAGTCATCTTTCAAAAATCAATTGTTTGTAATCATTGATTTCGTTGTTTTCACGAATTAGTATGACGTCTTATGGTAGTAGTTTACACGAATTCTTCTAAATATGTTTTGGGTACATTTATAATACTGACCAACATTTTGTACTTCCTAAAATAACTCCTAGAAACATAGCAATAAATTTCTATTGAGTAAAGGTGTAACATTTGTACAGGTATAAGTGTGCTTGAGGATAAGCGTCAATTGCTTGATCTAAGCAAAATAGTGCGCCATTAGAATGTACAAAGTAAAAATTCTTCGTAAGTTAAAAAATTACTTGGTCTTAGTAAAAATACAATTATAAAAATAGTGAGGTAAAAGTGGAAAAAGCCGATCTATATTTATATATTCTAAGCTTATTGAAAATTATAACTTTTGTAGATCGTTGCAATTCCATAGAATTAAAAGCGTTTTGTTAAAATAAACGTTAATATTAAAGAAAAATAAATATTTATACTTGCAAAATTTAGAAAGAGTCAACATATCCCAATAAAGACGTTTATTTGAAAAATAAACCAAGTTCTTAATTTGTTTCGCGTTAAAAGAATTAAGATCGAACTCAAGATCTATTCTAACGTTAATTTAAATTCTGGTTGCTTCTTAATACGACCGTTTCTAAAAAGCTGTCATTTGATTTTAGTTCTCAATTTTTCACACGAATAAGATATTTAAACATTAACGGAGACATTTTATACCAATGTATAACGTAAAAAGCAGATACAAACTACTAGCAGATATATACCCGTAATATGGTGGAATTAGCTCACAAAACAATTGTCACATCACCATTTTTTGTAAGAGCTACATAAATACTGATTTTTATTACAAAAATATCGATTTTCAAAAAAATAGCTCGCTTTTAAAAAACGTACTTCGAGTTATAAAAGACACGAAATTTTATACGCCAAACCAGAGAAACCTCGGATTTGGGAATACGGGATACACGGTGTGTTAATACTTGCTGAAATAGGCTCTACACTATTTATTTACAAACATACTACGTAATCAAGTACGAAGCTGATGTATGCCGCAAAAGAGGCCTACCTCTGAAATTACTTCAGATTTTGGAATAAAAATTAGTCTAAATAAGACATTATATAATAACAAACAACCATCCGCCCATCCACTACAATCGAGTTTGTAATAGTAGTCAAAAAAAAAAAATATATATATATATAAATATATATATACAAATATATCATTTATATGTATATATATATATATATATATATATATATATATATATATATATATATATATCATTCCATTCACTACATTAATCAATACGAAAGTGTTTTTTTTCATCGGTCAATTCAACTAGCATAAAACTTCCTGATGCCTAAATACCATTTCGTACTAATGCGTGTACTTGTCAGAATCTGCTTATAAATTACTCTCTTGTCAGTCTTTATTGCGAGTTACACGATATCCATATTACCTATAGATGTGAGTGAGGAACGTCCCTCAAGAGCAGTAGTGAACTTGACGGACGTTCGTCAGTCACATTATCACTGAGTTTGGTGTGAATATGATTTTATTCGTTAAACCACTGCTAAACAGTACACAGGATGGGGTCTCATCATAAAATACCAATCAACGTCAATCTTTATTTTCTTACTAATTAAAACCACAACATAAAAACATAAAAATTATCGAAAAAAACTTTCTTGTGTTGAATTCATTTTGACATTCCTGAATTTGTGTTAAATTCATTTTCGAACTGAGGTCATTTTATAAAAAGTTCAATTTTCGAAAACTTTTCAACCTTTATTATAAGTGACTATTTCAAAGACCTTTCAATATTGCCCTTGTAATAAACGAAATTAAAAAGTGTATTTTTTAATGTGCGACTAACGGAAAAGAAGTTATGCAGAGTTAAATACTATCTTTCATCCTAGAGGAGAAACTGGTTTTGTCCGCTTTTTGACCTCATTAACTCTAAAGTCGGTAATATATCTACAATTATTATTTCACCATACCAATTAGTTATTTTTGCAATATTTTCCACTAATGGTTTTTGGTTTATTAGACATGCAATAATTAAAATGGCATACTAATGTATGTATTTTTTTGAGCAAACGTAATTTTTATGATTACAAACTGTAACCAGTGTCATCCATAGGTGGCAATGTAGTAAAACTCCACGTAGCTTCTCTTCTGGTAGTCGCGAATGAAATTACATTTTTGATGATTGCGTTTATTGTTGATCTAAAATATCAGATTATTTAGTTACAAAATCAAGAGATTTTTTCTGTGTGAAATAGAAATACCTCTTTCCATCAGCATAATTGTCAGGAAAAAGTCAAGGCATACTTTGGCCTTGTATAATAAGTAGTTCTACAAATTTAGTCAACTATTACTACATTATGGTAAAAGGTCATCACATTCATATAAAAATATTACGATAGATATTACGATATATAACTTTGCAATATATTTGTCGTAGATAAAAGCGAACGAACAGGTGATAAATTCATTTATTGTTATAGGAAATGATTTTATGGAAAATTGTACCATGAACCGCATATTGTTTCAGAATAATTATAAATTGGTAATTACATACAAAGTCTCTACATTTACAAATTTTGGGCGTAAAAGAGATAGTCAATTTATTTGGTGTTTAGGAACTTTGTTTCTTAGAATGTTAAATTTAAATAAAGTATTACGTTATGAATAGTATGTAACTAATAATTCTAAGCATTGTTGTTTATGTGAAATTTATAAAGTTTTAAGAGCATCAAAATTGTTTGAAAATTTTCGTTTAATTATTTTAGTTTTTGCATTTATTCATCACACATCTCTAGATATACGAATGTCGTGCAGCTGGCAAGTATACTCATTGGTATAAAATGGTATTTAGGCGTATTATTGGTCAATTCAACTAGCATAAAACTTCCTGAGTTTTATGCTAGTTGAATTGACCAATAATAGAAAACACTTTCGCATTGATTAGTGTCGGGAAATATTGGAAAAATTTCACTAAGATAACTCAACACTGTATTCGATATCATCACTAGTGTGAATGTTAGACATACTGTGATGAACCCGACACTGCGTAGCCTGCGCGGTGGATGTTTCTTTTTGAAAGGTTACAAACAAATATGAAGAATGGACCAAGTACTAGAAAAGATGGCCTTGTTCATAGAGCATATTAGTTATTGTGCAACGATTATTCTGGAAAATAAAAAAAAACAGTTACACCAGCTACACTAAAGTTTAATATGTAGAGATATCGGTAATTATTTGCCTGTTGTTTTGGAAAAGTAGAATCCGTCTTCATTACAATAACACTTCTGCACACTCAGTTAGATGAACGGACAAACATTTGAGTACGTCGGATATGGAAATGATCGAATATCTACTATCAAGCACCAAGCGATTTCTATTTCTTTCCAGGAATAAAAAATAAAATGAGAGGAAAGACCTTTGAAAATACTGTGGAAAAAAGTCTAAGAAGTTGAAACAAATAATAAATTACAAACTTGCTATTTGATTAACTTGAAATAATCGGTTTATTTCTTTTTAAAAATTGCTAGTATTTTTCTACAAATTGTAGAAACTCTATAACAATACCTCTTTGTAATTCAGCAGTTAAATCAGTTCAGTGTTTTTTGAAGAAACTGCATATTCGTACCAACATAAAATCAAACGTAAAACTATTTTTTTGAATTCGATGAAGTTTTTGTGCCAATATAATAATTTCCAAATTCTAAAAAAGCAATTTCGAAATATTTGTATTGATGGATAGGTGAGGCTATTTTTTATTGTTTTATATCATGAAGTAGCTGATAAAAAATTTACATGATAAAAATGGGAGAAAAACGTCTATTTTTCACAAGATATCTAAATTACATAGCATGCATTTCTCAGGAAAAATACATCTAAGTTTGCACCATAATTCTTACAGATAACGTAAACAAAACTCTAAAATATGTAGCAATTATTTCATATTTATAGGCAGTTTCAAAATAGAAGATAAACTGTAAAATTATGTAAAATTTAATAATCCTTCTATATTTAATTTAAACACTCGTCCCCCGTCTGCTTGCCCATCCTCTGTCCCCGCCAGCACGCTCTACCAACTTGTAATCTGCGTGCCGCATGCATTCGGCCGTCGCTGTCTTCGGTAGCAATGGGACTACGATAGTGAAAACATTTTTAAAATAAAACCTTAAAAAAACACGAAATCGTAGTTTTTAAGAAAACATTTTCAGGATACATTTTGAGGTCTTATTTGGGTTCTTCAGATATTAAAAAAAATGATGCCTCCGTGTACATTGAGGTATATTTAAATGCACACACGTGTGTTATTATTTGTCTCAAACGAAAAAGTATATATGTATATATATTTATATATATATATATATATATATATATATATATATATATATATATATATTATGTATATGTATTTATTGTGTATTACAAGCAAGTGTTTAATACAGAAATACAATGGTTTTAATAAAACATATTTTGTTACAAATATATGAAAATATTTTTTCGATAATAAAATCGTGTAAACTTTTTTAATCTCGTGTTTCAGTCAAGTAATTGTACTTATTACTATATATTATATATAAAACTAATAACTACTCATAATTTTTTATTTAATATCTGCCACTTTGTAACCACGTTTTCAACCTTGCAGGGCAACCTTTTTCCACAAAGAATCCTAACGAACCAAATATACAGTGCATTTAACATACTGCAGTACTGGCGCGCGCGCCCCGTTACACAACACACGCTGTTCATTTGAAAATCAATTTATGAATATTGTATCAGGCGTATCGGGATAGCAAATATTTACAATTTTTCTCGCATCAGGTCAAGTTACCTGACATGGGAAAAATAAAGCTATCAAAAGTGTTTGAAAATTCAGTTCGTAAATGTCTCCATACATTTTATGTAGCTACATTTTTATCTCTTAGAAATTTGTCCCAAGAACGCTCTACTCAATCACATTTGCGGTGTGAAAGCTTGTTTTATAACAAATGGCTATTATTGTCATCACCATGTACGCAACAAAGTTAGATCGTGCTTAAATCGAATTATTATTATTCTTTTAATTAATATTTAAGAAAGTTTGCTGATATAATTTTTTTATTCTAATTTGACTTTGATATTCTAGTTTAATTAAAACTTAAAAACAGGTTGTAATTACAATTTGTGAACAATTCGCAGTTAATGAAGATGTGAATATTATAAAATTTCTAAAACGATATTCTGCAACTTTAACAGAAGACAGAAATACTTGTGCAAGTCGCAAATAAAACCAGGTCATATTTAGGACACATTACCGGATCATATTATTTATCAGTAAGGTCGGATAGCCGTGCGGTGTCCTTTTTTCGTTCCATACTTTTAAAGATGTTAAATGTAGCTTTGTTTCAACAGTTGTGCATGTGATGTTGATGAACATAATATAATATTCTGTAAAAATAATGTAGTATACTTTTTGCTAAGGTTTACTTTTATTAGTTTTTATGACAAAATCTTCAGGTGAGCAATTTGAGGAGATCTCTTCAAATTGTCCACCTGAAACCTAGGTCGTAGTTAAGAATTTAAATAAAGCAGATATAATATTGCATTATGTAGTTGCATTGTATGCACTTAGTTGTGAATAAAAGTTAAGTAAGAAATTATATTAAGGATAGAACAGATATTTCCAAGTGAAAAAAAACATAGAAATTAATATTTAAAAGATTTTCGTCATTTCTAAATAAATACTATTAACAAGACACAGAGCACGTCTTCTTATTAAAAGTATTTATCTGCTACATAATAAACTGAATATTTAACTTTAAAATTTACTTAACTCATTGTTAGGTGGGTTTTGTTAGTGATTTTTACGAGTAAAAAAATATATATGTATATAAATATAAATATATATATATATATATATATATATATATATATATATATATATATATATATATATATATATATATATATAAATAATGTATCTTTCCTTAACTACAATACCAATTTTCACTGGCCTTGATGATAGTTTCATACTATTGAAACCTGAAACTGATTCAAATATCGATAGGTACGTTAAGAATTTGTTTAATGAGTAATGTACATGTCACGTCACCCCGTAATTTGGCTCCATTGATGCAAAATTGTTTTATATTCACAAAGCAACAATTATCATGTTTCCGTTTTTAACAATAGCTATATTAGCTTTAATAATAATCGATATTACGAATATGACTGTAAACAAAAATCCGAAAACGTGATGTCGAATTCATATTAGTTTCCTCGATATTTTTCTCAAACTTTATTTAGGATAATATCCTTAATTTATGGTATTACCAGTTGGTTATAATTTGAAGACGTAAAGACTAAGGCGTTCAAAGCCTTTGCTCACAACCGACGCATGTGTCACGTCTGTCTATAACGGTTCAGCTGGGTTTTTCATAGTGCCCGTTAAGAAATATTATCTATCGAGCGTGCCGCGAGTATATTATGTTCGGTTGCATGCTAGCAATAAAGTTTCAATTTGATGACTTTTATTGTTAAGTTAAAAAATGTTTGCTAGTTATTTGCTGTAAACAAATTCACATGAAATGCTTAGTATTCTGTACAAAATTAATCGGTTATATATTACCACAATTTTCATAATTTCGTTTTGATGAACATTTTAATATTGAAAATATTTATTTTTGTTCAAAAAATTTTTAATCATAAATAATATTCGGCACAAATAACAATGAATAAGTTTTTTGCTTAATAGGAAAATTTTCTAATTTCTTCACAATAATAATAAACTGCACGAGATTATCTGACTGTACACATAAACCGATTACATGGATTTATAGTTAAGTTAGGAGAAAAAAGATGTAGTTAATATAAAGAAAACACTAACATCGCCGCGACAAAAACTCATTCAATCGGGAGCTAGTGATTACAAAATAGAGAGATCTTATCACGATTGTTAAATTCGTAGACCTTCAAGAACTAGACTAGAATTTAAAAATATATGAACACAAATTTTTCGACTCGCAAATGCTCTGTAGGTTCTTAGTCAATTTAAAAGAAATTTTCAGTTTAATAACAAGGGCTATGCAAACCCAATATCTTCAACACTTCAAAACCTTAAAAAAGAAAAAAACAGTTTTCATAAACCAAAATTAATTTTTGTACATATAAAAAACTAATTCCCAATTTTCTACAAAAAAATCCATTAGTCAAACAAAAAAAATGTTAAAAAATCCTAAACTTATTCCAACTAAGAAATCAATTTCAACCAACACCCCACAATACAAAGAAAGTATTGTCAGAAAATATTCAACTACGATGTACATTATATTATGACTATTTCAAAAACAAAGGATACTCACGGCACTATATTTCTAAAGAATTTCATATAAATGACGCATAAGGTTAAGACTATAGTACGCATAAGGTTAAGACTATAGCAGCATGGTCCAGAACTAATTGAACAACTTAAAATGAACATTTTTCCGAAGAAGATATTGAAGAAAACCAAATTTTTCCCATTGATATGGACCCGAAAGTAAACACTTGAATAACATCAATGCACAGAATAGAATATAATTGTTATACATCGAAATACGAAATGCACCAACAAAATTAATAATAAACGTGGGCGCTGAGATAAGTCTTGCTTCTTTTCATCAACGGTAATAAAAATATATTTCAACATATTTCTAATTAGTCCCTAACGTACAGTGTTATCATGAATGTCATTTATTTAAAGTCAATTATGCACACTGTATAGTAACGCACTACGACTACCTAATCGGCAATAAATTTTAGAGAATTTAATGAATCTAGCCTTACAAAATTTTATGTTTACGAATTCCACGATATATTTGATAGACTAATAGGATTAGAGATATTAAAATAAAAATCACTTTAAAATAGACGTATATAAAAAAATAATAACAACCAAAACAAATAACTACCCGTGTCAATTTCAAAAAGAGAAATTCACATTTTTTAAACTTTTATCAATCGGTGTCACATTCCATTATTTATATCAAATACCGTCAAAAGCTTGGCGTTCACTGAAATAAATAAACTCACATCTAATTATACAATACAAAGTTTATAAGCCCTTTTTGTAGCTATAATTTCTAATTATTGAATAAGTGGTATAAATAATTATTAAGGAGATGATATGGTCGAAGGCAAATAAACTGGTTAATTAAGGAAATGACGTTCAGTAGTAGATTATAAAAAATTAAAACCATAAATGATAAATATTATCTACAAGTGTTGTGTTATCATCTAAATCAGTGTTGTGTTATCATCTAAATCAGTGATGTATTATATAAACTTAGACTATATAAATACTTTCCACATTAGACTCCGTTAGCGGTTACGATATAACATATCCTTAAAAGCCCAAAAATCCTCTCCTTTCCTTATTTTTATCAGCACTCGACAAATATCTAAACGATCAACTAATACTAATCAAAGAAAAATATTTCTTCATAAACAAACACAGATTATGTTGCTGGCTCATCAACGGACTCTGCACAATCATAATAAAGCATCGTCGAAAGTTTAGATCAGAACGAAGCGAAAACTTCCAACAAAACGATGCTGATGGTGTAAGCAGTTAACAAAATTAGTACTGTAATTAATATTAATAAACCAATACTCAAAATTAATAATACTAATGATATTACAACAATAACAAATAATCAGAATAATGTTGACATGACAATTAAGGAAAAAATATTTTTCTAACACTAAAAGGCAATTGCGTTCTCATAACTCCACATTGCGCAAAACAGCATTATACAAATAGACAAAATACTTTACGTAACTCAAACAATTAGATCATTACACGCACCTAAACAAGTAATTACTAACGATAAAACTGACTCAAGAAGCTTCTACAACCCAGCTGAGATGGGATTGTATTATCCTAACAACAGTACAGTTTTAGTAATGAAAGTTTCGACAACTACATACACACTTTCTTGTATAAATAATACAATGCCACCTTCTAGTATTACATATTTCCACGCCTTTGACGTTTAATTTTGTTTAGGCGTTATTTAGGTGACAAATTTGTATAGCATACTTTCTTATTCCCACTGAAAATATATATTGACTCACTAGTTACCCAAATTTTTGTTACTGAATATTCTAGAATACAGAATGAAAGGATTCAAAAGTCCCGATCAAATTCACTAAAGCTATCATTAGGTGAATTATTTAGAAATACGTACCTCGATTTTACTCTTATTGTTAATTCAACTATTGTTACGTGATCGATCGAATTATCTTAAAATACCTAATCATATTTATGATGAGAGTAGACACCGTAATGATATGCACCACATATACGTTATGTATATGTGGTGCTTACGATTATGTGCCCATGCATACATAATATAAAAATTACTATACGATTTTTTATGAAAATAAACATAACTTCAGCTTGTACATCGCACTTACATATGGATTATATTTTATCTGCATTCATTATGAACGGTAGTCGTAGTGCGTTACCCCAAGAAACCGTGAAACGATGTTATCCTATCTTATACATACTTGAAGTAGAAGAAGTTAGAAGGTGGATTTGCTAACGATTTTATATTATAGTTTCTACATAAATAGGCATCCAAAAATATGTATATTTCTATGGGAGTTGTGCTCCTTTTTATGTCTCCTCTACTAGATTTACTCAATATTGACTAACCAAACAATTGGTAAAAATTCTGCAAAACCAGATGACAAGAAAAAAGATGAAGTAAACGGCACAGAATAGGAAAAAACTGATATTTGGTTTTGCTGTGATCTAAAAAAAAAGAGATAACCTTAATATTAATCTCTTAACTATGTAAATTAAACAATAATAAGGCCAAAATTTCTTAAAAAAAAAAGAAAAGGATTTAATATATAAAGAAGTTTAAGACCGCGTTGAACTTTCGCGGTGTTGAATTAATTTATAAATTAAATTTTTCTTCTAACTGAAAAACTGAAATTTAATAAAACTAAGTTTTTCTTTTGTATAACTTCTTTTCTTGTATTCAAGAAGCTTTCAACATTTTTATTATTTACATTGTAAAAAAATTGCAAAAATACAAATGGTTCCTAACATGTACATTTACAACAATTATGGAAATTCGGTGTTCTTTACATATGTTGCATATATTGGTTCAGGTAACATCAGATAAATATGTGACGAAAATAATTTCTAAATTTTAAATCAAGAGTATTTTTTGTGATTCAATCTTTCACTGCGGATATATATAAAAATGACAATAAATTAGTAATATATAAAAATAAAATTTATCAGTTATTTTAATATCACTTTAGGTAAGACAAATATTTCTTTTAGCCGTAACTAAGCTAGTTGCATCTTTCATGACTAAATTAAAACTGACGTATGATACTTCCACGATATGATGCATGATACGATTTGATGTTTGAAAAAAATACAAATCCGATTAAATTGAACACAGAAATATATTGCTTGTTTCTGTCGTCAGAATTCTATAGGTTATCACTAGACGAAGTTATTGAGTTAATTACTCTCGTTTATAAAATAAATACATAAGTGATATTAATATTTTCAATATTTATTTAAGTAATTGAAATGAAAATTAATAAAATAATGTAGCGTTAAATAAAAGCTTCAGTGCGAAATTCATAAAAGAATTATATGAATGCATAAATAAATAAAAACATGGAGAGTATGTCATGTGTTAGGCTGAAAAAATATTAAAAATAATTATTTTAAACGAATATATATATATATATATATTTATTAAAAAATACTTAGAGCTAAGGGATGTACTTTATGTATTAAAATATGTTAAATACTACGTTCAGTTTTTCTTTTTCTTATCATAAGTTATTATATAAATCAATGAAAATTTTGCCAACTTTTCAACAAACTTAATATTAAATTTACGCGAACATTCCTGAGCAATGAATGTTTTTCGAATTTCGAGATATTTACTTGCAATTTGCTTTAATCTACATATTTAAAGACCGGCGTATAACCATAGGGGCCTTTATTCGCAGTTGCCGCATCTCGCAAGTGCGCGGTGTCTGCGTAAAATGATTCAGCTCCACTGTTTATTGTTGGTTGTAAAATATCGACAGTGGATGGACAGGACATATGTTCAATGATAAGCACATGATACTAAGATTTATGTGACTGGAAAATGAATTAAATTTGGCAAACAACGAGAGTGCGCAAATAACCGGGATGGTAAAGTTAGTATTTCGGTTGATACAGGCTGTTAAAAACATCAAGTAGACATTCAAAAGGTGTTCTACGTGCCATACTTACGAATAAGCCTTTTATTAGTATCGAAAATGACAGATCATGGATTTGAGTTTCATTTTACAAAGAATGACGCCGTTGTTATTGATGAGAACAAAAAATTTCATATAAGGGCAGACCGTGTAAGTAATTTGTATCATATAAGATTGGGTCAGAAGTATCAATAATGATGAAGTGATGAAGAAGCCAATTGACATGTGGCATGGGAACTTGGGTCACATTAATAAACGTGATCTCAAAGCTATGGCTAAGAATAACCTAGTACATGATCTGAAGTTCAATGACAATGAAAAATTGTTAGAGTATGAGATATGTATAAGTCAAAAATTGACATGTAATCCATTTCCTAAAGTTAGTGAAGATCGCACGAATGATTTATTAGAAGTTGCACACACAAATGTGTGTGGCCCCATGAGACACCAGTCATTTTGCAAGAAAAAATATTTTGTCACTTTTATCGACGATTAATCTTGCTGGTGTGAAGTTTATTTTATTGCTAACAAAAGTGACGTTTTTAAAGAATTCAAAGTATATGTGTAGAAGTACACAGGAAAGAAGATAGAGAATTTACAATTAGATAACGGAAGAAACAATGTAAATAAAGAATTTGATGATTTCTTTAACCCGTACACACCCCAGCAGAAAACCCGTACATACCCCAGTAGTACCGTACACACCCCAGCAGAATGGTGGTTCTGAAAGAAAAAATAGAATGATGATTGAAATGGCGCGATGTGTGATGCTTCAAGCTGGAGTCCCTCCAGGTTTTCGGGCCAAAGCTGTAAATACCGCTAATTTTATAAGAAACCGATGTCCTACTATTGCATTGAAAGCTGAAATACCTTACACTATATAGAAAGGGAAGAAGCCTACAGTAATTTATATGTATTTGGAGAAAAAATTTATTGCAAAGAAAAAGGGACATAGAAAGGTAAATTCGACTCTAATTCGGAAGTTAGAATCTATATGGGATATGACAAATGATCTAAAGTTTACAGAATTTACGACCCTAAAACTAAGATAATTGTTATAAGACGAGACGTTAATTTCATGAAAGAAAGTGCATTTGATAATCAATACGAGGAGACCTTTAACAGTGAAGATGAAGAAGATAAAATAATAGGTATAGATCTGAATTAACAACATCTTAATGGAGAGAAAAAAAAGGAGCTCAGATCAAACATAAAAGCTATAAGAAGTGAATCTAGAGTGAGAAAATAGCTTGGAAAATTTGGAAACTTAAACAAATGATGGATCAACCAGAAAAATAAATTCAACAGTATCATAGGAAAGAATAACAGAACCTAGAAAAAGAGGAAGAGGGGACCGAGACTTATACGTACAGATCTAGTAAGGAGACCCCAAGAGGAATATCAGTGCCAGCAGGGTGATAGAGCAATGAAAGAATACGGAAAGGTGATACGGAAGATGAAAAATCGGAAGTTAAAATGTCAGTAGACATGGTAACAGTTGATTCAATGTCTCAATGTCTTGGCAAGAAATTGAAAGAACCAATTATTCAGCAGATTGGAGAAACGCGCTAGAAGATGAATAGCTAGCTCAAATAAATAATAAAACGTGGAATATGGAGCCACGACCACATGATCGAAGAGTGATTGATTGGTATTCACAAATAATATTATAGGAAGCTATATGTATATGCATATATATATATATATATATATATATATATATATATATATATATACATATACACACGAGATATCATCCCCAGTTGGAAGATCTTTTTCTTTCAAAATAAAACAAGTACTTGCTTAAATACAAGCCAGGCCATGCGCTATGTCCTATATTTAAAATAACTCGTTATCTTAACATAATATTAATGTATTTTCATTGATGGTCTCCGATAAAATAATTTTCAATTGATTCTAACTTTTCGCTGTCATATAGTTGAAAGTAATATCTATTTAAATAAATAATTAGTATGAATTCAATGATAAAATATTAAAAATTAAAAATTCCCTTCTATCAAGAAATTATTATTGACATCCGGAATTGTTTTATATTTTGTTAATTATTATTTATAGGTTTAACGATTGAGATAAATAACTTTCTCAGTTTTTTGAATTCCAGGTATTATTAACTTTTATTAGAGTCTAATAAATGAAATAATTTTTTTGGTGATTCAATTAAGCACCCTTCAGTTGGAATCTAGAAAATTGTACTTTTTTGAATGGAAGATAGTTTTGGGGCCAACACACTTTATAATTGTGAAAAATTCTAATATTCAAATTCTAAAAGTATGTATAATTTATTTGGTAGAAGCCGGACAAACGCAATAAGAATTTTCTCTCTTTGGTTAAGTTTAATATTTTGTACAAATGTCGTAATAGTGAGTAATCTGTGCTTCTACCAATATGTTATTTACTTCAAAGCAGTCTTAAGTGACATTTTTTCAGTAATTGTTGTCAATTGATTTAAAACATGTAAAAAACTATATTAATTGAAAAATGCAAAAGGAAACTATGTTAAATATGGAAAACAAAAAGTTACTAATTAGTTTTCGTTTAAAAATTCATAAAAAAAACTAAGTGATCCAGGTATTATTGACTAAACCTGTAACATGTAGGCTTTTTATTTGAGTAATATATTTCTCGAAATATTATATTCAATTGATATGCCACAACTCCTGCCAAATTTTGAAAAGAAAATATTTTTTTTCCGACTGGCTTTTATTGAACTGCTTCGATGTTGGCATAAAGCATTTAAGAATTTCCCTCGCAGCCGTGGCGTGTCGCACGTCCGCGTCCCGCATTTTCTTAATGGTACAGATCGGTTGAGTATTTGGTGTTCTTTATGAAATACGGCCCATTCGTTGTAAGACAAGCCTACTTGTATTTTTTGGCTGTGTGCGGCCGGATATATTTATCGCAAGAATTTTTATATATTTGCCTCAAGAATTTACGGCGTCTATGTGACGTGATTTCATTTAAACAAATGGTGGACAGTGTAACCGTAGAGTGATGCTGTCCTGGTAAATCTTTATGAAATTTATTAAGTACGTTAGGTAAACAATATTTGAGCCTTTCATGATTGACGTGGTAAACATTTTTTGCTATTAACTTATACCTGTCAATTACATTCTAATAAAAAGAGCTTCGCTTCTTTATTTTACACAGCAAGATTAAACTTAGATTTATTACAAATAAACTATCAACCATAAAAAAATGCATATTTTTCCTGTAAAAAGTATGTTTTTTTCAAATTATTAACATTTTATTTATCTCTTAATTACTGTTTTAAGTATTGGAATTTTCAAAAAGGACCGTTTTCATGTCTCTGAATTGTCCGTGGTTATTTAATTTTCTGCTACGAAGTTGACTATAATCAATAAAGCTATTCGCTATTCATATATCAACATTATTAAGACATAAGCAAAGACAGAAGTATTAATCACTTATTCCCTCGTTTATTAATTAAAATACAGAATAATAAGTCGTTCGCGACTAGCGACACCGGTCATAGCTTTACAACTTCTTTTTTATTTTTAAATAATACATGTATTCGCGTTGACAATAGTTCACGGCCCTTCATACACCTTGACACCTCCCCTCGAAGTCGTGAGCGAATCTTATTTATTTATCTATCATTACGTAAGCATTCATGGTGTTTCATTGCACTCAAACCTTTTGTGAAAACATCTGCTGGCATTCCCTCTGTAGACAAATATTTCAGACTAATAACATCTTTCTCGACCATATGTCGGACAAAGTGGCGCCTTATGTCAACATGTTTTATTCTCAAATGATAATTTATTGTCTGAGCAAACTTCAAGGTGCCTTGGTTATCATTCAATAATGTTACAACCTTGCATTCCATCCCCACATTTCTCAACACGTCTTGTAAATACAGAGCTTCCTTAGTGGCCTCAGAAGTCAACATATATTCAGCTTCGGCGCTAGGTAGAGCGACAGTTACATAGCGACAGTTATATAGCGACAGTATATGCCTCCCAACTTACCGGAGCACCAGCCAAAATAAATACATACCCGGAGTATGACCTACGATCTAGAGCATTTGTCCCACATGTTTGAAATGAAAGACCTGGGAGAAATTAGTACTTGCTTAGGTACTTTGAGAAAGATAAAGAAAACAAAGTAAATTTGAACAAAGTAAATTTTTATCAATTGAATATAATATTTCGAGAAATATATTATTCAAATAAAAAGCCTACACGTTACAGGTTTAGTCAATAATACCTGGATCACTTAGTTTTTTTTTATGAATTTTTTAAACGAAAACTAATTAGTAACTTTTTGTTTTCCTTATTTAATATAAATAGTTTCCTTTAGCATTTTTCAATTAATATGGCTTTTTACATGTTTTAAATCAATTGCCAACAATTGCTGAAAAAATGTCACTTAAGACTGCTTTGAAGTCAATAACATATTGGTAGAAGCACATATTACTCACTATAACGACATTTGTACAAAATATTAAACTTAACCAAAGAGAGAAAATTCTTATTGCGTTTGTCCGGCTTCTGCCAAATAAATTATTACATACTTTTAGAATTTGAATATTAGAATTTTTCACAATTATAAAGTGTGTTGGCCCGAAACTATCTTCCATTCAAAAAAGCACAATTTTCTAGATTCCAACTGAAGGGTGTTTAATTGTATCACCAAAAAATTATTACATTTATTAGACTCTTTAATAAAAGTTAATAATACCTGGAATTCAAAAAACTGAGAAAGTTATTTATCCTAATCATTATACCCATAAATAATAATTAACAAAATATAAAAAAATTGCGGATTTCAATAATAATTTCATGATAGAAGAGCATTTTTAATATTTTATCATTGAATTCATACAAATTATTTATTTAAATGGATGTTACTTTCTACTATTAATAATAGCGAAAAGTTAGAATCAATTGAAAATCATTTTATCGGAGACCGTAACTGAAAATACATGAATATTATGTTAAGATAACGAGTTATTTTAATATAGGACATAGAGCATGGTCTGGCTTGTATTTTATTTTTTTTTAAGAAAGTATTAATATTATTATTTTTGGCGCTCAGAGTTCTCATGTATTGTATTCTTAAAAGTAGATAAATAAGTACTTTCTACTTGTTTATGAAAAACTATGGCATGTTAGAGGATGAACTTGCGTTTAATAGAGCAAGCCGTAATGAAAAAATGTTGTTTAAAATCTATTTTTTGACAACGATATACAACACTAGTTTCTTATAATCATTATTCGCAAAAAAATAGATACTCCTGTGAATGAGCTGATTTTGACAAATGATAAATTTGTCACAAACGTTATGGAACAAACACTGTTATTAGAATTTAATTGTTCTTGTACTTTTATACTTTTTCTTAATTATTTTATCTTTTATCAGGACAGATGAAAACAAATTTATGCAACAGATAAAAACAAATCTAATGTTATCATATGCGGTAAGGACAGTGCGTACTTTTTTATTTAGATATTATCTATCATGTCGTTAGGGACCCGTAAATGTCATTTGGAGCGTGAATAATTTCCTCAAAAATGTAAATAACGTATGCTTGGTAGTTCAGTTATGAAGGACCAAGTGAGAAGCGATTTTTACAAATTAAAACTAAAGTCATAACTGTGTTTCTAGATCCGGCCATTATCTTTTATAATATTTATAAATTACTTTGTATCCGAAAAAAATTAAAAGCACTAAATAAATTTATGTACAAATGCTAAAAAAATCATAGTTTCATGAATCTTGTAACACTTATTCTGCTTATATACTTATAAATTCTAAATAAACTTAATAATTAAATATACTTCTAAATTCACAATACATGCAAATACAGAGAACTCCATAAGACACGGTGAAATTATATGAAACTAATTTTAGAAGTGTTGAATAACAGGATTTAGTAGATCACAAGAAATTGTATGGGTAGGTGGACAGAGAAGAAGTTCATACAAAGAGTTACCTTTGCCATTCTGTGAAATCAAGCGAACTCAAATTTAAAAAAAGCTGCAACAGTACGTAATTAACCAACTCGGATTGCAAACAAAGTAGAGCTTTACCGTGATTTAAATTCAGTCAGCTTCCAACTCTGGAGTCCAGAGAGACTACTTGATTTGCCTAATACAATTATCCTCCGAATTAAATTTTGTAAGAAATATACAACGAAAGTGAATAAGCTTTATTTTTTTCTTTATATTACTTCCTTTTTCTTTTGAAGTTTAGGTGGGATGATTTTAGCATCTACATCTTTTTTTTTAATTTGAGGCCGGGTAGTTATAATTTTTATCATTGTTTACACAAAACATCTTTCTTAAAATTACTAGTAAAATGCCCGTGGTTACAAGTTCGTTACTTCCAATACTATACAGAAATTATTTCAAGGATTTTATGAGTATCTCTTGTAAATCGTTAAATTAATAGCAATTTGTGCGAAGCAATAAAGCCTCCTATTAAATAAAATTATAATAAAAGTTTAGAAAGTGTAAATTAAAAAGTAAAAAAACTTACAAAGAGAGAGAATAAGATTAGATTAGATTAGATTTAGAACTTATTAGACGATCGTTGATTTGTGAATAGTAAATATGAAAAGGATCTAAAACTGAAAAGAATCTAAAATAGTAAATATGAAAAGATCGAATGAAATTCAACAAATGAAGGGCACTATAATTTAGTAAATTAAATTATTTTGGATTGGGTACCAAGCCATATTTTGTATATGGGTGCTTTGGACAACATGTCAATTAATAAAAAGCAAAATATATAAAAACATTATATTACCTTCCCTTAGAGGAAAAATGGATATGATATTTCTTTCATGTTCCCCATTATATTGGAGGATAAAGCCTTTAAAATAATGTTGATGTCTGCGATATCAAACTTCAAACAGACATGCAATGTGTTTGTACCCCCCCACCCACTCCCCAATGTCTTCTAATGTTTCAATCATGAATTGGAAAAATCTGAAAATTTCTAGAAACGAGCATTTGATTCATATTTCATACCATCTTGGTTGACCAAATATGAATAAAATGAAAATGTCTCTGGTAACGCCTAAAATTTTGACAGGAATTACAAATTGTAATAGTAACTCTTGTCAAAATTTAAGGCAAAGTCCCGAAAAATGTTCACAAAAATTTTTACATTACTGTGAAGAATCAAGGTTAAGTTTTTATAGAGAGCATAGCGTAGTACTCGACAGAGAAGTTAAAAAATACCCCATCAGCTTACTTTCAATCTTTTTGCCTATTACTTTTAATGTGCTGTGGGAATCGTTTAACGGTAAAAACACAAAAAAAATATTGTTTCCCTGTTACATATTAATAAGTTATTTGAAAGCAGAAGTTCGATTCAGAAGAGTAAGAGAATTACATTTTCCGCAGCGTCATAAATGGTTTAGTCGATAACGTCAATTATTTGAGTTCATTCGAATACCGTTTCATTTCAAACATCATGAATTGTTTTACAAAATTTTTCATTATTCAGAAATTACAAAAAGTTTAGCCAGCGAACGTGTTAAATTTTTCAAAATTAGTTTACGGCATAATGGCTAACATAACGAGTTAGTGTTAGAAAGTAACAATATTTCTGATTTTAGTCCAATAACATTGAATGTTTATAACTATACTCATTAGCTTCGCTTGTGAACTAGCCACGTTACAAGAAACGTCCTAGATCAAGTTTTCAAAGGAATATTGTGAGTTTGCAAGTTTAAAATTTTCCTGTATTTTTTCACCTTTCGAAATCATAAATCAGAAATAAACATCTTCAATCATATATTATCCATTAATCACTTATCTCATATATTTAAAACATATTTTTGTTTAAATATAACCGTTATAGTGTAATCCAAATTAACATTACATATTATCATAAATATTTCCAAATAAAATACATAATCTATATGGTATAAGTTCTTTCCATTATATAGTTATAGTCCTAGATCTGTCTTTATACCAATTACACACATCTCAGCTCACAAACTAAGGGGTAAGCCGAAAAGCAAGCCGGTAATATTTTACAAAAGTTACAATAAACAGTTAAGCTTAATCGTTTCGAACAGACGCTGCGCGAACGCGCAACTTGTAACGTCTACGACCGAAAGCTTTGAAGGCCGCAAGCCGTCATCGAATATATGCATTTCCATTGAAAAAAAAAATCACAAAAATTGGCATCGACTCAATATCATATTTTTATAGGGCAATTCAGATAGATTTTTTTTCAGACATATTGAAAGTTTATGTGAAAAGTAATAAGAATACCATTTAGCACAATTAAATAGCTTTCGTTTCGATATTCCAAATTTTATAATTTAACTTCTCAATTGTTAATTGAATTAAAAATTGAAGCCATAGTGTGATGCTCGACAAAGTATCTAAAAGCACATTAGAATAATACGATGCCGGTGAAATGATTGCAAATATTTATTTGCGTAAAAATTTAACGGGTGAGTTATATATTCATTTGAACTATTGAAATCTAGAAATAAAACTAAAAATAGAAAGAGTATTAGTGAAAACTACATTATTGACGGATAGAAAACTCGAAAAGAAAAAAATCAAAAATATCAGTGCCTATCTGGGCTATCATGGGGATCTGGATGTTACAATACAAGATAAATTTAAGTATTTAATTCAATATTTATTAACGTTGCAAAGCATTATAATTGTCGCAAAGCTATATGAAGCTAACTGAAAAGTTTGAACCTCAAAACCTACTAATGTAACAAGCGACGCGGAAAAAGAAACGATCGATGTATGTCCTCTCCCTGCACGAAATAACTATTTACACTAGCAGGTTACCTTCTGGGTGGATGTCAAAGCGGTTATATTTTTTTTTGGTTACTACTACTAATTAGAATGAAATACGTAATAAGGAGAAAATTAATTCGAAGATCACAAGCACAAACAATATCGTATTCAAGCAAAGAAATTTATAATTTAATTGGTTTAATTTTTTTCCTATCCTGAAAAATATGAAATGGGAAGATGTAATATCGTCAATATAAATAATCTCATAACTTTTTATTTAAAAATATAAAAGTTTTGACTAAAAACCATCAGTGGAATAAAAATACATGTCATATGACTGAATCGCCTATATGACACCTCTACATAACTTTGAGTATAATTAAATAAACGTAACTTCCATCTATCACATTAAACCTGTGTAAATGTCAAAACTTGACACAGGTTAAATGCGATCGAAACTTGACATATACATATTAATCTCGTATAGTTGGAGACTTGCAATTGATCAGTAACATTTGAAATATAAGTTTTCTTGCATTTTAAAATTTGCACCTTGTTTCCAATACGCTTGATTTGATTATTACTCTATTGTACCAATATGTAAATAAAATTTGTTACAACCAATGTGCCAATTTTTTACTGCAATTATAACATAAAACTACAGGCTACCATGACTTGCTTACTCTGCATGGAAAAAACTGCGTAAACTTATAGGTAATTTAGTAAGAGCCGATATAAACATTATATAAATAAATAGAAATAACTTCATTACACGATTTTCTAAACATATATAAGCTTTAAAACTGCCACATAAACTAATAAAATACAACAATTTTCTTCAAATTAAAACATAAAACTGACTGACCATAAATTTTACGTAGGTACTTCATATATACAAATATTGAAATTTTCTTTACGATGGAATGAGATGGAATAATATCATTTCACTGGCATGAGCCGATTTTTCGAAACCCTGTTTTTATAATTATGATCAAAGATCCACATCAGGATATAGTCTAAGAAAGAATTTTTAGGACATCACCTTCCACTTCGTCAACTTCCATATTTACGCTAATGTCATTTAGGTATTCCCAATGTCAGTTAAAGCAAATGTAGGTACAATTCTGTGCAGCTTTTCTGCAGCCACATTCGCTCCCATAACACCTAGCGGTACACTTATGGATTGAAGTTCGAAACTGCCTCAGTTTCGATGGGGTCTATTTTTTCCTGGTTTGAGCCGATTTTTCGAAATACAAATGCCAAATTCGTCCAAATCTTGTTCACTAATAAGACACTTTTTTACCATAATGAAAACAAGAAACTCGTATATAATAATGTGACTAATTATTTTGATAACAAATAACTAAATAAGTTTGTGGCAAAAAAAGCATTTACTTCACAAGTTAGAAAAGAAGTTTTCAGAGGTTAGGAATAGCAATACAAAAATTGTAATGTGAAAAATATTTTGTTTTGCGTATGATATACAAACGTATCGTATAACATGTGCAACCTATGATACTGTTGTTTGTTGTATTGCTTACTTTTTACCTCAATATTTTCTTATTTTTCTTAATCTATATTCATCAGACGTCAAATTTACAAAATATTACGATTTAAAATTAAGTCATTTACTTAAGCGAATTATTATAAATTCTTATGAGGAATAATATTTAAGTGACTAAGTGAAGCAAATTTAATATTTTTATTTTTATTGAAAATGACCTACTCAACGCATAGTTATTACTCAGATGTAAAATGCACCTATATACATTCATACATGTCACTAAGTGTATTTTAAATCGTGCAATAACGTTTTCCATCCAAACATACATTGGCGTAATAAATGCGGTTAGAGATATATTGTGGAAGTATAAATATCTTCTTCTTAGAAGTATAAAAATCTTTAAATCAGCGTACCATATTATTATTTAATTTTCAAGACTTGATACTGTCACTTTATTCTGTCTATATCTTGATTAAAAGTAAGTTTGCCACAAATAACCTTTTCAAGAAAACTTTTAAGCTCAACGCCACAATAGCTTTTAAGAATTTCTGAATGAAAAGCTTTTATTTGGACCATAGCTTACAGCAAACTGAAATACAACCTCATTTCAGGCATAACATTTAAAATTATAGATGAAATCTTCGGAGCACTTATTCCACTTAATATTTCCTCACCCAATGACCATTATTTGCCCATTATAAGTTAGATTGGCAAAGTTTATTCGAAATTCCTTGTCGTGGAAAATCGTGAAAAACTTTTTTATTACATTAAAAATTGAAATTGCTACCATTTCGGTAGCTCATTCTCGACGTCTTTGTTAAGTAAATAAACTGTATTGCGTACAGCCGTAACCAATATCTGGATATATATCTGTTAATAAATAGTATTTAAATATTTATTGCCTTGATTATGTTTAGGCAAACCAACGGTATAGGATATTGTATGTAAGTAGCTTTCGGGAACATTTGAAGTATATTGCGCTGTGTACTTATATATTCATCCATTTACGTTATATGTTAACTATATATTTATAAGAAAAATTTGTTTATTTTATTGTAATATAATTTACTCTCAAATATTTATAATCTTCTCTCACATTTAATAATTAATTAATTCTAAACATAACATATTTACGAAAATCTGTAAATTACTGAAAAATGTTCAGCTGTTAATTTTACTAAATACAGGTTATAAATCCCCGACAAAGTTTCACTTAATCAACAATCTTTAACAGTCGAAAAACATTTGAATAATTATGAATTTCGAAATGATTTTACCCCTTTTAATTCCACAATTGCATATTACATCATCACCGCATACCTTCAGCAGAATAAAAGCAACCTTGGAAACAAAAAATAACCTTTGGTGAGCAAGTAGTTCTATTTGTCGCGACAACCCGTAGTCAGTACCTGTGTCAATTTTATATTAAATCCAGCTCTGGATAACCAGAACTTATAGGTTAAATATGTGTCCATCCATATCTACTTGAATCGTGGCGCCAGACACGTGCAATATACTTTGTATCTCAAATATGAAAGACTCCAGAATCTTCTAACTGATTACAGAGAATAACAATTTCGTACAATATTTGTATGCAGTATAGTAATATGAATAATGAATTAAATATATGAAAGTATAATGAATTAACATTAATTATTCCTCACAAATCCAAGCAATAAATATATACATATATATATATATATATATATATATATATATATATATATATATATATATATATACATATACACATATATTTGTGAAGTATTATGTTTATAAAATAATAGTACAGTAATAAAAAACAGTGAAAAGAATTTCTAGTCTCTTTAGAAAATATTAAAAATAAATGTACATGTGAATCTTGTATTGACTTTTTTATTATTCCCATCTTGTTCAAGTTTTTTCATGAAATGATGAAAATATTAAGGGTTGAACAATTTGAGGTCAGTTGACAATAAAAATAAATTTAAAATTGATTGTCGTATTTTACAATAATTAAACTCTTTTTGATTCTCTGTATATTGGTCAACTGTTTATATAGGTATCAAAAATTATTTACTTTAGTTCGTTTTTTATGTGACCGATTTTATCTTTGCTTAATAATTATTTTTAACAGTATATTTCCGCCAAAAAATCAGCAATTTTTTCAGCCGGCTGTACTGAACGATGCTTCAAAAAAAACCCGTAATCTCGCTCCGACTGATTCGCGCCAATCGAAATGAGTATTTGAATTTGATCACATTAAATCGAACAACTTTCTGTATCGCAAAACAGTAAACAATGTCGATAATGCAACGTGGAGGTGGGTGTGGGAAAGGGCTTAGTTCTGTGCCAGGCCCACTTGGGGGATGTTTTTTTAAGACCAACGAACAACGGGGAGAACAATTGAAAGTGCGGCTATAAAAATGTTAAAAACAAAGGAAAAAAAAAACACACTTTCGCTTTTATAATATTACTAAATATTTTGAATTTGGTTTAGTCTCTTTCTAACTATTAATCAATACTAGCGTGACCCGTGCGAAGTTTTCGCATTATTTATTCCATTATGAAGCTCAGATGACAGATCAAACAAATATTTTACTAAAATTGACATATAGAGGCGCAAGTATCAAAAGCATTGAGCTAAAGCGCCACTTTATTTATACGTGAGTGGATTTGAAATTAAACAAAAATTTTACCGACCGTCAATCATATTGACGTTGAGCCGTTAGATGGCAGCATTGCTGTTTTGTGTATATAATTTTAATAATTAATTAATTTGCAAAAACAATAGCAATAATAAATTTTTTAGTTGTGGATGCCGGTAGAGCAAGCAATTATCTATAAAATGATATATAATTTATGTGGATTAGTTGTGAGGTTTTTTCTAAAAAGGGAGAGTAACATCTTAAACTTAGCGTATTAATATATATGATGATGATGATGATGATTTTATCATCGGCTTGCGGATGATCGTTTATAGTTAGGCCGTAGCTTACCTTTAAGAGAGCGGTGTGGAATAGATGGAAATATCTTTTTATATTGTTGTCAAAAGTCATTTGAGATAATTTTAATTGAAAGTTCTAATAT
Organism: Druceiella hillmani; assembly: GCA_039881145.1. Classification (NCBI taxonomy): domain Eukaryota; kingdom Metazoa; phylum Arthropoda; class Insecta; order Lepidoptera; family Hepialidae; genus Druceiella; species Druceiella hillmani. The sequence goes on along the minus strand of JAYKKI010000013.1, from coordinate 25,406,343 downwards.
AAACAAGTGGTATTGTAATCTTCCAAATTTATGGTTAAACTAAATACACAATTACGTATACTTAGAAATAAAACGAACGAAATAAATATATAAATGTTCTGCGTCTACGTCAAAAACTCTATAAATATAATAAAAGGGTGAATGGACGAACAACCTTTTTAATACCAAAATCCAATATATGTAAATATATATATATATGTATATATATATATATATATATATATATATATATATATATATTCAGTTCTATATAATTACCACAACCGATTCCCCTGTGTGTTTATACTATCACATCATATTCTCCTTGGAGACTTAAAAATAACTTTAGCCCTGGGGACAGTCAAGTATTTTACTCACTGAGCTGTGACAAGTAAGAGCAAGATTTTCTCTATGTTTTTCCCTGTTGCAATGAATTATCTAAAGTCTAAAATTCTGAGTACCTCCATATGATATCTGTTCCATACGATATATTTCACCGTTTAGTGCCTCGACATAGATGAGTGCGCCACATCATACTAAGAGTTTAGGATTGTGCGAACCAACAAATATGCATACAAATGGTCATTTTTAGTAATGCTTTATTAAAATATATTACGTAAATTTAACTGGATATGGTATATATTACATGCTATACATAAAAAGTATTTAAGTCTTCCAAAACCAAATTATTATGTACATTTATAACAAATAAAAAAGTATTTTTTCACTTGATATTACAATCGAATGTTCGATTTTATAAAGATTATGCAAAAAATAACGTCATAATTATACAGTTTACCTTTTATATCGACACACTTCTTTTTTCGATTTTCTTAAAAAAGAAATATTTCTGAGACAAAGGAAGTACATCTGAAATAGTTCCGCCATGATCTTTCCCTTTATTCAGGTAAAAATACTAGTAGTAGTAGTTGTATTAAATTTCAAACCATAATACTTAGATACTTTAAAAAACAACTTCTTCAGCTAATATAATTTTTACAGCAATGATAGCCATTTGTTTTTAATGTAAAAATAGTTCAATTAAACAATTACTTTCCTCAATTAAATGAAACTACGTGATGTAGTATTATTTCTACTTTCTTTAAGTTCCTTACCACGACCTAGGTTTCGTTGTATTACAACAACTTGAGAAAGTAAAGAAAGTAGAAATAATACTACATCACGTAGTTTCATTCAATTGTGAATAATGAATTTCTACAAAATTAACGCCAAATTTATTCAATATTCAATTACTTTCCTATGAAAGGAATATTTAAGGACTTGCAAATCTTTACAAAATGTAATCAATGCAAAAATGTGATAGATATTGTAAATAAACTATGCGTCACTTAATGACTGGCTTTCAGTTTTATACAATACGTATGTTTTAACCTCCTTTCTAGCTGTATAAGGACTTAATTATAAATTAACGGTCACTTAGGAAAAACCTTGTTAAAAAAATCAATTTCTACATTGCCGAATTTCTTAAAATATTTTTATTTTAATTAAAAATAACTAATAAAGATTACTGATGCAAAGCATTTTGAGCAATACTAATTGTGTTTGATATGTGGATACTAAATGTCAAATATACCTTAAAATGAAGAAAAAAATGTCTTCACTTAATCGGAAAAATCACGTGTAAATAACCATGTCTATATTATTGTTTACAAATAGGCCTGATGTGAAAAAAAAACATATATTCTAGACGGATATCACACTCCGGAAAACGAGAAACTCGAGGAAATGCGTTTCCTCTCGCACTACTCGATTATGATATACGGCGCAACTATACTATCGTTGCTTATCCTGCACATAGCAGACGTAATACTTACAGAGGCGGCGCGTGACTCTAAAGTCTGCGACTTTTGATTAGAGCTATTTAGTTTGGGTAGATAATTGTGTGTTCCTCCATAAAAAATGTAAAAGCCTTATACTATACTACTATATATATATATATATATATATATATATATATATATATATATATATATATATATATATATATATATATATATATATATATATATATATATATATATATATATATATAACGTTTTTTACATGACAATCTTTCGTTCAACAAAGGCTAAATTAGAAACAAGTGTAAACAATCAACCACAAACCCAATTGAAAAAAAAGAACAAATATCCGAACAAGTAAATTTTTGCGAATACTCATATGATCGAGGAGAAGGAATGTGTGGTTAAACAGAAGCAGATGAGTCTTACCAAGGGCTAGTTCCTGGTGTCACGCTCAAGATGTTCCAAAGTTATGCATTTCAGAGAGAGAGAAGAATTTCATAAAAGACGTCATGTTGGGAACAAAGGAGATATTTAAGGTTTCACAAAAAGAAATATATGATGTATTTAAAAAGATAAGTAAATATGTTTTCTCTTATAACAAAATAAGTATTGATTAAGAAGATAAGACAATAAACGAAATTTCCTAGTTTATATTTGCTATGTATTACATAAAAACTTATGCTCTTATACTGTAATCAAGAAACAAAATTCATGCTTGGAACAAGAGGTGGAAATGTTCTATTTGAACTTAAGCCGAAACTGATAAACTGACGTGACAAATTTGTTAAATACAAAATGTTTAATGTATATTAGCTAACAAAATGTAAATAAATAAGGAGACAATATTGGACAGGAAAATGATAATCACACTAGAAAAGAAGAAAAAAATTAATTATTAAAATTATGTGAAATAAATTTAAATTAACAGTAAACAATTTGCTATGTTATTAAAACTTCACCATTTATCAAAGTCAAGTGTACAATGTAATTTAATACAAAACATTAAGTATGATTTACATAAAGAGAAAAGTAAAGCATAAAACAGATAGCCATAGAAATGATACAATTTTTATACGCCGTGTGGTAGAAATGTTCAAAATATAATTCATAGAGAAATAAATCCGATCTACTCTTAATCTAGAGTATATGCATGTAAAGTTTTCGGCAAACGATGTTATGATTCCGTTTACTTTACTAATTATTTCTATCTCAGATATGCAAAGGTTACGTACACATACTTAAATATTAAAAGAAAATGCCATGTATTTAATTTTTTATAATTAAAAAATAACATAAACAAGACACGACCTCGATTCAGAAAAATTTAGATCTAAATAATTACATTTTTAATGTACCAAAACACAAGCAATACTGATGAAAAGAAAAAGACAGATATTATCCCACCACTGTATTACCTAATTATTCAAATGTCAAAATTGACATACAAGAAATAAATTAAAATATGTGTGATATTTTCTAAGTCATATATTATTACGTTTAGTTGTGTGTGTGTGTGTGTAGACTAGAGACCTAAAGATTTTAAAAATTCTATATTGTCTTTTCCATTTTTTGACACATACTGTCTTTTGTCTAAACTACCATTTCTTTACAGATTAAAAAGTAACGAAACAAATTTTTCATTTTTTTACCTCATTACCAACAAGCTTTTTTATCTAATTACATCTTAATGTGTAAGGGTTTCCCTTGAGTTTCGTTTTTTTTTCATTTAGTTTGAGTACTTTACAATTTAGAAACAAAATATCATCAACATTAAATTAATATGATACCGAATTACATGTTTTTCATTGTTTTAGCAAAATTTCAATGACTCTTTCATTTTTTATTTGCTGAGGGCAGATTTTAGGTAATTACTGGGAAAAGTTTAAATTAAAGTAACTCAATACCACCTATATCTCTAGAGTAGAGCAGATTGATATTTTCTTTACTCCTTTTCTTAATAATAAATAATACAATACACTTGACTACAGAAATATTTGTGAAAGATGGTATTTTAATATTTTATCGCACACCTGAAGTTTTGTTAATACGTATCTTGACGATTCAATAACGTGATACGTTCTGTGGAATTGTTTTATACTACTCGTAAATAAATACAGATAATATTTATTAAAATTTCCATTGGACAAACAAATTTGCATAAAAATAACTAATAAAATCAACTTTTATCAAAATATAATATACTATTTCATTCAAAATACAATATTTGGCCGAATTAATATAAGAATTCTCCAGCAAGTTGAAAAAAATCGTGACATCTGAAAGCTTGACAGGTATGGTCAGGATGAATTGTTAAATATCGCATAATTGCTTTTTCCTTCATGTCCTTGTCCTTTCCTGTCTTTTATATCCCAAATCATGTCAATATTTTTACTTACAACTAAATTTTAATACAAATTGTTATGGCTGACTGGAAGTGATTGCTCGTGTAGCAATAAGTCCGCCATATGTAATATACATAAAAGTTAATAAATAAATAAAGTAACTAATTGTTTTGCATAACAGTATTGTTATTTTTTTAGTGACTAGCACTTGGATTGACAATAAATAACGCACAGGGCCAGACTATAGACCTTGCTAGAATTGATCTCAGCGTTCAATTTTTTTTCACAGAACCAATTGTAAGGTATTATGTCATGTGTGACATCAAAACATAATATGTTTTTCATCTAATCCTGCGTAAGTGATAAATGTTATATATAAAGATCAATTTTACGTTTATCTATATAGATACGTCTTCTGACAGTTGATTCTCTTGATATTATATCAATTTTGATTGATATTATATTTTGTAACTCGTAGTATTTCACTAAAATTTCTAGTTAAAATTTAATAGTCATTACATTGTTTGATTGTAAAAAGAGCACTTGTTTTTTATTATTATGCCAGACAAACGATCCAGACATAGATACTTAATGCTACCCCAATATTATATACATTTGAAGCAAGATTCGTGTAAATTGGCCAATCCATGGCGATTAATACCGATTAAATCGGAAAACATCCACACATCTGAGAATTTTGCTTTCCATGGGCAAGTCGCTGGTGTATATATATATAAATATATATAAATAAATATATATATAAATATATATTTACACTTTTTCATTTCTTGGCATTAATTATAAATGAATGTAAATGAATTGTAAATGAATATTCAAATGTACATTTCAATCAGAGATGCGAATCCAGAGAGATAGTAGTAATGTTTTATGATCCCCGTCAAGAATAAAGCTTGCGACTATACTTGCAACTTATATTGAATTGTGTAGTTCCTGCAAGGGTAAATAAGGTAGAGAAATTTTTACATAGGTATGTGTGTGTTTATAAAAAATTGTAGCATGGGAATTACTAGGGTTTGTAACATACAACCTAAGTGTATAATATCACATGCCATAGTTACTTCAGTAGGGTGTAACAATTTGAATCAAAGTCTGGAATGTTAATTTGAATGTATTTTCGTAAATCCGGTATATGGTATGAAATAATTCTTTAATTTAAGCGGTGAGGTATATACAATTTCGTTTGTCAATTTCATACATACATAATTTCAAATATTACGTAGACTAGTTTGATTTTACAAAGTGCAGTAAAATATTATTATATTAATTTATTTGTTCCATTTATGGTTCAAGAATTAGGTCGTCCATTGTTTGGAACGTATACGACTCATTTGTAACTTACAGTGTGAAAATATAAAACTCAAAAAGCCAAAACAAAGTACCTTACAAGACCAAACTTTTCTTTCAACTGTAAATGTACACAATTTTTACTCAGAGATGGATTTTGTTAAATTTTTAAAGAAAACCCATAATTTCAGGAAGGAAGTAAATTCTTAGATGAATATTATATGGATGCCGGTTAAAAATGTGGTGATAAACAAATTGTACAATACTATTTACTATATAGTGTTGTATCTAAAAGAAAAAAAAAACGATTCCATTAAAACATTACTTTAAAAAGCGCCAAGTTTTCCTTTAAAGGCTCCTAATAAAAATTAGTGTATTAAGAGTAGCCAAGTACTTATATAGCTTTAGTGGAGAGGTATGGATTGGTCAATATACTTGCAAGTGGATTTATTGATTGGTTTATCCATCACAATGTTTAAAATATTTATCAATTTTTTTTTTATTGGTAGCCTGAACCAAATTTCCAAATTTCAAGGTTCTATCTTTTCAGTAAAATATATATATATAAATATATATATATATATATATATATATATAATTTTTTGAAACGATAGAAAACAAGCTTAGTTTGTGTTTGTTTTCCCCCTTTATATAAAATTAAAATAAAATATATACAAATGCATAGAGCATGTAATATGTTATTGCAAAACACAAGCCGAGTTAAAATTTGGAAAATAGATTGGTTATAAAGTTATGGCTGTAACCGTCATAGTCTCACAATGGTTGGAAAAAGCATCTTAATAGTTTTTAGAATTTTCAGTGGCAATTTAGGCATTGGAAAACATGTGAAAATTGAGTGTATACATATTCGCACTATATTCTAAGGTACATGAAATAAAAAATGAATTTAAATAAATTTTTAAATTTAATAACGATGAATAAGTTTTTTTTTAACTTTGATATTTCCCAAAAGACACTTATAAAATGAATATTAGGCAATATTAGATAATTATATAAAATTCACTCATTGAAACATAATTTAAATTGGTAAAAAGTTTAACATAAATGCCATTAAATATTCAAATGTTATATGCAGGCACAAGTTTACATTGTCATATGCTTTCCAAGATTATCGGCATATCCAGATACAATTTGGCCAATGAATTCTCCAGTTTCTCTACCTTGGATGAAACTTACTTATACTTGAAAGATCTGCCAGTCTAAATGAGAATCTTGAAGATTATCAGCAACATGAATCTTTGCTAATTGTCTATCTGTAGATGTTGTAATACGACGAAGCCTAGGTCGTGGTAAAGAACTTTGGGCTTTTAAGGGGGTATTGTAACAAATATATAATAAATATAGTATACCGCCTCCTTATTTTCGAAACTACTCAGCCAAAAACCATGAAGTGAAAAGGGTTGTTAAAATCTGATTAAATGTTCACAATTTTTAAATATGCACCATATTTTCAGCCCTGTGAAAAATGTAGTATATACATTGCATTATATTTACGTTGTAAAAAAATTGTTAATTGTAAATAATTCAATAAAAATGATATGTATGCATAGATGTGAGTGTCGAAATGGGTACAGAACCATCGTAATGGGAGTTCTATTCATGCTTGACAAGTTTTTAGAATGTATACGAATATCTGGTTATAAATATGTTCCAAATTTTTATGTTTTGTAGCTATGGTAGTTTTTGGGATATTGACATCAAATATCGTTCATTTTCACTAAATTATTCATCCCCTAATAAATCGTCAGAACCCACAATGACAATATATATATATATATATATATATATATATATATATATATATATATATATATATATATGTATATATATATACTTCTAGTAACCATTTAATTTGGTATATATGCAGGATTTAGGACACCAATGAAGAAAGAGTGGAAAATATTTTAGATATTTTGATGGATATACCATTCAATAAATCCACTTTCAAATTTCATATTCACTCATCCATACCTCTCCACTAAAACTATATAAGTATTTGGCTACTCTTAATGCACTAATTTTTATTACGAACCTTTAAAGAGAACTTAACGCTTTTTAAAATAATGTTTTATTAGAATGGTTTTTTTTGCTTTTAGATACAACGCTATATAGTAAATAGTTTTGTACAATTTGTATATCACCGCATTTTACATTTTTTCACTAGTATCCATGTACTATTCATAAAAGGATTTACTTCCTTCCTGAACTTATGGGTTTTCTTTAAAGGTTTAACAAAATTTATCTCTGTGTAAAAATTTCGTAAATTTACGGTTGGAATTTTTGATCTTGTTTTCGCTTTTTGAGTTATAAATTATCACACTGTAAGTTACAAATGAGCCGTAGACATTCCAAACAATGGACGACCTAATTCTTAAATCATAAGTGAAACAAAGAAATTAGTATAATAATATTTTATTGCACTTCGTTTGTAAAATCATACCAGTCCACGTGATATTCGAAATTATGAGTGTATGAAATTGACGAACGAAATTGTATATACCTCACCGCCTAAATTGAGGAATCATACACCGGACTTACGTAAATACATTTAAATTGTCATTCCAGATATTGATTCATATTTTTACATCTTGTTGTAGTAACTATGGCATGTTATTAATATTCCTAATTTGTTCGTTACAAACCCTAGAAATTCCCGGGCTACAATTTTTCATAAACACAAAAACACATATCTAACATTCTTTATCCAAAAATTTCTCCCCCTAATTTACCCTTACAGGAATTACACAAATCAATATAAATTGCATTTAGCAGCAATTTTTACCAAAAGGAAAAGGAAGATATTTTTTTTTTAAATTTTAATTTAAGATCATTTGAGATTGAATTTGTTTTCTATACAAATTCTCGACGCGTTTTTTAAATAAAATAAAATATATGGTGAAATTATTATTTTACGCATGTACTAGTAATGTTGAATTAAAATTTTTGAGAAAGATTTTTACCAAAACTAAACGGTAAATAATTTTTTTTTCAAAACGTATTACGTGATTTTATTTCATTGACTTAGATTTTCAGACAAATCGCCCGATGGGATTTTTAAGTGAAATGAAGAGTATTGTGAAATAACTACTTTTTCTATAATGTTAATTATAAAATTTTTGGAGCAATTTTTACCAAAACAAAATTTCTAAATAATTGTTAAAATTAAAAATAATTTCAGATATATTTAGTTTGAATAAAATATAAAAAAATTAATGAACTTCATCAACAATGCGTTTTATGCGACAATTACCTATGAAAAACTTATTTAAACACAGGTTATTATCTATGAGTATACAGAAATTCATACAAGTCCATGTAGTATTTTTTGCGTGACTAACGGCCAAAAACCCAAACAAACAAACGAATAAACAAACAAATAGACAAACTTTTACATTCAAATATTATCAGGATACTCATGTCGAAATGAACTAATAGCTACTGTAACTGTAGATATAAAAAAATTACAGACTTAAAATGAATCTGCATATGAAACGTAAACTTCATTAAATCGGAGGCATACCCTGAAAATTTGGAATATAAATCATTATATGACCGTAATTTTGAATAGTCGCATGATATATAAGCATATCTCATAATGGGAACCAACACCTGTCAAATATTAATATAGTATATTATATTAATGGATTCTAGTAACATTTATGTGTAAAATGTCCATTGAAGTAAAATCAAATACACATATATGTAAATTTAGAATAGTTTATGATCCTCTAAAAGATCAGAGAAACATCTATCTCTCAGGTACTGTCTAATTAGGAGAGAGTATTAATATATCCGGGTTCCTCATCAAGGAATACCTCAATAACTATCCACGCAGTTCCACCAACTCAACTTTAATTCAACAAATACATTTCCTATTATGTCTTTCACAGATATCGTAAATATTTTTTTAGTAAATTTAAATAATTTATATGGTCATCGTTGAATCAATGTCTTTAAATTAGGCCACACAAAAAACATATTTCACGTCGTGCAATATTCGCCTTCCAATTTTTATTTATTTTCTTTTGAATAAACCTTACGTAATTTTTAATTGAATTCTTTAAGGGTTATTCTCCTTTTATTCACTTATTTTCATTCAAATTCAACTAACTGGGAATATCGTCTTCAATCTCCCATTCCTCCGTGCATCATCAATCTAAAGATCTGTAATATTAATCAATTCTGCGTACAATATTTTATTTTATGGCTCACCACTTCAAACTCAAGAGGAAAAATGAAACCTTTATAAAATCACACACGTCTCTATTTATCATAACTGTTTTTCTTGGTAACCACTTGATGTAGTTACCGGAAATTAAAAATAATATTAAAGCAATTACAAACAATAATAAATTACATACACGAAAAAGTTATCATTTAGTTGTAAGGGTCTTAAGATATTGTATAAAGGTTTTATATCCTCATAGATATTCTACTGAGAAATGTGCAAAAAATGTTTTCGAGTAATTTTAAATTACGAAAAAGTAGTTTTTATAAGCCTGACCAAAGATGGTTAAAAAATTATGACGTTGATTCTAGATCTCACAATTTTTTAAATATGTATCATTTTTTATGACAGTGAAAGATGCAGAAGGCGATATATTTACGTTCTGAAAAATAATATTTCTAAATAATTTAATAGAAATACCACCCACTCTTAAATGTTTACAAATTAATACTACGTATCCCTGTAGTGCGAGTTCTACTCGTAGTTAAGAGTTTTATTTATTTTTATTTTCGTGAACCTTTTCGTAGATACTTGTACCTGTAGTATAGAGCAGAAAATTTAACGTCATAAACCTTTGAAAGTTTGCAAAATTTTCACATCGAGAAATTTTCATTAGGAATCTAACTTTTTTTTGGACTACTTAACTTCTGAGGTATTTTTCATAATGATATGCCATCTATTAAAAAAGCGTCAAAATATATAGACAAGTATTGGGTACATGGGTACATGTCATGATAATATTCGACACATAATGAAAATAAATTTAAAAAACATTGACATCATTATTTGAATGATAAAATGTTTTGTACCTTAAATCACTCAAAATATAAAACAATAATTAAACAAACTAAAATTTATAAAAAATTTGCTCGAAATTTTGAATAATTTTAAAGAGAAAACATAAAGTTTTAAATCTAAATTATAAGTCAATTAAACACAAATTGAAGGTCGCGTCCAATTTAATATGTCATTTATTCCTTTATTTTTAAATTTTATTTATAGCTATCGTAAAATAAAAAAAAATATTTCATATTTATAATAATTGACAATTTTAGTTTGATATGAAGAAAACATCACATGGGCATTGCTTTTATTGACGAGTTATGCATTAACCGCGCTTTAACCTACCCACCTTAATACCAATATAGATAAACCCTGACAAATATACCATTTAACTTGAGAATTCCCTCTCATGTTTTGGAAATACTTATAATTTAATATGTTTCCATATTAATTTACCGTTCGCAATTTACAGTTAGCTTAATGGTCCTTTCCCGTTTTTACCAGAATATGTTTCACTTTAACTGAAACTACAATTTTCTTGTTAACCCTTCCAAATTATTACCGACGTGGATTTCCCTTCCCCTTGTTTACTTGTACCCTCAGGTGTAATGGTAAACAACTGTCCGGAAAAGGGCCAAAAAATATTCGGGTCTTCATTTAATATTAAATGTATTCTTTTTGAGGCATTGAATGCTTTGAAGTTCCGCGCTCGCTCCAAAAAGATTGTTAATAAGGTGTGTATTTGTTTAGGTAAACGAGTCGGAGATTTGTGTAAACGTCTATTGAGGCAATGGACAAGAACTTTCGTGCGAATTTGCATTTCTTAAAGTTTTGTCATCTAGGTACTCGTGATGACCGTTAAACCGTGCGCTCATTTTAGTGATGAAATGTGTCACGATTTATATATGTTTTTAGGGATTCACAAGAAAAACTACTGAAGATAAAATAAAATTTAGAGTTTCCCTATGTGTATGTATATATATATATATATATATATATATATATATATATATATATATTTATATAAATTTAACCTAATTATTGAGGTCTGACAAGTAACATCAACGTCGTCGAAAAAAAGTCGCTGGTCTGAGCCTTTTCGAGACGGAACACTAGCAATACTCTTATAGATATAATAATAATATTTACGGGGTAGGTTTTTAAAATATCTACGTAAATTATGGTAAAAGTATTAAAATCAAAGTTGCTTGAGGCAAAAGCGGTATTATTTGGGTCAATTTGTTAATCTTCATTAAAATAAATGTCATTTTAAATCAATAAAAATTATACTACGTAATTTTCTAATCAAAATTACTCTTCGTAATTTTGATTAGTAGTGTAAAAAATGAAGATTTTTGAAAGTAAGTAAAGGTAGAAATATCCATTTTAAAGACATTCGACGTGATATTTTCTCGCATGGTGAATGTTACAGAAGGACAGAATCCAAGGGCGTTGTTTCGCATTAAATTCTTTTATTTGTGATACTTAAAACAATGCGCAGCACTATGTTCATGATACGTATAAAAAATATTTAAAATCTTGATAGTACTCAAAGTATTCGGATGAATCGCTTTGGAATTCGAGGAAATGCATTTAACCTAGTGAACAAAGAAATAATTTAGACACTCTCTTAATAGTTATCTTATGTTTTGTTATATCCATGTCGTTAGTTTAATGTCTCCTTATGTATTTGTTACATTAACAGCATTTCAAGTTGTGACGCTCACAATTACGACGATTGACGCTTGAATTTGAACATCTCTCTGATAAAATTATTTCTCCTACTCCCAACATCGTTGCTAATGTCACTCCATCCAGAACGCTTCGCGCCTATCCTCAGTCAAGGACAAACTTTGGAAATATCAACATAGTTCTAGTTTTATATAAATACATATAGGTCAAATTGTTATGAATAACCGTAAAAATTACAACTGTTTTTCGTTTATGCAATTTTCATCCCTTAACAACTCAGTAAGCTTTTATAATGGGTATTCATGAATTTCCCACATTTCAACAGCAAGTTTTCCAGGACGCTTACACGATTACAATTTCCGACTTACCTTTACGAACCTTCACCTCATTCAGCCCTCTTCCTGCATGACCCACTTCCCGGTTAAAGTGGAAATGACTGCACCGGAAGCGATAGGAGTGTCTTTCGTACGTCTCAAAATGAGCTTATGGCTTGGCAGAAAACGGAAAGGACAGTTGGAAAATTGTGATGAATATTGGGATTATAAGATTGCGTGCGCACTTTAATGCTAATTCGATCAGTTTTTTTTATTTCTGATATAGATATCTCAGTTTTGTAAACGTATTTTCTCTTAATGAAGAATGAAAGCAATAACACAAAATTTTCTTGAATCTAAAACACATAATGAAAAAATATTCTCGTTAGAAGTAACGTAATTGTATTAATATAATATTCACTCAATTCAAATAATAAGCGTTGTTCGAAATAATTTTCATATTATAAGCATTTAAATTTTGGGCAACGTGAAAAATATCGGAAAAAACAATTAACTGCAAATAAAACTTGTATTTTATACCTCCATAATTACCACAATTTAATTCATTTACTTACCACACTTATTTACTCGTCATTATTTCAATTTTCTTGTTAATGGTTACATACGTCTTGTTTTCCATGATATACTTCGATGGATCAATAATTTGTTATTTATTAAATATTTTCTTCACTAAAATTTACGTTGCAAAAATATTATTTTAATTTTATATTTTTGGATTACAAAAGAAAGAAAAATATTACATTATATAGTTTTGGAGTATAATATTAATATTAATTTTAATCGGCATTCATTGTTTTTCATTCCATATTTAATTAGCATTCACTTTAAATCCACTTATACAGCTAGAAGGCAATAAAAACTTGTCATTTGATCTCTAAAATTATTTCCAAAATTCCGAACTTAAATTTTTATTCCTCTTAAACTGTAATCATGTCAGTAGCAGTTCTTTATGTTAAACAATCTTCAGAAAAATGCTATATATAGTATATAAAGTATTTATAAGTACTTATGTGTAGTATATAAACACTTTAAAAATGTGTATATTTCAATAATACCATTTTGGCAGTTTTGGGAAATACATTTTTTCACTCGATTTAATTTTATTTATTACGTTAATGAAACTCCAAATTTTCAAGTTTTAGATAGAGAGAAGTAGAAAAACGATTGCAAAAATTTTCAGTTATTAAAAAAATATTATAAAATAATAAGAGTTATTTTTCACCATATTTCATTACGGATCTAACAATGTTTATATTTAAACTAGCTTTATGTCTCATCTACATGAACGTAAATATTACACTAAACCGTGAACACTTTTTTTGTTATATAAATGTTATGAAATCAAAAATGTTTTTTATTGCCTTTGTTTTAACATTCATTAAAAAATAAATTACCATCGTGGTAAAGAACTTAAAGGAAGTAGAAATAATACTACATCACGTAGTTTCATTTAATTGTGAATTGTAAATTACCATCGTCAAAAAATTAACAAGTTCCAGGCCGCCTGCCGAACACTGCACTCTTTAACCAGAATACTACGCAATTATTTGATACCCCTCCAATAAATCAGCTACAGCGAATAATGAAAATCTTATTTTTTACTATAAATGTCTTTCAAATTTAAAACTTATAAATGTCTTTCAAATTTAAAATTTGTATCTATTGTAATTTTATATAAGTAAAAGGAATATTTTACATGAAAAATCATCAATTTCATAACTTATTCCCTCATTCACTTATTGATTGCTCAAAAAAACATATAGGTAAATTCCATAAGAGCTACAACCTTCAAATCTAGTATATTTGTCTTTTTTAAGACCAAATAAAGAAATAAATATCTGGAAGTTGTTGGCCAGAAATAAAATTCATTCTGTGTACCTCACAAATTTCACCCATCGTAGGTTTTTATCTATCACCTACTCATAATAGGTGGCTCATAGAACTTTTTTTACACGTATTGTAAAAAAAGGCGTAGCTCTGGAAAATACTGAAAAAATATATAAACTAAATTTTTGTAATAGATTCATTTAGTATTTTTTTCGATATGTGCGTTCTCACTCTTTTCTTTAATATATATGGGACGATATAGTTATGTGCATCAGTATTCTTGTTACTTGGAACGTATTATAACTGTGGTAGCAATTTTATTTGTAAAAAATTATAATTTTGCTCTAAAGAAAATTTTTTTTAGCAAAAATAATTAGTGGTAATGTACGCCTTGGTTTCAATCACCTGTAAGACACCTTTTGCTACCATGGAACGGAATATTGTCGTTACGAAAGGAGTTAGTTTACAGTGTAAAAGCAGTTATCTGTAATAAAAATAGCTACTTCCTATGGTGTGTTTTTTCGAGGAAGAATCAATTCTTTAGACCTCGGTAATGGTCAACTGTATGCCTGTATGGTATTTAATAGGTTACAGTTAATTTATGCTATTTCTTATTCTGTGTTTGGAAATGCTAATTATACTAATAGAGTTAAGTCGGAAAATCATGCAGCAACTAGTTGATGAATGAGAAGAGGTTTGCAAGTGACGAATGCAATCAAAATGAGTTCAAAAAATGTGAAATAAATATGGATAGGTAAAGTAATCAACTATTACAAATCGAATACGCTGAAAAACCTGAGAGAAGGAAAAGAAGAAGTATATAGAAGAAAAAGCTAGATAAAAGATTAGCTTTATTGAATCATTTTCAATCATCAGATCTTAAATATACACTACAATGTCATTAAAAACATTTACCTAAAAAGGGCCAAGTTTTTGTATAAAACTTAACAGTGGAAAATATAATATGCATATGATAATATATATATATATATATATATATATATATATATATATATATATATATATATATAAATATATATATATATACAGATGAAAAATATAAAATACAAACAATCTAGCAATTAATGGATAATCAGAAAATATAAACAATTGAAAGAAAAATGATAAAAGGAATTCATGTCAGAAATTTGAAGCCATGAAATTAATAAAAGAAATATCAAATTTTTAAGCATATGGAATGCTCACCTTTTTCTTCCAAACATTTTAAAGGCACAATAGATAGAAAATTTCATGTGTGAAAAGAGAATACTTTTCAATAATTTTCAATTGTATATAAAACTATTAAGCGTCAATAAGAGCTATATACATTATAACATTGCTTAATATTCTGAGTCTTATATATTTTTACTATTCCGTTCCCAACTTTTAATTAACGTTCAAGAAACACACGTTTGAATTAGGTGCTCTTTTTGTCTTACTTATATTACAAATTTAAAACCCCAATCTAGTTATGCCACACATATATCTACGGTTAAGTTTGGACTACATTTATGAGAGTGTAAGTTTTAATTTAAATTCAAATTATTCATGTATTGCAATTATTCGACGAGAGACCGGCGAGTGGAAAAATTAATAATTTCAAGATTCTTATTGTATAGACAAAGTTGAAGGGAGAAACTCTAATACTGAAAGACGAAGAAGAGAACTAAAGACGAATGAAGAAGAAAACCTAAAACATAATTTGATCATTACAAAAAAGATGATCCTGAACATTTCAAAAAGTATGAATACGATCATTTTTAAACCATACTTCAAAACATGATGTAACTGAAGAAATATTTAAAAAATGTTCATCGCTACATTCTAAACCATCCACACATGTATGCATGATACTCTCCACAATGTTATACGTTGAAGTGCCGCTTGCTTCCACAATACAAGTCGCCACCCTCGAAGGCGTTTGAAGAACACGCATGGTGAACCGAGGGTCTCTACCTAGGTTGTAAGAGGATGTAAGGTCCTTGTTTTTCCCTCGGAACGAAGCACGCGCTAGACAAAGTAATATATGCGAATGCATGGGAGAAGTCGAAAGTTTAATTGGTGGTGGTAATATTCAGGAGAAAATATGGGAAATTGAAGGACGTAATAGTCAGAGGATGTATTATTATATCCAAAATTAAAGTTTATTTGCTTTTGTTTCTTATCGACGCAGAATTTCCAATACGGAAAAATTTAAACATTAAAAGATTACATAATAAATTTAAATTACATTTAAACCATTTTCTATTATATTATAATTAGCTATTTAAAATCAACTATTTTATTTAAAGATTTTTAAGGCCTTTCTTCGAAAAAATAAAGATATTTCATTTGTAAATTCTAATTTCTTTATTTCCTTTCTTAAATTTTACACCGTAATTCGTCATTACATTAAAACAATTATTATAATCCTCAGCTATTAGTCACAAGCTTTTACTGTCAGACACTGATATACACATTCGTATAGACGAATCTAAATATCAGAGTGTAAAAACAAAAAAAGAATGTGTATATGATGGAGGTAACACGACAGCAGTTCAGAAGAGAAGTGAAATTAGCGAGGAATGGAAAAGGAAATTGTATATTTGGCTTCTTATTAAGAGAAAAACTATCACAAGGGTTAAATTAAATTCAAATAATTTGTATGTCGTAAAGGTGTATTAAAAAAGTATCACATTCGCTGTTCACTCTGAAATTCGCTTTGGATCGACCATTATAAAGCTCCATGCTGAATCCACTAATCTATTTATATTCCAAGAAATATTTAGGGTCCTTCGCTGTTAAAAATGATTCCATTAGCTAACTAATCATGTAAATAGAGATTAGAGGTCGCTTTTCCTTTGTTTCTATTACAAAATATGTTACTTCAGGTTTGTTCAAAATTATTAGTAACCTTCATTTGGATACTTTAACGCTCAACATGTATTTGAAAATTACTTGCTATATTATAAGTTATACAATTAATTTAAAACCTTATTTTGATAGTTTTTTATGTATAGTTAATTAAGAATCGGTATAGACCGATATTTAGATAATGAATTTTTCATTTAATATTTTTTCAACTGATTGAAAATATCAACCTTTCATTTACACATTTTTCTCAATCGATAACCCCACTATATATATATATATTTATATATATATATATATATATATATATATGTATATATATATATATATATATATATGTATATATACATATAAGAAAAATCTTAATGGATAAGACATTATTTACTATCATAAACCATGATGTATGTTAAAATGTATACGGCCTTTATTTCCTGATTTTAAAATTAATCTTTTAACAAAATAAATTTAGTCCTTAACGTCAGCACTGTTATATATATATATATATATATATATATATATATGTATATATATATATATATATATATATATGTTTTGGTATACATCTAAGAATTGAAAAAGACACGTAAGATTCAATTATTTTATCTCAATAGGTTTTCTATTAGCTCATTTTATACTATGTTTCCTACATACGTGACGTGTTCCTTGGTTTGAAAATGTTTTTTTTCTTCCTGCTAAGATAATAATATTCTTCTTTCATTTATATAAATATCCACAAATATTTCTTAGCAAAATGTTAAGAAATCAGCAAACAAAACGAAATATGCGGTAAAGTGAGTCAGGAAATGCATCAAAATAGTAAACTTATACGGTTTAGAAACTTTTGTCTGTTAATAATTATATATTGTTAATAATTAATAATTATATATTTATTTAACTATAGAATAATGCAGGGAAAAATTAAAAAAAAGGTCATTAATGGCTAAGATTCATTAAAGCAGAAAAATCTGTATAATAGTTGAGAGGTCCGTAACAAAATAGGCATTACTTTGTTTTACTACTTTTACGTATCCATGTAATAATAAAAAAAACAATAAATTTTGGAAAAGATTGTTATTGCTATAAATCATTAAACTCAAAACATGCTTATAAGGACACAGAAAAATATAGGTATTTTTTACTCAGTTTTGTAATAAATATAACAGAAGGTAAAATGTTTTATCATCACGTCAACAACAATAACCCCCCAGAATTAAATTCCTTATATCCGAAAAAAAAAAAGAAACATATATATATATATATATATATATATATGTATATATATATATATATATATATATATATATATATATATAATCCAAATTTGGTGCTGAACACCTATTGCCCTCTTTCTCGCCCTCATTAATAACTAACAATAACTCTGAAACAGATATGTACAATACATATTATTCGTTCATATCATCGATATAAAATACAAATCAGTTTTCCTTATTCATTTCTTAATCATTTTTGATATACTGTGGACGCCGTATACGTTTACTCTTATTGTATTCTTAGATAAAATCCGAAGTGACTCTCTGGAAAAGGGTCGAACAATTTTTTGTTGTTTGATTTTTTCATTTTTCTCCGTAACCTACCCTCAAATACGAAATGATTCATTTTGGAATATTGAAGACATTTAAACCGACTTGTTGCTTTCAAAATATGGTTGATGCGGCACACACGCACACACGTATATACCTACATATCAATATATATATATATATATATATATATATATATATATATATATATAACCGCGACTTTTTTCGCGCAGAATCACATTACTTATATCTTTTGTTTTTCCTAATTTTGATGATACTAATCTTTTAAGACCTTTTTTCTTTTTAGTCGGAGAATGGTCAAACACTGTTCCTGTTCCTTACTTATAATCATAATAAGACAAACATTTGCAAGAAGTTACAGACGCTGGAACTCTATGTGGTAGTCTGAAGGGATAAGAGGAATTCGGGGACGAAGTCGGTTTCTCCTTGATTGATGCTTATGATAATGTCGTAAATCATGTACGTCATTACGTAGTAAGACATTTCTTAGAGGTTGTATGAGATTTCAAATTTTATTGGCCAATAGAAAAAAAAATTAATGTATTATTTAGTGGGGAAAATACATTTTACACCGACCCTTTTTACAACCATTTACAAATTTTATCCCTTATTTTTCATCCCTACAGGTTGAATTTTGTAAATATTCTTCCTCGGCCCATAAGAAATCTACATTCGAATTTCAAGTTTGTACGATTTGTAGTACTGTGGGGACGTATGTAATATTGTGGGGACTTCGTGATGAGTGTGCCAGTAGTATTTCCCTTTGACATACATATACATACACTTAGAAAACATAGTTGGATATGATTTTAAAAGTTCTAATAATTTAAAATAACGTCTTCATCATTGAGCATCAGTAATTATTTCGAGCATTAACCGTTGTGGTAGCAAGTTTTGAACGTCAGACTAATTTTATAGTTGCACTTCACCACACTAGTAATAAATATTAATTATTGGAATTCAAATACATATATATATATATATATATATATATATATATATATATATATATATATATATATATATATATATATATTTAATTATATTATCAGGCGTAATTAGTAATACTGAGAAAATGGAAATCTTGAGATCAGTCACGTGTGTGTTAGAGCCGTTTTTTCCCAAAACTTGAAATTTGACTTGGTAGTAAAACATATTAACGCACATACTTCCACACCTCACACTCAAAAACTTTAATAGATGCTTCAAGCATCTTCTTCTATGATTTTTTTCTTTTCTTTTGTGAATTCGTGTCTAAAACTGTATACTATAGAAACTTCAAAAATAGTCTCCTTTCTAAAATATTCTTGATCCCAACTTTGAAATAGCCCTGCTATTTCATATTACGTTACTTAATTAAAATGATCGTATTCAAAGTTAATCTTTTACATATTTTACTTTCAAATTCCACTCGTTTGACTTATTTTTATTAATATTTTTCTACAATTTATTCTTTGTTTTTTTACTTCATTTATTTACTTTTGCAATGATAAGTTGTGGTATTCTTCCAGAATAAATAATATTTTTTTTATGTTACTATGTCGTAACATTGTATTTGTTCTATTTAGAGCTAAAACCTGAAGGAAAAAAGGCGAAGACTTATCAACCTATATATAAATATATATATATATATATATATATATATATATATATATATATGTATATACATACATCTTTAATATTTTAAGTGTTTTATTCCTTGCGTATATTTTCATTTGCATAATTCGATTCGTTATTCGGCATTCCGAATAACGAATCGAGAAAGATCGATAAAGGTATAGGAAAAAAATTGTTCGGCAAAAATTTGATTTTTATTACATTCCAAACTTTGAAGGCAATTATCGGAAATGTTTGGGTTTTTCAAATTTATCCAAAAGAGTTTACATTCAGAAATATATGAAGAATCAGCTCTGTGAAAAAAATGCGACCTCTGTAGAATTGGTAAGCTATCAATCAATTTGATTTTGCTGCTGGATTTTTTAAATTGTATCCACCAATTCCATCTTTATATTCTACGTTGGATAGTAGAAATTAGGGAAAATTAATAAATAAAAATACTTTCTGTTAATTCAGCTAACACAAAAAAAAATTATTCGCAACGAATATATTTAAGATTGCCAGTAAGTTAGAGAGCTGCGACATAATTCAAATTATCAAATTATAGCAGTATTAAATAGGCGCAAATTTAAACTGTCTCAGTCTTTTTGCGGGTACCAATATTATCCTTTAATTTTGTTTAAGACTCTTTGCGAATATCTATGTCATTTTACATATTTCTATAGTAATATCTCTTTCATGATTTTAATATATTTGATAAAGTTTCTAAGTTAATTCAAAAAAATATATCATTGCACTTTTGTTTTGGTATTTCACATGAGTTCGTATTTGCATCCGAATCACGATCATAAGTCATCACGGGCTGATTATGTGAAGTATTGGTAAATGCCTACCTGTACAAAGTAGTAACTGTTCCAAAGGCACGCACCATCACACGAGCTGACGTAAAGAAAATTTGCTTCTTTTTCAGAAGAATTTTACTGCTGAATGCTCGGAAAACGGAGGAAACTATCTAGTACCGTTCCTAAAGATTACAAAAATCAGTGTTTAAGGAACTGCATCCAATCTAAAATGTTCTGAAGTCAAATATAACTGACGTTTAGGAAGAGCATGAAAATATATACGTATTTAATCTGACATTTTGACAAAATGATACTAAATACAATATTACATTTTAAATATAATATTGTATTTAGTATAATGTTGTCAAATTTACTACATAGTATGGTAGTGAAATATTGTGTAAAGTAATAAATATAGAGTCTAACAATAAAATACCTCAAATATGCAGCTCAACATCAAAAACAAGAAAGAAAACCATAGCTCCGTTTAGGTGCACGTTCATGACCAGCTCCATTCAGTGGACTAATTTAGAATTTAAATATCTATCTGTGAAGGTTTAATTGTATTTACCACCAGGTCTGGTTTTGTGTTACATGGAATTGGTAAGTTAAAAAAATAAAACACCAGAATATTTACTCCAAAATGTGTTAATCAAAAGACGCCGAGGATGTTCGTAATTTTATGTAATGTATATGTTTACAGCGTTGCACAAATTGTAATATGCGTGCTTGTTGTTATGTAAACATAATTTCCTTTGTCCGTTCTATTATTCATTCTTTAATGTAATTTATAAACCTGTATTGTTCTGCCTTCTTAGATAATTTAAAATGTAGCACAACTCAAATATATTTTTCGTCGTGGGTTATATTTACTATCGGACGTTTTTATAATAGAAAAGGACTGATAGTACTATTATCAGCGGACATAAGTTTTATTACATCGATATGTGTTCATTTAATGATCAATTTAGTAAATTATGTACGTTTTGAATAACAACTCAACTAATGAAACTACATATGTAATAGTTTTCCTAGTTATTGCGTGATGTTATTGAATGAAAAATCTTAACATTACCCTTCCATGAATATATAGCGTGATTGTTTATAAAAAAAATATTTTCATCGCAAAAACAATTTCAGTGAAAATATTTTTCTTATTTGTGTAAACATAAACATTTATCCGTTTTTCTTTCGGAGAACAAGATCTTTAAGTCTATATATTATACATTACTTTATAAAAAAAAACGAGTCGATAAGAGAGAAATTCAGTAAGAGTCCATACTGAAGAAATTTTCTTTTCATAAAGACGTAATCCGAATTCTTTACCACATGACTAATTTCATCTACGATTTACAATATTCGAACAAAGAATTTTGTTAATGTAATTAGTTCTACGAAATGCGTAACATACTACAAACACATTTTTAAGTATTTCGTACAACTACCATTACATATAAATACATGTACGGACCCGTAACAAACCGCAGATGTAATGTAGGATACAGATGACAAGTCAAGATTGGCGCGTTTTGAAATTTTATGATATTTAACGATATAATTAAAAAAATATGTGAAAACAATTGCGACAATAATTATACAAGAAGAAATCATTAGATAAAAATTACACAACTCAGATAAAGGTGAGGAATAGAATATATACTTTACCATTCCATGCTTCAACGGACATTAAATCAAGTCTCTGACTTGTTTACCTAAATAAATACACTTCTTATCAACAACGTTACTGAAGGAAGCAGGCGTCAGTTCAAAATGTTTGTCCTTTTGCAAAGGATTTAGTTCGGATTTGTGTTTTTACGAATATTTCGTAATAAAATACAGTGAAATCACAAAAGGGCCAGTTTAAAGGATTACCAAATTGTTTTTTTTGTCGTTGTCTGTGTGTAACATAATTTAAGAAAAAAAACATGCACATTTCTCACAATTAAATGAAACTACGTGATGTAGCATTATTTCTACTTTCTTTAAAGCATTTACTACGACCTAGGTTTCGTTGTGTTACATCTTCAGGTGGGCTATTAGCAAAGATCTTTGCTCTTTTTTATATTTACACATTAACAGAAATATTAAAAGAGTATAAATATAATATCATGGTAAATAAAAGACCTTCGAAATCGAGAAGAACTAACGAAAGGAATAAATAAATGATATTCCACTATTTTCTTACTTTTTATAAACTGAAATAAAATATTCTCATCTTTACCTTTTTAGTCTCTATTTTAATCATTCATATATTACACGGTTTATTATTTATTCCCATTAGATGTCCCAAATAAATCATCTTTTGAATGTTTATAATTTGAAAAAGATTACATGGTTCAGATTGTTCATGGTTCAGACAAAACCAAAATGAAATGCTGCTTCTAATAACTCATACAATCGAATAAAATAATGTATGAAATGTTATTTGAAAGCGCTGAAACTGATTTTTGCAAACAAGTCGTATTATATTCTTAAATATATCTTGGAAACAAAAAAGGAGCGGACCTACTGGTGAGACTGAGAAAAGGTAAAATTCATCCTTAAAATAAGTTATTCACGAATAACTTGAAAACATTAAAATGTCGGAAAAACTTTCATGTCTCTTACATATTCAACTTGTAAAATCTAAGATTCTACATAATAATCATCTGTGTTTGAAAAATTTAAACGAAAAAAATCTTATGTGCGGTGAAAATGAATTGAAAAATACATTTAAATAGTCCTGTTCCCCAGTTTGATCATTTTTTTTTCGTTTTTATTCTACACAATGACCATAATTTATAAATGTTTTTGTAAAAAATTTGTTACTTGTTAAAACAACTAAATTCGAATTATTCTTACAATTTTTATCGATCTATAAAGCACATTGAAATCAGCATGTTCATTAAAATAAGTTTGTTCTCTGTCATTTGTTAATAATAACAAATAAGGAAATATTTTCAAAGAAATTTTACCAATAATTTAACATAATTAAGTTACAAAAGGATTTATGAGGAAAAGTATATGCAAATGCAATTCGCAATAGACATAATCCATTACCTAGTACACACTGATACAGAAATCAATTCATATCCTTTTTTAAATGTTAACTAATATAAACAATTCAACATTTTATTATCTTATATGCCACAGAAATGAATGAAGATATTAGTAAAATAAACGTGACTTTAAATCTTACATTTCTTCCATAATTAATAGCTATACACGAAAATATAAAAATGTTACAAGCATAATTTTAAGAAATGTTTTATTTACAGGAATTTTAATAGCGCTATCCATTAATTCAATACATTTTGTCTACTGTATGCGGAGTCAGTATCTTACATTTCTTCTTTACTTTGTAGATGTACATTAGAATAAATGAAAGTTGAAACATATTTACAAGATTTTTTTTGTTTTTCCATTTAATATAAAAGCGCACCGTAAATTAAATACAATTTAATTAGTCGTTTACAGAGAAAGCGTGCTAGGAATCGTGTAATTAAGTGTGTTAGCTGGTCTAGTGATTGATTTTCTACTGTTGGATATACTTATTTATTAATAAGATATAACTAAGTACTTTTAAAGCAATATTTTTAGTTGCTACAAACGATTAAACCAGAAAAATAATTAAATACCATGAAATGAATGCAAATTCGTATTAAAATTATTATTTTAAATTCTTTATATATTAAAGAATTTAAAGAAAGCGGAAATAATACTACATCATGTAGTTTGAGGAATAAATCTTTTATGCAAAAAGTAGTTCTCGGATTTTCAATGTATATTTCGGACGTTGTTCCGCTGGAATAATTGTCATAACCCAATAAAAACCAGTAAACGAATGGGCATTTAATATGTAATCAGATAAAAGTTCTAGCATTTTATCTGATTAAAGACGAAATTTAAAAAAAAAACGGAAGAAGGAAAATAAAAAACCTGTGGAGCACGAGTGGAATTTGCACTACGAGGGTTTCGTAAACATTTAGATCTTTAAAGACAAATAACATTCCTATCAAACTATTTAAAAAATTGTATTATTTAGAACCAAAATGTATATTTATGTGATGTAACTATAAATTAACGATTTTTGGATTTGTTTCCTTTACTTGTGTTGTAAAATCTTGATTTTTGCCAAAATTCATTCTAGGTCAATGGGAAGTATCTCAAAAGTTTTGATTTATTTGCGAATGTCATAAATAGCTGTATTTTTAGAGTCCTTCTTGATTGCGTTGACTTAGAAGCTTGATTTTACAGCTCCAAGGAGCCGTGGACTTAAGTATTTGATATTAATTTCAATTTGATACCTCCACGCACTCCCTAGAGAAAGGGTCTTGACAGATCGACAGACGAACAACGCGGTGATCTTGTAAGGGTTCCTATTTTCGTTTGAGGTGCACAACTCTAAAAATAATAGTAAATGAAAATAAAAATATTTAAAGAAAGGTAAATTTCTCGCAGTGGTGTGTTGGGTTGATCACGAGGCATACGGCCTTTGACGGTGCGGCGCACCGCGAGGACCCGGGTTCGATTCCCGCCGCTTATCGAGCGGGACTGGACTGTTGTTATGGTTGGCTGTAATAGATTGCTCTCGTAGAAATAAGTCTGCCTTATGTATCAATTAGAAACAATACATTAGAGGTATAAATCCTTTTGAGGTCACAATTGAATTTATGTTAAATTTTTTACACCAGGATTTAAACATTACTTTAAGTGCTTTAGGAGAAAAAGTTAATTTTTAATTCACAGACATTATATGTAAGTACAAATATAGTTTATGACTAAGTTAACTGATGAAAATAAGATTCCTTCCTTTGCAAACAATTCATTTATAGCACATAACTGGGAATTCACTACCACTTTTGCTAGACTTGCAATATAAATCCACTTAAATGGTCCCACACAGAGGTCGATGAAATGCAGTTCACAGATAAAAGAAAGTTTTATAGCTTTAAACTCTCGGTATTTGTTAAAATTATGTATCGACTACGTGTTATTAAAACTTATGACTAAATTAAGCTCACGATGGAGCCCTCTATTTATACGATATATATTGCATAAATTATGTCCCCTCCAAAATAACCGTCCATGAAATGTTGATTTAAAAATTAAAAAAATGAAATGCTTTCATGTGTATTTATAAATTGAATTTACATTATAATAGAACTTGGTATCCTATTCGACTTCATTTCTTTTATCGTTCAAGCAATCCAATATTGTATAGGACTTATGTCTAAAATATTGGCGCCTTTAACCCATTCTCAATATTTACTTCTTTATACATTCCGTTTATTACTAAACATTACTAGTCTAGACGGTATAATGAAGTATTAATAAAAATAGAATGAATTAAATATTTCGATAATGAATTAAATTTAAAATTACAATAAAATATTCCTATGATCGTTATGTTCGTGATACATTTTTTTCCAATGTGTGACGTAAGCGCAGTAACGCTTTACTTTGCAAGCTGTATTGAGACTAGCCGTTAATATTATTCACGAGAAATACAATCCTTCGATATGTACGTTCAAGGCTTGCCGTTTTGATTTGTTTACCTAGTTTATAAAAGTTAGTACTCTGAAATATGTATGAATATTACTTTACTATAGACTGACCGTTGCAAACGCCAGCATCGTGCCTTTATTATTAGTGTTTAGAATTTGAAGATATTTTTTGTTACCCACTTTGGCCATAGTATGTCACAACGGTAGGCAAGCGTATTATTTATTTACTTTATTCGGTTTCTTAAATATAATTTGGCTATCTAAAGAACTACGTCGGTACACAATTTTTCAACGTGTGTGAAACACATCCCTACGACATGTCTCCCATTCACTTACAATAATTCGTTCCCAAGGCTATTTGCCGAATGTACTTGTATATCTAACAATTTAACTAATGTTAGTGTATGTACAAAGTCCCTAGAATTATGCGCATAGAACTTTGTATGTATCAGGTTGGTATTTTGTTTTAAGTACAATTTTTTTTTATATTGGTATGCCAAAGAGTTTGATAGATACTTTTCTTAAATAAATCAATAGCTGTACTTATACCTCAGATTACGATATAAAAGACAAATTATAGCAAGTGAATAAGAATAACTATTTAGCAGGAGTAACCATTGACGCATAAATATTCCTGCGAAATAGTTACTCATATCCAATTACTAAAATTCGTCCCTAAAGTCCTAACCTAACAAATTAGTAAACCTACTTATTTTTAAGTATAATATTTGCAGCAAAAGCTCATATTTTATAACTTTTCTAAATTTCTGGCACGGTGCTTTTTAACTTCACTTACGTGCCTTCTTTTATATACAAATTATATTATCAGCTTCAATTATGTGCTAATTTTTTTTTAATTTTTAATACTGATAGATTTTCCCAAACTTTCATAAAAACTAAAGGTAAAATAAACTTTTGACTCTTTAAAAATGCAAGTCTCTGGTAAGGAAATTACATTTTAATTTGCAACACAATGTAATTATGTCAAATTTCAAGGTTTTAGCTCATCGAAGAGCACCTTATAGAATTTGATAGGTGAGTCGGTCAGTTATTTTCAAAAATAAGATATTTTCGAAGGATTTATGACTTATTAAAGTATTTTCATAAAAAAAGATATTTGTTATCATTTTAAAATATAGGAGAGTTTTGACATAATTACATAACAAATTGTGTTCTGGCTAAACGAAGAGAAAGGAAGGGTCGCGGTAAACATAGCTTGAAATGGAATAACACGATGTGTGCTTGCGCAAATTTGGCTGACACATTGCATTGTGCCTACATTAATTTGTCTATAATCACATATTTCTAAATGTATGTCAATGCTCATTAATCCTCAGATATTAAAATATGTACTTAAATATTAATGGGTATATAGTATTTCTATTAATGTCATATAAATGTTTATATTAGTTTTCAATATTTCACAAGTGTAAGAAAAATAACTTGATTGCCTATACATTTTCGATTCATTCATGCATGTTGAGTGAAATAATTTTATATTGAAATGTTTAATAAATGCCGTTATATTCACTTTTTACATTTTTTTTGTCATAGTACGTGGTTGCAAAATATTAGGTCTCAATGCGACACGTTGTTTATGGTGAGACAAATTTTGCGAATCATTATAGCGATTCTTATAGCATTTAAAAAGAAAAAATAAAAATAATAAATTTACATTTCAATTATGAGGTAAAGTATATTTATTTTTCTTAATTTCTTATTTATCATCATTTTATTTTTCTTAATTTGTTATTTATCATCATTTTATTTTTCTTAATTTGTTATTTATCATCATTACATTTGCAATACTCATTCAGACCCTTTGCTCTCCAATTCGATTTCACACGCAAATAATTTGTTTTATTTCAACATTATTTTTTGTGTTAATTAAAGCTGTTTATTTAAAAAAATAAATGCATATATTAATATTAAATAAATTCTATTTATAACTTAATTCTAAAAAAACACCTTTATGCGTCGTAATAAACTTTTATAACTGTTCGCCTGGCAGACGTATTTAATTATTATTTTTTATATTTTATGGCAGAAAATTTGCCTAATTACTAAGCAGTGAAGAAATAGTTACTTCGGTTAACTACTTTGCTTAGGTTACTATTATAATAAATTTGCGAATGAGAATATTCTACAGTTTTGGTTACTTGTTCTAGCGATTTTAGCTTACTTCATTTTATTTTTAAACTTTCACTAGTAATTCAATTCCGAAATAGTTGCTCGATCAAACAATGGATGAAAACAAAAAAAAATCACAATGAGTTCTTAAAAATAAATTTAATTCAAATGATTAAAAATGTTTTTTTTCTCACCTTTTAAATAATGACATACATAACGGAGTTGTTATCAAAAAATGCAAGTTGTGTAAAAAGTTAATTTCACTAACGCCACTTATTTTTGTGGACCTTGTCTTTAAATTGAACATACAACCGAACGTACTTTTGATACTAAAGTGGATGTGTTTTAAATGAAATATAATACTTACTTACAAATTAAAGATGATATTTCAGATGTGCTCAACTAAATAACAGATGCTGTATATCCGTCCATTGCCTACCAATTCAATACTGTCATAAAACTGAACACCGACTTTGTCATTATCTCTATTAATTACTCATTTTTGTTAGTCTGATCGCGACACAGCCTCACAGTTCCAACAATTTTAGATATTTTGAATGTAAATAACTCATATGGATGTTCTCAATCATAGGTAGCAAAATTATTTATTTATTTTTTGAATAAACTCACAAATGTATAAAATAAGAGGAAATCTTCTTTTTGCATATCCCATAGAACGAAATGTTATCGTATAATTTTTTAAAAATGAAACGTTCTCAATAAATTTTTTTAAAGTAACGTTTATTGGTCGCATTGTTTTTTATATTGGAAAATGAAATACCATTTTGGTACACATATTAATAACAGACTCGCATATATTTTATTGGAACAAGATAAATTGTAATTTTTGCCTTTTTTCGGTTGCTAACGTGAGCGTGCGACTATAACATACTTGTTCTATATTCAGAAGGCTGCAAGGGAAATCAGGTTACCTAACAGTACAATTTCCAATCCAGCAGCCATATATTAAGTTGAATGACAAAAATAATGATTTAAAAAAAAATGCAAAACTTAATAATATCTAGGTGTAACAACACTAGCTGAATCCTGCAATCCTGCAAGTAGTACCATCTGTAACCTGCAGCTTCGCTCGCTTCATTATATACGCTATTTTTATTTTATTTTTATAATTAAAATTGTACGAAATAAACTTTGGTTTATAAAAGGGTAAAATTTTTGATATTTTATTATACAACTCATCTACAAAAATAACAAAACCACATATAATTAATAATTTAAAATACAATCTCGATTATTTATTTCAGGCAATTATCCGTATCTACCTGTCGCATTCGCTTTCTTTAATATATCAATAAAACCGGAGTGTCAGATTTTAGATGCGAGTATTGTGATTGTGAAAGTCCCTGATAGATTTAAACAAATACTCAATAGTTTGTTTATTTCAGTCAGATGTTTACATTGGATGAGATTTGTTGTTTTGAAATGAACTGATATCATGGTCATACTCAATAAAAATTAAACATATAAAATTAATTTTGGGATGTTATTATTATTTCAAAGTGTGCAACATTATATAAAAGTTAAAAATCGAACACGATGACTAAAAAAAACAGACAAAGGTTGGATTTATGTCACAGACCTCGGCAGGTATTTCCAAAGTGCTTAATATACGCAGTCCATGTAGGTGTTATAGAAGTATTTTATAAAAAAATTTAGGCTACTGTCACATCTGCAGCTTCTTTCTACAAATGTATGGATTGGTAGGGATGATGAAATCATGGGTAACAAAAATTCTTCTAAACATACCCAAGATTACAATGTCAGCTATGTACGTAATAAAGTGTCCATTAAAATCGATTGAAGGTATCAATTGCTTGATGAGACTTGATTTCTAATGAAGTTCTTCCGGGGAACTCCTGAAAAGCAGCCAGTTATAAAAATATGTAAAAGCAGAATTTGGGAGAGAACAAAGTTTATTAGTGGATGTCAAAATAGGGTGGAATTCGATAATTGTAATTAATGGCAGATAGGTTCGTAAATTAGATTATGAGTGATTATAATTATTATGACTTCTAAATCTGTTTTACAATTTTATGATTTTACAACCTAAAGAATGGATTTGTGATTATGAGAAATATGATTAATGACTAGATATAAAGTTTGTTTTATATTTTATTATTAAAACAATAATCTGTAGTTACGAGAATTAAAGATACGAACTGTTTAGACTTTAATAACGTTAGAAGTATTACAATTTTGTTTTGAATATAATAAACGTTGATTTTATAAAAATATGATTTCACCGATACATCTCGCTAAAAATTAACTCGATTCTTATTTTATTTGAAAAAGCCTTGATTTCCCGAGACGCTCCGGGACTTCTATCCTGGATTGTCTCGTGTCCCGGGACTTTGGAAATCTCGAGATTTCTTAAACACTATTTTCTATCCACAACATTTTTTTTTATTTCTTGACTTTTATTAAAATAATTTTTTTGTGCTATATATAGCTGAAATATTCTCTGGTGGTAATATAAATCAGTAAAATTGTTATGTCAAATACAACGGCCAGACACCTTTGAAGTACGACTTTTATTCCTCGATACTTTCAGTTGTAAATTCACAAAGCAAAGACGTAAAGCAAAATAAATTTTTCTTTAAATTATTTATAATTTATACCAACACATATCAGTAAATATTCATTTATTTTATGTATATGTGTGTGTGTGTGTGCATGTGTGCATGTGTGTGTATGTATAAGAAAAATGTGAACTAAAGAAAAACTAAGTAAAAATATAAACATTTTATGATAATAATTTGATAAATGTCTGCACATATTTTATTATATAAAATAATGGGTCCACAAATTGCAAGTGACTTTCTATTCGGTTTCAACAATTAAGTTTCATTGTTCTTTTCAGTGTATGTAACTAACAATGTATTTATAGATACAGAAAACCGTACCGTCCTCGAGATTGGCGACCTTTATTTTAAACCTACAAAAATTTGAGAAACACTCAATGAATTCACACTGAATACTTTATTTTGACTATAACTAAAAAAAAATTCGGAAAATCAGATATCTGGCGCAAAAGAAGAGGAGTAGAAAGATGAAAGTCCTATTGTGGTTATTGGGTTTTAGTTATTAATTTATAACCGATAATTAGCTACTATTTTAATTTGTTACGTTAAACCTTACAATTTTCACTTCGGCATGAGTGCTCCTACTCTTCAGATAGCGGAAACTTGGCTTTGTTTTTCTCTATATCTTGTTTTTTAAAATGATGTGTGTATATTTGATTTTTTTCAAATTTAGTAATAATTGCAAATTTCCTCAATATATATTTTCCAAATAACCTTAACGTATAATAAACAATGCAAAAGTAATTACCAATTGGCACATGGATAAAGAAATGAATATTTATAAATATAGGAGCATTCGTTTCTTTCCTTTTCACCGTAATATACGTCATCCAACAAATTAAAAATGCAAAGTCTTCATTGAAATTAGTATGCAAACGCCAGTAAAGTTGAGGAAAAATATAAAATTTATGCAAAATCATAATTGACTCATTTACTATAGCAAGTGATTGAAAATAAAAGCGGGCAACATGGGTCATTTTAAATTATAATCTTCACTAAAGATTTAAAATTTTTGTTTTTTAACATTGACTATGGAATTCGGTAATATTTGATGATAGCAAATACTACACAATTAGATAAGAATTAAAACAATCCAGTGTAAAAGTTTTTCAGGAGAACTGTCTCCGAGACTGCGACTGGAAAAGTTTTTCTTATCATTAAACCGCAGCTCATTGCACCTCAGACTTGGAGCATTTAGTTTTAGATTTTAACGTTATGACTGTTAAGTGTACTAAATAAGTTTTGCTTAAAATTGACTAAATTGTTAGGGGGGAAATATATTAATGAGTAATAAATACAAAATTTAATTCACAACTGTGGAGTTTATGAGGTTGTCACAGACGATGACGGACGAAGACGGGCGGTCGGACGGATGTTGTTTCACTGAAGGACGTTGTTTCACTGAAAAGATATACAAATTTATATTAGTCAATAAGAAAGTATCCTCAACTGGTTCGATCGGTATATTCCCGATAGAGTAAATAATTTAAAAATATATTCTTCTTCTATATATGTGTAATTTGCATAGTCGTCGGTAAATGGTAGCGAACCAACATTTTTTCATTGTTTTCCTTTATACGAGAAACTTAACATATGACGATTATCCAAATTAACCAAAAATCATTATTCTTGACCTTTGCCACAGCAATTATATTAATTTCACAATAGAGAAGCTTGATTGCCAGAGTTTATTTAGTAAAGTTAAAAAGAATGAAAAGAGGATAATTTTTTCACTATTGAAATTAAAAAGAAAACACTATCGTAATAATACTTAACTGTTATTTATTTGGCAAACAAATATTGTTTCATTAATTAATTAGTTTGTCTTTTATTACATATTAACTATTATCTTATTGATTCTACTGTTGAAAACATTATGGGACTTAATTTTTCAAAGCTATTAGAACTCATAGAATATCAAATTGAAAGATGTATATATTAAAGGTTTTAAATAATATAATTAAATTGTGTAACGAGTCCATATAAGATGCCTATGGCAGACAGACATAACTTTCATAAAAATGTAATTTTTGACGTTTCATATCTAAATTTAAAATAAATTCCGTCTTTCATCTAAAATAAATTATGCGGTCTTTTTTTACGATATCTGATTCAATCTCTTCACAACTTTCATTAAAGTTACTAATTGAGTAATAATTAGTAAGTACGAAATTTAGTGTCATATCTTTACTTCCGGATATGCCACTCCAGTTATAATTAAAAAAATTAATACAATTAAAGTACAACTAAATCTAGTCTGCAATTTTTCGGTTTTAATCCAATCCGCCTTTTTTTAGTTTTTTAGGACTTAGTTTTAAATTTTTCGAGGGTGCAATGGATTTCCGAACTCGAAAATTTATCGCTTTCTTCGCTTCGCTAAGATTTACTAAATAAAAAAGAGCCAATATGATGCACCCTTCAGATTTTATTAGCCAATAGAACTTTTTCATTTCTTGGCCCATTTTAGAAGTATACTTTTACCACTTTAATTGCATTTGATTTACACCGTTCGGTTATAAAAGTTTGGTGAATGCTAAGAGACCCATTATTTTGTATTAGTCCAGAGACACTTGAGAATTTTTTTTAGTTAAAACGTTCTAGAGTAATGCGTCAGAGCAGTTCAATAGTTTAGTTATATATGTTGTAGTCAATAAGGTTGTCGCAGATTCAGTAGACCACGAGCTTCTTCCAACACACCACGGCGAATCATGTTAGCAGAGGATAGTGGACAGTACTTTATAAACCGCATGATGTGCACTCAACATTTAATTAAGTTCAACAATTTTGTTTCGTATATGTAATATCGTATATGTTGTATTCGTATATGTAATATCTATTTTGCTCCATATCCACTTTCATAGGCAGATTTCTTTAAACTTATCTTTATATTTGTACTTTCTAGAAAGCGAGAGTTCAAGCTATCGGACTAAAAAATAAATTTATTTCTACAAAATCAGATAGAATCACATGTAAAAGATGGATCACATATAAGCATGTGTAAATCAATTTAACTGTTATTACTATATTGATTTACCATATTTAAATAAATAAAAATATACAAACAGGTTTGTTAGGAAGAACTTGTTTCTTCAAAAATCGAATAACTTCTACTTCATTTCAATCAATCGATTTTACAATCCAATGAAATTCATCAAATTTTGAAAATAATCAAATGTTCGATAATAAACAAAATTAATAAAGATTTATTTATATGTAATGTATGTAATAAACATAACGTCTGTATTTTTAAAAAGATTACTTGAGCAGTACCTGGTACGTTATTCAAAAATTATCTTTAAGATTTCGCCCAAAACATTAACAAGTTCGCAATGTTTGGACTACAGAAAATTCGTGACTCAAACAACATGTCATCTTTCAAAATAAAATCGCTATAACTATTTGGTGAAAATTAAATGTAAGATTCTGATAATAAATCGATTACCGATAAATCGATTTTACTTTTCGTATATTTCTATAAATAACATGTATCAGAATATTAAGAGCATAGGCAAACATTTTTATTCGCTAAACGATATTAAATAAACACAGCATATTTTAGATTGTCTGAATATATTATTTTACAAGGAATCAGGTTATAAAACGCATATATTTTAATCAACATTCGATCCAGTGTTGTGGCCGGTACTCATCGAGACCACATTAGTTCTGTAACTAGAGCACGAGGGTTTATCACATGAGTCACGAAAGAAAAAACAAAGAATATCTTGAGGTAACTTTACCACTGGTGTTTGCCTGTTTGTAAGCCAGTAATTATTTACCTCGATAAGGCAACTTTATTGGAAGATTACTCAAGGAAGATAAAATGAACTAACGGGGCGATAAATGACTGTATTTGCTGGGACGAATAAAAGCCACTTTGCAAACACTTTATGGCATTTTATTACTAATCTTAATTCAGGAAAAATTAGAACTGGGAATAAATTTATGCTTTAGTACGAATTAAACAGTTATTCAAGATTAATTTTACATCCTTAAGGAATTGCAACCTTCGTAATTTTAAAAAAGCGACAGATTCAAAACAGTGTGTTTTATAAAAATAAAACCGTACTGTTTTTAATAAGCCGTTTTTTTATTGAATTCTATATACATTAATTAAAAAAAGAACTTAAAAACTTATAACCACTAGACATAAATAAAAAAAGGATAGTATTAAAAAATATTGAATTCAGTTTATTGCAACGTCATATTCATATATAAAAATAATATTTTCATTTTCATATATTAAAGAAAAAAAGTATGTGTATAAAGTAATAATCGCAACGAAGTAGATAGAAATCGTAACAAAGTTGTTTTGCATGCAAGTGTGCGGCACGAGACGCTGCATACTTGCTTATTTGCCATAATTAAAATGCATTTCAGGACAAACATTTTTTAAGTGAAACTTCTTAGGCGGCGATTGGATAATCGATAAGTGGACAAGAATTGAGAGTAAAATGTTAAGGTGCGTCACGTCACGTTTAGAGACAGTTCGTTACATGAGAGTGAAGAGAAAGAGAGCTTTATATTTCAACGTCATGGACGTGGAGCAAAAGAAAGCGACGTATGCACAACGATACGAAGCGATTGAATAATGTCGTGCATGCGCTCGTTGTAGATATACGCCTCAGACGCTACATTTGAAGAGCGGAGGTACCACGCGTTCAATGTGTTATTAATACTTTGCGTTGTGTTTTGCCTTATTTTAATTAACATTTGTTTATATAAATGAATATGAAGATTTTATTAGATGTTTACGTCGATTTAAAATGACATTTTATTAATTTTTCATTCAAGTCTTATCACAAAAATTTAGTATAATCTATGAATTTACACTTAGCATATTCTCTCTCTCTTTCTGCTGTTTTACTCTAAATATATTCTTACAAATCGAGTTTTAAATTGCCGAAGAAGTTTCACTTCTTTAACGTGTACTAAGTTGCAAAATCGGAAAATAGTAACTCATTTCGCAACGTTTCGTGTCGTTTATATTTGCTGTAAAAATATATATAAACACACAGAAGTTTAAGTGCGAAGCCTTTTGCATTGAGATATTTGTACATTTTAACAAATTTATAAATTATATTAATCATACATTTTACATGACAAATTATATTATTTATGTGATGAATTCTATTAAATTCATTTGTTCACTTTGTATGAATATTAGTAAATCCTCGTACCCTGTCCATTATACATTTTGTATTCATATTCACACGGAAATTGTATATTAACACGTAGTACATTCGGAATGTGTAAGCACCTTATCTCGAACATTATTAACCGCCACCTGTATACTTACTTTTATTGAGTTTATAAATTTGTCTTAATGTGGCTTTGATGAATTATATACGTATTAATTAAGAGACGTTAATCGATTAGTTAGTTGATACAATTACAGTCAAAAATTACGTATGTAGAACTAATATTGTAAAAATATTGTTACGTTTTATCTATTCAATTCACTAGACAAGGTAATTTCAAGTTAAAGGTACAACCCGTACTGTAACTGAACTTTAAAACAAAACCTATGGATAATATTGTAATTTACGAAGTTAAGTATAAACCTAACTTACTAAAATACTTCTAATAACTCTAACAACCAAATTCAGTAAACACTACTTTACCTTACTAGAGCTAATGGAATTTGTTTAAAGCACAATTGAAACTCTGGAGATCTGTTTGAGCACAATTTCTAACTAAGCTAAATTCTATTCAGCAACACCAGTGTTCTAAGTGTTAGCTATTATATTCAGCGAGAGTGCATAGAGTGTCTCAAACCTTTCTAATATCTAATAATATTATATTTAGTGAGTACAGACTCGAGAATATATTACGTTAATATTTACTTCATCTCGAATTTTATTTTGTCTTTAGTATTGAATATGCTTAACTGAATTAATTATTCAGAAATTATGTATATAATTGTTTAAATAATTTAAAGTCATTTATCTGAGTGGGAAAGACTAATATAAAAGATGCATTGAGGGAGAAATAGTAAAGAGAGAAAATTATCTAAAATTTATGTACATAAATGTTTATGGTTATTTTTGATGTAAACTAACAAAGAGGTAACTTTTACTTTTCACAATAATTTTGTTATCGTTTTTTTCCATAACTAGTTTAGTTCGAGTTTAATGATTTAATAAATATCCACAACAAAACGAACGAATCTGTCAGTTTTGCTGTTGAAAACATAAAATGACATATAATAACTTTACATGTTCTTCGAACAAATCGTTTAATAGCATAGTTTTTTTAAATAAGCATGAATAAAATATATAGTTATTTGGTAAATTTTTAGAAGGTTTAGTGTCACCACATGGTAAATAAAAAAAGAACTTTTGACGTTAGTTCGTGCGTTTCATTATTTTACTTTCTATTGCCTTTTAATTAAAATAATTTGTCATTATCAGTTTTACTTATTCACAATTAAATCAAACTTCGTGATGTAGTATTATTTCTACTTTCTTCAATTTCTTTACCACGACCTAGATTTCGTCGTATTACAACATCTTCAGGTGGGATATTAGCAAAAATTCTTTGCTAATATCCCACCTGAAGATATTGACAACGAAACCTAGGTCGTGGTAAAGAAATTAAAGAAAGTAGAAATAATACTACATGACGTAGTTCATTTAATTGTGAATAATGAATTTCCACAAAATTAACGCCAAATATATTCAATAGTTATACTTATGTTATTGTTATTGGAGCCACATTATCTAAATTAATATTTCTCGTGCTGCCATGTCTGTATGTTTTCTTGTATTCATGATAATTTATGAATACAAAAAAAAACACATGGACAGGAGAGCACGAGAGAACTCAAGCTTACTTTATTATCAGATCTTCATTAAATTTTTCTACGTAATTATTTATCCCGATAAGATCTAATAGAATTAATTAGATCTAATAGAAGGAATTAGTCCTTACTTTTTTTAATGTTAATTTTGAATACTTTAAATAATAAATATCAAGATAACGTAGATTTTCCATGAAACATAGGCATAGTTATTAACATTTCCGGGTATGTCATTTTTTGAGAGCTACAAATAGGAATAACACCGAGCCAAACTGAATATTTCCACTTCTTTTTCAAAGCATGAAGTTCTTTTTCCATTGCAGTATAAAAGCATGAAAATAGCTCTAACAAACAACGTGAACTTAATTTAGGATCTGTCTCAAGAAGGCTTTTAATTTTTTTTTAATTAATTGTAGGTGGTCGCTTTGGATGGTGTTTATTGGACAGGTCAAATTTCCCCTCTTGGAATCTTTGAAACCAGTGCTTGGCCGTGTCGTAAGAGGGCAGAATAATTGTAATTTTAATTTAATTAATTAATTCTTAACATTCACCCATCTTTGTATATATATATATATATATATATATATATATATATATATATATATATATATTGCGTGATTCTTCGATAGTTTCAATCTTTTTTTAACCTTCATTCATCGTTGTGTATAAGTGCCATTCATTAAAGAAATTGTTTCCTAAGTACGCTTCGAAATATTTCCATTTTTAATTTATTCTTTACTCGCCAATTACTTAATTGCAAACTAAATAGAAATTTGCATGCCACACTCTTTATATACCCTACAAGAAATATTCGAGAAGCTTCTGTAACTTTCCAGAACTAGGTCGAAAAAAGTGGTGGATTTATAAGTTACCAACCTAATAATAACTATGCCAAATTTCAGCTATACATCACTAATAGACTGTAAAAGGTTGTGACGGAGGGACAAAGGTATGGAATTCCCTTAAGAGAGATTTATAAAAATTTATACATTATATGTTTAATTAATTCAGAGTATTTTTATTAAGTTTTCCGCTAATAGGATTATATTTTTTACTATGGCTATTAACTGAAATATCGAATAATTGAAAGATTGAAAAAATCTTCAATAGAACTTAAAAATATTAGTTTCCTACACTTATCTTAAACTAGTTATTACCTACAGCTTTGTTCACGTGAAAACGTTCGCGAATTATTCATGTTAAACGTTTTACCGATTTATTACCCACATTGAGCCATTTATTCATACTTTGTATTAGTAAGTTTGCATTATTGTTTAAAAAATGCCGCGTTTAATTCTAAAAAAGAATTAGGGTTTAAAATATATATTAATTTTAATCTGTAATGGTACTGAGTTTTATATAAATCTATTCTGCTGTTTAGAAGTGTTGGGCAACAAATATGCAGATTCCCAAACCATCATATTTTTTATTAGTGGAGTGTATCGATTGTAAGAAAATGGAAAAATATTTAAGCATTTTGGCGAAATTACAGAAAAATTATTAGAAAAATTATTGACTCGTAGCTTCCGTACATGTAAAACTTGGTATCAAATAAAATGAAATTAATTATTAATTACGAAAATATAGGTATTTCAAATAAAATGGTATTACTCTGAATAGAAAAAAATATTACTTTCACTCCTGTTACACAATTTGTAAATAAATGGCTTAGTGTAATATAATAAAAAAACCGCTTTTGTGGAAACGATTATTTAGAAGTATTTAATCATATGTCACATTTTTTAATCATATTGTGCTGTAATTTCCTTATTCAAATGAATTTTTTACTATAAATATTATGATTTTAAACCTCATGCTATACTATCTGACAATAAAAATTTATGTGACTTTCAGTTCCTCCGTCGTATTCGAACATTTATAAAGCAATATAATTAATTTTTCATACAGTATACATAAATAAATTTAAAGTTAAAAAGTATAATTTCGGTGAATAACAAATCAATAAAGTTACTTAATCCAATTAAAATTCACATAACAACCTCAATGCTATTTACTAAAAGTTGATCTCAAAGCTTCCTTGTTTCGATTAAAGTTACTGAAGTTCAGAGAACTAAAGCTTTTAAACAATTTGAACTTGTCAAGAGCAGAGTTGATCTAAGAAACACAGTTAGAACGCACATTATAAGTGTGCACGATAGTGATCAACTCTGCTGGTCTTTCTGGCCTTTCGACAAAAGCTCTACAAGCTTTCGAATTTTCGAAAAAAGATTTTAAAATCAGGACGTTAAAAAGGGTTTTAGGCTTTAGTGACCCGGTCTCAAATTTTGTTGTTCAAAATATTTACAATGTCTTTTAAATCATGATCAACATCGTCAGCGAAAATTACACTTCGATCCAGGTTCATGAAACGTCCGTCTTTTTAATATTATATATTTAATCTTCAAAATATGATGGTAATGAAGGAGATTCGCAGGAGAACTAAATCTATCGACGTAGCTTCTAGGATTGGCAGGTTGAAATGGCAATAGGCAGGCCTTGGGAAGAAAAGTACTCGAAGGACGATCACATACTGGAATACATAGAGCGGGACGGCCCTCCGTTATGTTGGCAGGTGAGTTGGTAATGGTTCCGGGAAGCCGTTGGATGCAAGCGGCACGGGACCGATTTTTTTAAGGATCTGTAGGAAAATAGATAAATT
The DNA here is from genome assembly GCA_039881145.1 of Druceiella hillmani. Classification (NCBI taxonomy): domain Eukaryota; kingdom Metazoa; phylum Arthropoda; class Insecta; order Lepidoptera; family Hepialidae; genus Druceiella; species Druceiella hillmani. The sequence continues at coordinate 25,365,535 of JAYKKI010000013.1, read as the reverse complement.
GCAATTTTATACTTATCTATTCATTTTACACAAACAATCGTTCACTTGTTAGGCTTAATTCGAGTTACCGTGTATTTTTTTATATTATACTTTATTATTTTTGCTACGTTTCGTAAAACTTTGCTTTTATAAAATGTCCTATATTTTTATGGAAATATTTAAATTGGATATGGACATTTTGAAGAAGTATATAAATTTATATTAGAAGAAATATAAGCGATTCGTGGAATATTACAATCATATTAATCCATTCAGCAACATAATCGCATTTCACAATCGCAACCACAGTAAAAGCATTTTTGATCAAACACTAATATTTTAAATTACAAATTATTATAAAACAATTTGTAAACATATGAGCACTGTCACTTGTATCATACGAGAATTTTTTTAGAAAAGACAACACTAATAAAAATGCAACATAGAAAAATGCGTTTGGTTTTTACTTTCGAACGACATAAGGAGCGAAGGTTTTTTTACAGTACTTGAATAAATATTATATATATATATATATATATATATATATATATATATATATGTATATATATATATATATATATATATATATATATATATATATATATATATATATATATAGTAACCATGACTAGCTCTAGCAACTTTACACCTATAGATTTATAACAAATCTTTTCCTAAGTTCTGAAATTTAACCATATTTTTAATGATTCCCCGACTAATTATGGTTCTCGGATTAGGTTCTAAGTTTGATGTTGAAACTTGTAGACCGGTAGCAATGTTATTTACGTCTGCTAAAATGTTTAAAAGCGTTGCACATTGTTGTATCTATTCCCGAATTTAGTCCCAATAGACAGGCTGCTAGCACAATCCCCGTCCTACGCATTTTACCGTCACTAATTTAGTAGACTGTGGCTAGGGAGTTATATGGTGAACGGAAAATGGTGCCTAATGAGTTTGGTAAGTGGGGTCTAGTTAGATTCTAAGAAAGCATTTGGCTGAGTCGACAATTATATTCTTCTAGTAAAATTATGGGATTCTGGATGTCTTCTGTTTTAGTAAAATTTATCGAACATAATATCCGGCTCGAAAACAATACATCCAGTTCGGAAATATCAAATTATAACCTTTTCTTACTCAATAGAAATTCAGTTCATTTAATAATACAGGACTTTTTTTGGTTTCTCATGACTATAAATGAATTGTGAGCACTGTTTGTTGCCTTTGTGGGCCTATCATTTAAAACCCTTTAATTATGATTGTGAGCTATGCCAAAATGATATCGACGTAGTATTTAGGTAGAGTTCGAGTAATTAACTACATTTTAATGTAAGCAAATGTATAATAATGACGTGTTTACACTCATGTGCACCTTTGATGCATAGTTATAAGCGAAATGAAACTGTGCTCGAAAGGGTATCAACTATCTAGTATCTCTACGTGATTATGGAAATTCATCTAATACTTAACAATTATATCACATAAACATGTCAGAAGTTTTATAGGGACTTGTTATGTGACATTAACATCATTTCTATGATATTAAGTGTATTGTGACCCTCCAGTCCATAATATCCGCAAAACTTCTTAGTACGAAATAATTTACGTACTCGTGTTGGAGAAAATGTTAAAAAAGTTTAATTTATTTTTATATAAAAAAATGTACGGCTGCTATCCTTATTTGCTTCCTTTCAATTTTACAATAGGCATGGTCGAATGTAATTCCTGGTAACTTTGACTGGAATTGCTTTTGATCATGCCTTTTTCAAATTACTGAATATCATGTCGATAAGCCTCCCGTCTGGAGTTTTGTAGTTTCAAGCTCCTTTTTGTCACGTGGAAGTACGAACTCACAGTTTATTTTACTATCTTGAGTGGAAACGCATATTTTGCAGTGTTCACTTGATTTGTGCGCGTTGATTGACGCGGTATTGCGTGGGGCGCCAATTATTGGTATTTATTCTGCTCTGTTATTCCCTTTAGTAAGGTGGTTATGTTCATGTGTGATCTGATAGTTCAGAATGGACAATTAAGTAGTATTCTAATTAATTTAGATTGTTCTATATTTGTCGGTTTTATTCATTATTGTTTACATTTTCCATTAAATTATAATACAAAAATACATTGTCCAATATTTTGGGGTCAATCTGTAAATTGAATAAGATTTCTTTAATAAATAAATGAAAATAATAATGTTTTAGAACATGTTACTCTGTTCCAAATTTATTCGTCTACGAAACGATGTATGGAGGAAGAAAAGTTTCCGTTGACGACATATTTTACTTCCAAGTACTCTAAGAAAAGCAAGAATCTATTTCCTGAAATTAGACTTACATAGGTGGCTCATTTACAGTGGTCCAAAAAAAAATTATATAGAAAACATCGTGACAAGTTATAAAAAAAGCAGTAGTGAAAAGAAAATTAATAGTTTAGTAGTTATGATTTTTCACACATTTTTGAAAATGTTTATTCCAATCACACACTCACTTTTGTTCGAAAACTATTCCACAAATTCCCATTGAATTGGGTATGGATGTGTAGTCTCATAGCAAAAATGAAATAAGCGATTTTTTTGTTAATTCTTAACTTCTACCATTGTTTGAAAATTTTTGTTGACATTTACGTTTTCAAAAAAACATGCATCTATAAAATCACTGTCATAAAATCTCTGCAACTAGAGATTTTCTTATAAACTTAATAGGTTTTTAAGTCTATGATGATAGCCTAGGAAAAAAATTGTAGTGATGTAACTATTGCGACATATTCAGAAATTAACATCATATTACTAAGTAACTAAATGTTTAATTACTACCGTAATCGCAATTTTAGTATAACAGTGCGTTTCTTTTAGAAAAAGCGTTAATTGAACTCAGATTTACCTAAATTATTCGCAAATCAATATTAATTAGTGTAAAAGCACAATAAATGTGTTGGGTAAAATGACTTCTAAGCAGACGCCTTTATGTTGTGCACGTATCTTAACGGAGCAATACACTTTATAGTTATGGTCTAGGTATAGATGGTAATCGCGAATGATTTTTTTAATTGACGATCTCGAAACACTAGTACGCCTTGCCATTCGTCTTTGACAAGTGGTCGAATCACGACGTATTTCGTGTAAGACGACGGCCACTGTCAAGTCATCCAGGTTCATGACCAGGGAAGCTAGGAACTGCTCCTTCCAATAACGAATTTTGTAGTTTCATAAAAACCGGTGGTCTGGAAAGTACCTGTTTGCTGAGCTGGTTTGATTCTCATGAAATTCATGATAGAGCTTGGCAGTTTCCCGTGAAATGCCTCTTACAATGCCATACAAATAATGCATCGCGGTGCATGAAGTCCAAGTCTATTTTCAGCCATAAGTACTGCAGAACAGTTCCCCAATTACTAAACACGTTAAAAAGTCCAAATCACACAGGCCGAGCAGTCAGGTAAGTTATGATCAGTCAGAAAGTCACTAATACTATTGAATAGACGTAATAAACCCATGCGACAATCAAACAATAACTTCGGAATGTCGTTATTTTTAGTTCAAATATCCGCTGACCATCGATGAGTCAAATGGGTTATAAATAATAACAATAGGGTGTATCACTCTCTTTCTGATGAGTGTAAAACATAAAATGATTATGTCTATTTATCTTGAAGATATTTTGTGTATGTTAATCTTCAATCAACGTTGATTTGCAAATAATTTAGATAAATTTGAGTTAACATCTTTCAAGGAAAATACAGTTGTGCTAAAATTGCTATTATGGCAAAATTTTCCCATTTAGTGGATTATTAAGATGTCGTAATAGTTACGTGACTAATAGTAAACACAAAATTGTTCATTGTATGCATACCACATGACTATTCTACTTCCAATCCAATTTTCATGAGCTTAAGTGGAATAGTTTTCGAAAAGTTTTTTTTGTGACTGAAATAAATATTTTTAAAAAAAGTAAAAAAATATCATAGCTCCAAAATTATTGATTTTTGCGGAACTAAGGTTTTTATTAAATTACTTATCACGATGTTCTGTACCTAAAGAAATTGTTGGACCACTGTAAGTAGGTCAATCTCTATATGAGGAATATATATGTGATGAGGTATATATTACTTACAGGTTTATCTTATAAACATAGAATATTTTAGACTAAAAAAATTATAAATTCGTTAAAAAAGAAAAAAGTTTAATACTACTTGTTAGTAATAACCGGTTGAAAGTAAACTATGACAAGATTCCAAATATCTGCTTGTTAATCGTCTCTCACGTTTGTTTAAGTTTACAAAACAACTATTGACTTTCTAAGACTAATATCATAGTGCATAGACCGTTTTTAAGAAAAGAGGTTTTGGCAGGCAGATGTAAATAGAAGCAGGCAGACGAATAACAAGGGACCCTATAAGGTTCCGTTCTTTTTTCGTTTTGAGGGGTAAAATCTTAAAAATTAGGTTTAGTATTAGCACCCACTATATATTTACGCTGTATTAATAATATTCATAAATGTTCATAATATTTAATTAAACTTTATACTTTTAACTTTAATAAAATACAATTTAAACTTTTACTATTAACATATTTACATAGGTTAAAAATAGATATGGCATGCACGTAGGAACGTGAAACAAGTTTGCTTCCCCGTGCTCTGTTTTGTCAACTTTTCTGCGTTATTTATTAGCGCAGGTTACACGTGGCAAGATGTAGTCTCATCTTTAGTAACTTGTGATCGTTTGAAAAATCAGTATCTAGTGAAAAATTTAATGAACTCACAAATATTTTAGTACTTAAATATAATTAGAATTTGAAAGGTAACACCATTAAAAATTATTTTACACAGACTTTGTGATAATTTTTGTCTGTGTTTATGTACGCTCATGACAAAAATTTTTTTTTATTTCAGTCGTTCCTTTTTCTATTTTCTGACAGTTGCATATCCATATTTACCTCATTTACGTTATTTTCTTTGACTACTCTCACTTCTGCGACTCAGTTATCATATCGACTAATTTAAATTTATTGACATCATTAAGGTTGTAAATATGCTGCGAAAGTGCATACTTAACCTGGACAATTTTTATTACATGTGTGAACAATCAATTTTTGTATCTCGTTAATAAAAAAAGTTCAGTTTATTTTGGTTTTCCTGTACGCCATCAAAACAAATTTTGAGATCCACATATGTGGATCTCATAAAAAAACAGATATCTGTTGTGTATCATATGAGAGACTTATATTAGGTCGGGCTAAAAGATCTAGACACTTGCCATTTGGTAAGTATATATATATATATATATCTATATATATATATATCTTATATATATATATATATATATATATATATATATATATATATATATACTTTGGTTAAAATAAAAACGAATGGAATTGTGCCGATATATGGTCGGTAGTTTGAAGATATAAATACCTCAGTGTGGGCACATAGCAAAAAAGAACTGAATTGGAAGTTAATTTACAGTGATGGCGTGAGGCTTCATATTTGAAGCATTCCGGGTAAATTTTTGATGCTCGACTTCGTCTATCTAGATATTTTTGGATTTCCTATTTCTCGATCTTTTTTCTATTAATATTTTCTATATTTTATAGTTTGTTTTTAGGCTCTTGAAAGATATAGGAAGAAATATATTTATTGTAAATTAGAAATATTATGTACGCTCAAATGTATGTAAGTTCCTAAATGTAGAGGATGAAACCTCATTGCTGGCGTGACGCCTTAGGTTTAAAGTATTCCGAATGAGTTTCTAACCCCCGAAATCGTACATTCGGATATTTTGGATTTCCAATTTCTCGACCTTTTTTCTATTGATATTTTCTATTTGTGTTTATTACGCATATCTTGGACATTTATAATTTTTTCCAAATTTTCACAGTCCAAAAAGTAATATCTAAATAAATATTAATTATTGTGTTTTTTTTTGTTATATATTTGATAAATTATAAAAACAAAACCTCGAACGTTGTGCCCGCCTATTCAGAACTAGAGGCAAACTAAATATATATGAGCATATGTGCACACTTTCTTGGCTAAACGCAATTAAATTGTATCAAATTATAATGTTGCCGTAAAGGTAATAAGAACAACTTGTTTAATGCTCTTTTCAATACAATATTATCCACATATCCATCAAATCCAAAAATCAACATTTCTAATTCTATGGTCAATCAAACATTTTTATTGTTTGTTTTTAATTTCTTGAAAGGTATAGTAAGCAACATATTTATAGTAAATTAAAAATATTATGTACTCTCAAATGTATGTAAGTTCCTTATAATGGGGGATGGAACGCTCTGTAGTGCAAGTAGTTCTATCCGTGTTTGGCATTTTTTTATATTATATTCTCAATTAATAAAAATAACACATAACCCTAGTGGGCCAAAGAGTTAACACTCGATAGATGTCTCCTTTATTTAAATCGATTACGGTAAACTTCTCTGCGGAACACACGTTGAAAATGTATTGTTTATTTTATATTAAACCTACATGATTAATGTTTAACAACTTATACATAATCCTACGTAAATCTATATTGAACAGGTGAATATTGCAAGCAAATGAAATGAAACTATAAGCGTGCAAAATCGTACGTGTATAAAAAAAAGGAGCCCTTAAGAAATTACGCTTTTAATATGCGTGAATGGGATTGTTTGAAACTTGATGGTGTTTTTTTTCGTTTTCACAAAAAAAAACAAAAAATCACTGTAGTAAAATCTGCGTAACTAAATTTTTGTATATGGTCTTAAAAATTACTTTGAGATATGACGAATAGTCTAGACAAAAAATTTTTGTGATGCAGCTATTGAAATATCTTCAAAAATTAACACCGTGTGCACTAAGTCACTGAATGGGAAATGTCTGCCGTAAAAGCAACTTCAGAACAATTAAGTGTGTTTATTTAAAAAAAAAAACAGTAATTTAACTCAGATTTACTTCTATTATTCATAACTTAATATTTATTAACTCTACTATAAACAAAATGTGTTAATATAAAATTACTCTCGTAGTCAGAGCGATTCATGCTTTGCATGTATCAGAAAAAGAGTGACACGACGATTGTTATGGGTGTAGATCTTTAGTATGAATGATTCTTTGAATTGGCAATCTCGGAATACTATACGCCTTGCCATGCGTCCTTAACTAATGGCCGGATCATGATATATTTCTTATAAGACGACAGCTACGGTCAACTCGTCCAGGTTCTTGAACACATAAGCCAAGGACCACTTCTTCCAGTAACGAATTATTTAAAAGAATCATTCGATTAGTGGAATCGTTTTCAAACTAAAGTTGAATAGTTTGAGTGGAATGTTTCCAAATAATTTTCAAGTCATTTGTGTGACTGGAGTAAAGCGAGATACTTCTTCAATTGTCTGACTGGAGTAAAGCGCGATAATGTCCTCAACGAAATTCTTCCTCCTCGATACATCATGTTTATTTTAATCGGCTTTCTCTGATAGTGTAAAAATTCTGCTGTTCGATAGCAGAAAATATTGGTATTATCATGAATCACTTATTACCACAAGATAAGGAAAAATGATGGCATATAGATATTTTCTTTGAATATTTTTTAACCTCGCCATTTTCTAAACACTTCCCAAGTTTCATAAGATATGAATCAATAAAATTCTTTATGCAAATTGTAGGCCTTTCAGATTTTGAAAAATATGTTTAAGACCATGACGCAAAGTCTCCTTCGACATTTCATTATTAGGAAATATGTAAATGGTTACATTGAATTTATTTGAACAATATTTTGCTCCAAACGAACTTACGCTACGACGAGATACATTCGGCTTATTTACAAGATTAAGTAAAAACTGATAACTTAAAACATGCGTAGGTTTATATTTTATATTAGCAAGAAATAAAGATTTATTTTCCTTAAGAGGTCAAAAGAAATGTCCAATAAAAACAAACCAAATGAAAGACAGTTTGTCACAACGATTATCGACATATATTAATTCCCACGTTAATTATAAGTGAGAATACAACAAATACACACAAATGAACACTTGGACCTATTCTAGTATTAATAAAATTATACATGGTATTAGGTATATAACGACATTATTAATTTAGTTATTTCCATACACGAATATGTACATCAAGAAATAATGTTTATATCACTAAAATCTTTGTTAATTATTCATGCAATTTTTAGGATCTTAACAAATACATATAAGTACACTGAAAACTGAATATAAACAGTACATATTACACAAATAATAGATAAAGCGTTATTTTAAAGAAAATATTAATGAAAATTGAAAGCGTTAAGAACTATTAGTAATATTACAATGGCAGCCAGCTTGGCGATTTGATACCGATTGTTTAATTAATAAGTACCTTGCTGGTAACCTGTCCGTAATGTATATAATAATAATCCCTGTCCCGGTTAAGCTAGAAATTTTGCTTGAGTAATCGTACAGCTATTTTTTGAATGGACATTAGTAAGTTTTACTTTTTAGATAAGTTGGATCATGAAGTATCAAATATAAGTAAGATTTCCGAATATTTTGTAAAGTTGGACAACTTGTGATTTTTTTGTGAATTTCATTCAACCTATTGTACACATGAAGATGACCGATAATCGTTAGTGACCTCAGAAGATAATCTTTATTAATGATTCCCACTATCACATTTTAGTTTTGCACTAACTGCTGCACAAAATTCACTGATTTATTTTTCTCATTACAGGTGCGAACACAAAATACACGCTAAACTCTTGTAATTACAGGAACTAATGACTCGCCTAAATGCGTCCGCTAGTATATGCAAATTTAATTAAAATCTCCCATTTAATTACATGTATTTTATAGCAATTTCATATCCAGCTCAAAATATCTTCTATAAATTCATAGCACGATTTATGTCCTGTATGGTCGAACGCATTTCCCATACGTGCGCAAATTTCACACGCAAGCATTAGTCTCTCTTGTTACGTCAACCACCTTACAATATATTCAATAGAAATATACTTCATTATGTGGTTAATTAGCAGAGAAAATTATTACGTGTGCAATAAGTAATGAATGTAAACAAGAATATTGCTTTAACTTAATGAGTCAAGATTTGCTAGTTAATTCAAATAAACTTTAATTAATTATATTTACAGCAAAAAGTTGTTAATTAGGAGAGAAAAGTTAAATTTGAACACTGTAACATGTGAGTTTGTTTTAAGTCAAAGTTAAAAGTTGGAAACGCTAACAGAGTTCTTAGGCGTAATTTGGTATATTACGTTTAGAATAATAGATTTCGGAAAAATCTCAATTTGTAGAGTAAGGTAAGGGAGGTCATTCAGATTTCCTTACTAAGTCTGTCAAAAACAGAAGTGACGAAACAAACTAAAGGTAAAATAAAGTTTTTTTTTGTGAATTTGGAAAAAGCAAAGAAGTTAGAACGTCTTAGTTTATGAAAGGTACTGTCAGTTGAAAGGTATGGTCGTACCTAATAGTCAACATATATATTTGATATGACCAGGTATGTACTTTTATTATTTTTAACGGAACGGTTAAAAATAATAAAACGATAACGGTATGCATTGAATATCATCATTAAAATAAGGGGAGCAAGTACGCTACCCCACATTTTGATGGTACGTTTTTTAAAAAACTCTTGAGTATGAGTAGATATTTTTCTCTTCGAGATTTCTTAAACAAACATTTAAAGTTACATAGTATTTCCATTAAACTGTCTGCAATTATTAATATAATTTTTCGTCTTGAAAATATATTTCACGGCTTATATTTCACAGACGTATAACTACGAAATATCATGAATTTATCAAAATAAGATGTAGTATCGGCATTATATTTTCCGGCAAAGTCGAAACACTGTAAGAAAAATCAAAACCAAAAAAATAATTTCGTTAGTTATTCAAGGTGGTAATGTACAAAAAAACATTTTATTAATAAATAATATGTAAATAGTTATTATTTACTAACTATACATATTACAATATATACATATTAAAATACATGTTTTTCGGAGCATTGGTGAAGATAAAAAAATTATTTTTTGTTAAAATTGGACAGAAAGAAGAATGTTAAGTTTCGATCTTTATTTAATACATAACTTAACTTTAAAACTGCAGTTTAAAATCAATGTCTACTACTCTATGTACAAAATTCTATTTTCCTTTAAACTGCTAAATTTAAAAGAAAACAATTGTTTCATGACGATTAATTACGAAAAATTTCGCATGACGATTTTCGGATGTTCAAAAGTTATGCCGAAAATTCCATTTAAGGACAATTACGACGAATGTGGTCGAGGTCACGGCAGTTACGGTGCCAAAAGGATTATATATATATATATATATATATATATATATATATATATATATATATATATATATATATATATATGTGTGTGTATATATATATATATATATATATATATATATATATACCTACATAAACGGTATACGTCCAATAGAAAGACGGCTGTTGTGGTATCGTCATTATTACATATCGTCATTTCTATATTAAATTTTTATTGTGCGATTTTTTAAAACATTCTTCTTCGTAACTACTCGTAATTGTTTTCGCGATATGTTTTATGCAATAAATTATCTTGCTTATTAAAATAATTATTTGTGGAAACCCGACGCAGCGAAGAGTTTTATGTAAAATTATTGTTTATTTTTTGTTATCAACTTATTAGTTATTATTATTTGAATAGTTACATTTTAGCAGAGAAATATTATCTTAATAATTATTACATTCAAACTTCGCTACACTCAATAAAGCCATAAAAATAAGTTATGGTTATATCAGTTATTTGATCCGATTTTTAGCGTTATGTTTAAAGCAAAAATAGCACTCAACAAGCAGTTCACTCATGCAGTCAGCTGTTGAGTGCGAGTTGGTGTGTGTTTTGCAATGTTAACGTGTTATTTGGTCTATAGTTTCAGCTGTTTGTTAATATAATCTATATTTGTCATCTTTTGTGTTTAAATTTAATAATGCATTTTGCATATTTTTACGCATTAATTTTTTGCCTTTAACCTTCTATTTCCGCTGGAGGCTCCGTGATATTCTTGTGCTTGGCAGAGTCGGTGCAGGTATTTACTGTGGAATAAATTCCGTTTCCAAGTTACTACTTGTATAAGTTTTACACTAATTAGTTTTTTATGTTTGAATTATTATTACTGAATTGTAATAATGTTTCCGATGTATGTATGTTAATGAGAATTTCATATATGGAATTAAAGTTTACTTTGTGTAATATACATTTACGGAAATTGTCTAACTCTTCATGTTCTGGATTTTTAATGCTAATGACACCTTTTTCCAGTTTGCGTTTAAGTACGAATCTTTCTGTTATCGAATACACATAACGACTGACGGTGTATCCATGACATTTTAAAATAAAATGTACAAATACGGACGGTGTATCCGTTATTTTTTCAGTTTAGTAATTGATGAAAAATGGTGCCATTACAATTTTATTTAATCGAAATTTTATTGTTAACTCTTCTTTGATTGCGTCGTTTGCAACAGCTTAAATACTTGACATTACTGGCAGAACAAACAAGTAGACTACATTTATAAATGGATGAAAAATATTTGTGTTCAGCATAAAAAGGTTTAATAATATAAAATGATTTACATGAATATCGTTCTACGTTTGACATTTGTCACTGTTTTGTAAGAAATTGAGGTATGTGCCTGCGACAATTTTATCACTTGAGAAATTTTACAGCAAAATACGAGAATAACGGAATTCTGAGTTTTGGAAAGTTATTTCTTTATTTTTTATACAGCCGCATTTCCAATTAAATAACTAAAATTATTTTATACTTATAGCTTTATATATATAAAACTTACGAAATTTTCGTTGGTAATGTATAACAGCACCTAAACGGTGCTGTTATACATTTTTGCTATTATTTAAATTATTATTGCCCTATATTTGCTAATTTCTCTAGTTTTGTAACGAATTAGAATTTATTGTCGCAAAATTATAAGCATCTAATTTTTTTTGTGTAATATTTCTGTCTTCTAAGAGCTGAATGTAACGTGAATAATCTTGACCAGCCACATTTTTCTTGAATTATGATTGATAAGAAGGAATTCTTTAAAAAATACAATATGTAACTTCATGCGTGCAATACTTATATAATTTTACAAAAGGTAAGGGTGGGGCATATGGATGAATTTAGTACCTTCGACAATTTTCTTTCCACTATGTAACTGTCTGAATTTTTCGATTACCATAATTTCATTGTATATCATATTATATTTAAAAAAAAAATATCTCTTTTTATGCATAAAATTGCATATAATATTGAAAGCTTCAAACAGATGGCATTAGTTGTGTTGAGGTTTACCCGAATTGTCAAACCTTGTTTTAACGGCTAAAATAACTTATGATAATATGTTGTAAAAAACAGAACGTCTTTATTGTATATATATATATATATATATATATATATACATATATACTTATATATATATATATATATATATATATATATATATATGTATATATATATATATATATATATATATATATATATATACATATATAAAACGGTTTACGACCTTGACATAGTTTGCGGCAACTTAATGTGCAATCCTTTTCAAAATCAAAATACGTTTATCAAACCGCTGAAAATGTAAATAAATGATTTTTGTACATTCTTAATAATGTAAATAATTCTATAAAATTTTATTTAAGTTAAGGTGCACAGTGTTACATTCGTTGTAGTTGATGAAAAATAAAAATATCGATAGTCTTGAATTAATTATAAATATTATTTGAACAGAATTAAATATATATTGGAACAAAATTTGTTTTATTGATGTGCCCCATCTTTGCGTTTGTTTAATGGGAAAGGGCCTGCTGTTGGTTTTTATAAGAGTTTTCTTTTAGCACTTGCAAGAAAATTCATTGAGAAAAATAGTTAAATTTTAAGTCGGTGCTTTAACAAGTTTAATAAGAAATATACTTTTTAAAGACTTTTTTTGAAGACACTTTCATGGAATATTTGACCTTTAGGTAATACAATTATACATTAAAGCATATATATTGTATTGCTTGGTAGGTACAGATAATAAATTATTTTAAAAATAGCTACAGGATAAGGAATTTGCATGTTTCAACACATTTTTACCAATGTTTTATGAATTGTTACGCCAACGAATACTGTCCAAATTCATACCACATTTTCATGCAGCTTGACGTATTATAATAAAGTAAATTGTCTTGAATGATATTTTAAAATTTAACGTACTTATATAATTTTCGTATTTTTTCTTTCTTGTTTTAAACAAGTGTTGCCAAACAAGGGTTGCCAAACGCATGGAGCGTTTTAGTTTAAAAATAAACGAAGATATCAATGAAGATCCGATCAATGAAGTGGTCTTAATATAGTTATAAATACTTAGATTATCAAACGGTAGCAGACGGATAAAAATTAGTTTCTATTGGTTTAAAGAAGGTACTATCCTATTCGAATCAATATACATATAAGAGAAATGTCTCTATTAATTGAAATCAGAATGAGTATAGAAAAAAATCACTTCTCCACATACTGGCCATGTCGTGTCGTCTCCGCCACATATGAAAGTAATAATAATACCAATGATCATATTCAAATGCAAAAGTTATTTACATAATTCGCAAATTCAGCTAATTGACTAATTATGTCTGCAAGACATATTGCAAATGCTGTGTGTAGTGGCTTCGCAATTATCCAATTAGGTATGCTAATGTAGTCGTATATGACGTCGCAGTTTTGCGAAGAGATGTAATGAGTTAAGTGACGGTTTTCTTTATTTATATTATGTTTATCCTGGGGCTGGGTTCGACAATGTGAATTTTGAACACAAAGATCGATGATATGACGTAAAATGTATATCTCCTTATATCTTTCCCAAATTTATTATAACTCCAGAAATATTAACAGTGGTGCTATCGATATATTTAATCATGACATTTGACTGATAATTGCCAACAAGTTTGCACAAGAATATATTCTACTGTAGATATTTCAACAAGTTTATCGAAGTTAAAATAATGACTATGGTCAACTTGGCTTAGATCATAAACGCGACGTACTATTTTTGACACGTTGTGTCGTATTTTATCCAAGAAATATTTTTCGTCAAAAAACGTTTTATCAAAAATTGAGTCTCCGTAAGGAATTTTTCTTTACATGTCCTATATATCCTTTATTTTCAAATTATACAGTTTATTTATTTATAACTTTTGCAAGGACATAAACAAGAAAACCGCAGTTTTACGGAGTTTTTTAAATTCAACATTAAAAACGTTACAAATAACTGTAACATCAATATTATTTAGGTTATAATATATATCACTCAATTCCAAACATATAATACAACTTTAAGGAGAAAACATAACGATATATACACACGTTTACAATTGTTGAATAGGGTAATTGTTGCATACACATTAGATATTGAATAAAAAATGAAAAGAATAGCACCGAACATTTTATCAAGCAGAAATTATTTAACTTACAACTTTTACATAGCTCTCTGTTCTCTCTTCATTTTTTTTTGAAAATGAAAGATTTACCTTAACTAAACTTACATTTTAAAACAGTTCTCCTCACAGATTGAATGAAATGTAATATTATCAATATTTTACATTATTAAAATACGTTCTGCTTCTTTCAATACCACTGTTTAATACTATATTACGAACGCTGTATTGACACATCAGGAAGTGTCGCTATTAAAAGACGTTCTGCTTCCCTAAATACCACTGTATAATACTATATTACGAACGCAGTCTTGATACATCAGGAAGTGTCGCTTCATAGTACAAGTGACCTAGAAGAGACTTCGAGGCGATATTAGACCAAGCCTAATTACTTCTTGCATGCAAAGACATCCTTGCAATTCATGTTGGCCTTGTTGCAAAATGCGGGACAACTGAATATAAGTGAATTAATTCAGTTTACATTTTAAAATTAAGATTTAATCCTAATGACTTGACCAACAAACTTTTGAACTCTTAATGAGCGGGGTTTCAAGAAAGTTTCTGCTAGGGTTATATTACAGTATTTAATAATTTTGCATAAGTAAATATTTTTTTATTTAGTCAATATTTTTTTAAATTGAAACAAAATGTTTAGCCATGTGAAGACATTCATAAGTTAACATGGAGAAATGATGGTACGAAAGCATGTTAGTAGAAACATTGCAACCAAATATAATTATCTGATGAAAATGGCAAAAAAACAGAAAATAAAATTGTTCATATTTAAAAAGGAATGTCTTGCTTTATTTACGTTTGATTAACACTGTTCCTACGGGACGACATATGGCTAAAATCTTACTATAAATGGTTTCGTTACCTGTCATATATATAGTTAACGCCCTATCATATATATGTACCTATCATATATATAGGTAACATCCTATAACCAATTTAAAAAACATAAATAATTAATAAAAAACGACATTGACATTGAGGAAAATCTCTGACATTTTTAAGCAAAATAATAAAAGTGCACTCAAATATTCCTATAAGAACAATTGCAAGATTTTCTAAAGTACTAGCAAACTGAATACCAGAATATTCAAAAAAACATTTTTTTTCGGGGAAATTCCATAAGCTGGTAATGAAGGGGTCTGACTGTAACATAAATCTATTCATTAAATTGGTTTTAGTAAGTTCCCGAGTCATTTTTTGAGTATGATCTATTCGTGTAATTTTATGATAAACATTTATTTATCTACTTTAATGTATCTAATTGATGCATGACGCAGACTTGTTGCTACGAGAGCAATCTCTTATAGCCAACCATAAGGTCCGTCCAGCTCCGCTCGACGAACGGCCGGAATCTAACCCGAGTCTCCACGGTGCGCCGCGTGGTCACAGGCCGTATGCCTTGTGTTCAAGCCAATACACCACGATAACGACGACGATCTTAATGGATGCTTCACGATGTTTGAGCCATGTATTTCGTGGTTGGAAGCTGGAATATTGTACCGTGGATATTTTTGTATCAAAAATCGTGCGATTTTCAAATCGATTTCACTAAATTACTATACACTAATATTGTATCTCGAAGATAAAGCTTGCTAATTCGTAGAACAATAGTCAATTAAATATCTGTTTAAGTCATGTTTACTTTGTAAACCTACATGTTTACTTTGCTTCGCTACAGTAGCTATTGCAAAAAAATATAATTTAGAAAGGCATTATAAGCAAAATCATAATAATTTTGAAAAAGAGTACCCTGGTGGTAGTGTTATCAGAGAAGATTTTTTAAAGAAAAAGAAACGGGAACTATTTAACCAACAGAATATTTTCGTGAAAAGGCACGACGAGCTTGAATCCATGGTCAAAACATCTTACGAGGAAGCATTGTGTGCAAAGGATATGGAGTTGGATGATATTATGAATCCAGTAGTACGTTGCATAAATTACATACGTGCAAAAGCTCTTAACAGACGTCAATTCAGACTATTATTTGAAGAAGAAATCAGCGAATATGGAGAGTTACAACTGTACTGTGCTGTGCGATGGCTTTCAAGGGGCAGCATGTTGAAACATTTCTTCAACTTGAAAGAACCGGTGTTGCAATTTTTAAAGCAGAAAGGGGCTTTATCATTGGAAATTGATTTACTGAAGAATACATCCTGGTTGAGTGACCTTGCATTTCTTGTTGACGTTACGAATTACCTCAATATTTTGAATCTCAAATTACAAGGTAAAGATTGTTCATTTCCGACTATGTTTAATTTGATAAACGAATTCAAAGCAAAATTAAATGTCTTTTCGATTCATTTGGCCACAGAAAATATTGACCTTTTCCCCACACTAAAACATTTGAAAGAAGAACTGAATATTATTACTTCTGTTAATTATTCTAAATACCAATCTAAAATTCGATGCTTATCACATTCGTTTGAGAAGAGATTTCAAGACTTTGAAAGCAAAAAACAAAATATACAAATTTTTATAGATCCCTTCATAATAAGTTTGGCGGAAATAGTTGGTTATCCTGCCAATATTCAATTGGAACTCGTTGAACTGCAAAATCATGATACGTTAAAAAACCTTTTTGCCAACAATTGTCTTCAGAAGATTTTGCAGATTTCTGGAAATTGGTACCAAAAGCAGAATTTCCAGCAATAACTGACTTGGCGTTATAGTTTTTAAACAGTTTTGGATCAACATATGTGTGTGAAAAGGTTTTTTCATACCTTAATTATGTAAAAAATAAATACCGCACAACCTTAACAGAACAACATATTTGGGACTCGTTACTATCAACATCGGATTTGTCGCCTAACATAAGTAAATTATTAAAAGACAAACAATGGCAGAAATCACATTAATTGTAACAACGACTTACCCTAGATTTAGATTTGAGAAGATACATACTTAAGTTCAATTTTCTTTCTTTATTTAGCTGCTAAATTTTAGCATAAGATACTTTCTGTTTGTTCGTAACATTACCTAATAAACAATAATTTTATTTTATTTCTTAATATTGGGTTTTTATTGCGCATATCCTGAGAGTAACTGAAATAGGAATTGTCAGTGGCCCGTCGTGAAGTCTGAATCCACCGATTGGCCCGATTGTTAAAAAGGTTGAGCAGCCTTGGTCTACATGATCCAACTTATCTAAAAAGTAAAACTTACTGATGTCCATCCCTCATGTATGTTTGCAAATGTTATGCTTCATCGTCATACAATATTTTGTTTAGTAACAAAGTGAAATTACATCTGAATATTCATACAAAGAAGCAGAAGCATACTCTCCACAAACCTAGAATTGGTTTGTTATCGGGCCATAAATGTTTGGAAAAGAAAGAGCCGAAATCTTTTAGAATTATTGCGTGATGCTGAAGTAATTTTTATTTTCAATCGTGCAGAAATTAGAACGGCCTAGCTTTATAATCTTATTTTAATTGGATTGTGCCACCTCTCGTACTCCAACTGAGATCTTCTGCAATCTGTTGAAGTAATTCATATAAAAAATGGGAAATTGAATTTGGCAGCTATTAAGATGTTAGATTATATATACAATAAATTTTGTGTCACTTAGTAGGGATATAATCCCACCACACTGGTGGTATTGAGGAAGAATATTAGAAAATCTATAAAGTGTTGCATAATTTTATTCTCCATTTTCTATTATATAAAAGTTATAATTGTTTTCAAATTATTATACCATTTCGGTTCAAACAACGTAAGATAGTGTCATTTATTATTTTTTTATTGGCCTCCCTAATTATATTTCGAAATATTGTGATGGAAAAAAAATATTGTTATATGACAGTAATTGTGGTTTAAAAAGTTTATTAAAATATATGTTGCAGTATAACACCAAAAAAAATAAAAAATTCTTAACATATCAAAGTTTTATTTGACATTCGCTGATTTTGAACCATATCTTAGTAATCGCGAAAAAATTGCAATTGTAGCATGTAAATTAATCTGTATTTTACTCTTCTACATTATATGTATCTACCTCAAAGTTTATGATATAAATAATGTTATCTTTGACCTACTTGATTTCATGTGATCGTGCCGTAATATTACACGAAAATATAAAAATAGTAAAAAAAATATTAAAAGTATCAAATTCCTATAAATTACGTTCGTTTATATTTATCGTAATACGAAATAATTTATGCTTATTTCATCATTCGCCAATATGTTTATACCCTTTAAGCACATCGCAATGATTTACAGCCTATCTTGTCTACAATGAAAATGAAAAGCGAGAGTTTTATTTATAGCAGTTTCGGAGATTAAAGCCAATCTATCTCTATACAAGATATTGGGTACCAAAGGTATATCATTCGTAGATTATCTATCAACGAGTATACTTCATATCGTTGAAATTTGAGTTAATATTTTGGCTTATATCTTATTATTCATACAAGTATAGTATTTTTCCTGTATTCTTTAGAATATTTAAAAGTAAACAATTAACCCGTAAGATACGTAAATTTGAATATTAAAATAACCTTTAGATAAGTACAGACACATACTGAACTATCTGGTTTTCATATTATATCATTGTTTTAATAAAAACTTAGTGAAACTTGATCTGAAACTTAGCTTAGCTTAATATCTGTCTAAATGAGCTTCGAAAAATATAGCTCCGGAGTGGTGTTACCATGTTTCGAAGTTAAACTTTGTTATTGCTGTTAAAACGTAAAAGCCAAACAATGTAGGCATCGCTGCGACGTTATGGTTGGGTGTATTTATTTTTTTGTTTTCAAGAGCTGCGGCTGTCACATGCACTATCATAGGTAGAGCCACAAGTATTTACGGTTATAATATTATGAAAGTTATCTTAAAATTGGATACACTTTGAGACACGCTTCATTTTTTGGGAATAAATATTTATTTTGTGTATATTTACAGCATGAATTTTAATT
The DNA here is from genome assembly GCA_039881145.1 of Druceiella hillmani. Taxonomy (NCBI): domain Eukaryota; kingdom Metazoa; phylum Arthropoda; class Insecta; order Lepidoptera; family Hepialidae; genus Druceiella; species Druceiella hillmani. Next base: position 25,346,172 of record JAYKKI010000013.1, on the reverse strand, counting down.
GGACCTACTGACTTGAAAATGTCATTGAATGTCGGAAAATTATATTAAAACTAATAATTTTATTTGTTTGTAAAATAATAATTATAACTTATAAAACTGGTTACATAGATAGCGGGCTCATTGGGTAGAAACGCGTTGCTCATTAACACGCAGAAAAACTGTTAAAAATAATAGTGCGGTTGAATGTAGATTATAATTGAAGACCAATTTGCAACAAAAGAGAAATGAACAGTACTGTATTCACATTCTCACAAAACACAAAGTTGCATGTATGTTTTAGCAAAGTCGTAATAAAATTGTTTTGCTTTATTTAAAGTTTTCGCTTCATTTGGTTTTTGGTGTAATAAAAGCAACATGGCAACCTTAATTCTATGGTGTCATACTGCATGTCGTTCCAAGGTTTACATGATATTTTTTTGTTCGAATTTATACTAAACGCTTTAATTTTATTTCAGCATATATATTGATTGGTTGAAAAATGTTTTTGAAGTTATACTTCTTTAGGCGCGTTATGAAAAAATGATGAGAGTGAAATTTTAAGATTCGTCACACAAAAGTTACAGTATGAAGTTGCAGCGGTTGCAGTCTCGAAACAAAAGCTATTGGCACCATCGTCGCCTCTGTTCACTGTTTTCATATTCATAGTATTAATCCACATGTTTCTAGTGTCTAGATTCACACACGTGTTTTAGTTTCATATAAGTGCGATTTATATATATGCTGATAAATTATATTCAGTAGTGACTTAAATTCAATATTTTGATTAATATATTTACTATTCGTAGATATTAGTGAAAAAATTGTGTTTATAGACTTTTTCAAGTGCTCCAATATAATTGAGGTTATCTATCCGTATGTACTATTTAATGATGCCAAAGAAGTATAACTTCTCACGCACGTACATAAGTACACGCACCCTTTTTTATTATTACAATTTTCTCTAATGAAATTTACGAAATCACTTTTGATATTATTTTTATTTATATACCAACAATTTTAAATACCATTTATACTCTTTTATTAGGTCATTATGTTTTTATTCTAATATTATACATTTATTAGGTACTTATATTTATCATATAACTTATCTTTCTTAAACTTAAAATTTTGAGTCGTAACATATTAACTTTCCGTGATCAACAAACTAGTGTCTTAATTCTTATGCCAATAAACTCAATTCCTAGTTTAGTGGTCACAGTACATGTAATGACCCGAGTTTACCGATATATGTTGTAAGTAAAATACATATATTATGTCTTTTAAGGCCACCTGATGTAGCTAGAAATTAATCAGAAATATCTAAAAAGAGTTGAAAAGAAATACGGGTAAAAGGGATATAAAGTTCACGCAGCCACAAAAAAAATTAGAGGTTAATTAGGTCGGGCTAGTGCGGCGTCCACCGAGCAGAACAAAACCTGTTAATTCATTGGCTACCAAAATATTCTTTATGACGGTTCCTGACTTCAATCGTATTTTGGGTTGGCGCAGCGTCATATTTAAATGTTATTAATAGATTTAGCGCGACGTATATTAATATCGTATCCATTTGTTCATTCGTACTAAAAAATAAGACGTTGTTAACGGCGCTATATTAATTTGTTGAAAAATTCGACATGAACGTTCCAATTCTTCTTCTTCAAAAAATAGCTGTACGGTTACTCATGCAAAATTTGTAGCTTAACCAGGTTATATATATATATATATATATATATATATATATATATATATATATATATATATATATATTACAGACCGGGCTACCAGCAAGGTACTTATTAATTAAGCGGTCATTAAATCGCCAAGCTGGCTTCCATTGTAATATTACCAGTAGTTCTTAACGCTTTCAATTTTCATTAATATTTTCTTTAAAATAGCGCTTTATCCATATTTGTGTAATATGTACTGCTTATATTCAGTTTTCAGTATACTTATATGTATTTGTTAAGATCCTAAAAATTGCATGAATGATTTACAAATACTAGTGATATAAACATTCAATATTGATGTAAAAATTCGTATATGGAAATAATTAAATTAATCATTTCTTTATATACTACTAATAATAATTTCCTTATATTCTACTGTATAATTTTATTAATACTGAAATAGGTACAAATGTCCATTTGTGTGTATTTGGTATATTACCACATATAATTAACGTGGGAATTAACATATGTCGATAATCGTTGTGACAAACTGTCTTTTATTTGGTTTGTTTGTATAGGACATTTCTTTTGACCTCTTTAGGAAATTAAATTTTTATTTCTTGCTAATATAAAATAGAAACCTAAAGATATTTTAAGGTATCAGTTTTAACTTAATCTTATAAATAAGCCGAATGTATCTCGTCGTTGTGGCGTAAGTTCGTTTGAATCGAATTATTGTTCAAATAAATTCAGGTAGGAAATATGTAAAGGGCTACATAACCCTTTACATATTTCCTAATAATAAAATGTTGAAGAAGATTACATCATGGATTTAAACGTATTTTTTAAAGATTAAAAACCCTACAATTTGCATAAAATATTTTACTGATTCATGTCTTATTAAACTTGGAAAGTATTAAGAAAATGGCGAGATTAAAAAATATTCAAAGAAAATATCTACATGCTATCGATTTGTGGTAATAAATGATTCATAATAATACCAAGATTTTCTGCTATCGAACAGCAGAATCAGTGAAAGTCTATTAAAATAAACACAATGTATTGAGGAGGAAGTATTTCCTTGAGGACATTATTTCTAAATACTTTATAAAGAGCGGGCATCCTTTTCTACAAATTTGAGTTATACAGCGTGAATAACTTACAGTAGTCAAAAACATTTTTTGTATTTTTGGTCAAAAGCTTTACTCCAGTCACACAAATGACTGATTTGAAAATAATCCAAACTATTCAACTTTAGTTTGAAAACGTTTCCACTGATCGAATGATTGTTCTATATAATTCGTTATTGGAAGGAGTGGTCCTTGGCTTCTGTGGTCGAGAACCTGGACGAGTTGACCGTGGCCGTCGTCTTATAAGAAATACGTCATGATCCAGCAGTTAAGGAAGCATGACAAGGCGTATAGTATTCCGAAATCGCCAATTCAAAGAATCATTCGCGCTAACGATCAACACCCATATCATAACAGTAGATCGTGTCACTCATTTTCTTGATACGCGCGCAGAATAAAGTCGCTCTGACTACGAGAATAAGTGTACTTTAATACATTTTATTTATATTAAAACTTATAAATAATGATTTACGAATAATTTAGGTAAATCTGAGATTATAATATTTTTTTGTCTAGACTAATCACCATATGTTAAAGTAGTTTTTAATATCATAAGCAAATATTTAGTTCTGTAGATTTTACGACAGTGATTTTTTGTTTTTTTTTTGTGAGAACGAAAAAAACAACATAAAGTTTCAAACAATCTCATTCATATTAAGAGCGTAACTCCTTTAAGGTTCGTTTTTTGTATAAATGTACAATTACTTATAATTTCATTTTACTTGTAACATTCACCAGTTCAATATAGATTTACGTAGGATAATGTATTAATTGTTAAAAATAAAACATGTAGGTTTAATATGAAACAAATAATACATTTTCAACATGTATCCAGAAGAGCAGTTTACCGTAAACGATTTAAATAAAGGAGACATCTGTCGAGTGTTTACTCTTTGGCCCATTAGAGTGGTGTGCTCTTTTTATTAATTGAGAATATAATATAAAAAAAATTCTATACACGGATATAACTTGCACTACAGAGCGTTCCGTCCTCCACATTAAGGAACTTACATACATTTGGGCGTACATAATATTTTTAATTTACTAAAAAGATGTTGCTTACTATACCTTTCAAGAAAGTAAAAACAAACCATAAAAATGTTTGATTGACTGTGGAATTAGAAACATTGATTTTTGAATACGTGGATAATATTGTAATGAAAAGAGTATTAAACAAGTTGTTTTTATTACCTTTACGGCAACATCATAATCTGGTAAAATTTAATTGCATTTAGCGAAGAAAGTGTGCACAGATGCACACATATATTTAGTCTGCCTTTAGTTCTCAATACACGGACACGACGTTCGATGTGTTGTTGGATTTGTCTTTATACTCTATCAAATATATAACAAACAAAACCAAATTAATTAATACTTATTTAGATATTACTTTTTGAACTGTGAAAATTTGGAAAAAAATATAAATGTCTAAAATATGCATAATAAACACAAATTGAAAATATTAATAGAAGAAAGGTCGAGAAATGGGAAATCGAAAATGTCTGCATGTACGATTTTGGAGGTTAAACACTCGTCCGCTATAGTTTAAACTTAAGGCGTCACGCCATCAATGAGTTTTAGTCCTCCACAATTAGGAACTCACATACATTTGAGAGTACATAATATTTCTAATTTACTATAAATATATAGCTTACTATATCTTTCAAGAGCCTAAAAACAAACTATAAATATGTTTAAGTGAACACAGAATGAGAAACATAAACACGAATAGAAAATATTAATAGAAAAAAGATCGAGAGATGGGAAATTCAGAAATATCCAGATAGACGATGTCGAGCGTGAAAAACTCAACCAGAATGATTCAAACATGATGCCTCACGCCATCAATGTAAATTAACGTCCAATTCAGTTCTTATTTGCTATATGGCCATACTGACGTATTTTACATCTTCAAACTACCGACCATATGTCGACACAGTTCCGTTCATTTTTATTTTAATCAAAGAATTTGATTTACTTGTTGTTTACACCGATCTATAAAATTCAAACTGTTTTGTAAATTGTTGAAAATTTATATCAAATTTTAAATGCACTATGGCCACCCAACAAGAATATATTAACGAAAAAAAGGATACGTCAGTTTCCTTTATGGCATCAATATATATATATATATATATATATATATATATATATATATATATATATATATATGTATATATATATATATATATTCGAGAAAAATGCAGAATAACCTACACTTAGACAGTTATAATTACTTAATGTATAGTATATATATTTTTTTATAAATGTATATTTATGATTTTCGTGAATATTTGGCTCCTGGTAAAGTCCCTTTTAAGTCTCCACCAGTAACCAGCTAACATTCCTCGATACCATTTTCTTGATAACGCTTCTCCATTAAGAAAATATATTAATGTAATCTTTTACCTTGGTCGTCACCTACAGCAACCAGGTTTTCTGGAAAGAAATTCAAATATGAGTTCAGGATATATATTTTCAAGGATATTTTACACCCTTAAACTTTGTATGACATCATAAGTTCACATTAAATCTTTGTAATTTTCCGCTCTGCATTATGACAAGCCAATTAATTAAACCTTCGTATTTTCTACTAGTTTATTGACTCTATTAACAAACAATTTCCAGACGGATTTTCATGATAATTTATTTTCCAATTGAAGATCTTATCCTTCCTTGGTTCCCGTATTTGTGGATCAACAAATATACCCTCTTTAATTTTTATATCGCAGATTTTAGGGAATTTCTATTTCATATAGGAAACCCACAACCATTTTTGTCTACACCTTTTAATTTTTTTTGATGAGGCCGAGTTTTATACGCAGTAGTGGTAAAACTATATTTTCAGATTTCACTAAAGGTTCCTTTTTAATATATTTTATGTCCTGGAGTGAGTGATTTACGTTTGTGCCATGCTTTCCTTGTGTAATGATTTTTTTCTATCTGCTGTCCCATTCACAAAATAAAACAGCAATATTTTGGCTTAACCAATCTACGGTCCAAGCAAAAGAGTAATGATTTTAGAATCTCCACAAATTTTCCAATCAAGTATATTTTAACAAGTATAATATAGTGATATATTTCATTTTTTCAAAAAAAATTCCGTGTTTTCCTAGGTCTCTTTCATAATAGAACCATGGGCTGCAAGTACCTAAGGAAGTGTGTTTCCGTTATATCGCAACATTGTTTTCAAACTAGCCTTTGAAGAGCCATTAGAAAACCGCCCGTGACTTGAAACATGTTCAAAATTTAATAGACTTGTTACTGCAGAAATCTAATTACAATACACCAAATCTTCTGCTTTAGAAAAGTAAGGTTTCAGTTCATCGTCGCGATGTCGAAAATAAGTTATTTTTGTATCAGGAGCAAGTTAATCCCAGCCGTTCAATCTAGACCCCAAAATCGTTCAGATCACTTTGCGTCAGTTAATGTGTCTTTTTAGAAATAGTTGGTTCATAAGTTGCGTCATTCCCTGCACAAACGTTTTCGTCTTGACTGGGAACAGATTCTGTTGACGACATATTTCTGATTAGATTCCTGACTTCCCAGTGAATTTAGAGGCTTTGGCATAGATAATTTGGTATTATATAAGATTGATTTTGTAGCTGATGAAAAGTTTGGGTTCTTAATAGCGTGTTTGAACTTGGTGGTTGTGTCTTTTATATGAATCATTAAAAATAACAATTATTTACTTTATCATTAGTTTCTGTACAAATCCTTGATATACCAAATAGCAAATGTCTAGATCTTTTAGCCCGACCTTAATATATGTCTCACATATGATATACAACAGATATGTGGAACGCAAAATTCGTCTTGATGGCGTACAGGAAAACCAAAATAAACTGAACTCTTTTTGTTAACGAGATACAAAAATTAATTTTTCACACATGTAATAGAAATTGTCCAGGTTATATATGCACTTCCATGGCATATTTCCAACCTTAATGATGTCAATAAATTTAAATTAGTCGATATGATAACTAAGTCGCAGAAGTGAGGGTAGTCTTAGAAAATAACGTATATGAGGTAAATATGGATAATGCAGAAAATAGAACTGGGAATGACTGGAATAAAATATTTTTTTTGTCATGAGCGTATATAAACACAAACAAAAATCATTACAAAGTTCGTGTTACAAAAATAATTTTTACTGGTGTCACCTTTCAAATTCTAATTATATTTGAGTAATAAAATATTTTTGAGTTCATTCAATGACTCACAAGATACTGATATTTCAAACGATCACAAGTTACTACAGATGAGACTACCTCTTGCTTCTAACGTATATCATGAATATATGAACTCCATATGTAACCTGCGCTAATAAATAACACAAAAAAAGTTGACAAAATAGAGCACTGGGAAGCAAAATTGTTTCACGTTCCTACGTACATGCCATATCTACTTATATCCTATGACTACGTACGGTAAATGTTGTTAATAGTAAAAGTTTTAATTTTGTTTTATTAAAGTTAAAAGTATAAAGTTTAATTAAAATATTATAAACATTAAAATGTGCTTTTTATGGTTGTAATATTATTTTAAGAAGATTATTATTATATCGTAAAAATATAGGAGGTGCTAATACTTTACCTAATTTTTAAAATTCTACCCCTCAAAACGAAAAAAGAACGGAACCGTATAATGTCACTTGTTATTCGTCTTTCCATCTGCCTGTGAAAACCTCTTTTCTTAAAAAACGGTTTAAGTCTATAGTCTTACAATAGTTTAGTTGTTTTGTAAACTTAAACAAACTGTGAAAGACGCATAATAAGCAGATAATTGGAATCTCGGCATAGTTTACTTTCACCGGTTATACTAACGAAGTACTATTAAACTTTTTTCTTTTGTAACGAACTTATAATTTTTGTTAGTTTTAAATATTAGTTTATTTAAAACTAACAAAAATTATAAGTTATTATTATGTTTATATGATAAACCTTTAAGTGATATAAGCCTCATCATCATATATTCTTCATATAGAGATTGACCTATTTACAGTGGTTCAACAATTTTTAGGTACAAAACATCGTGATAGGTAATTTAATAAGAAAAAAAAAGTGTTATGAGACTACTCTACACTTCCGTACCAATTCAATGGAAATTTGTAGGAATAGTTTTCCAACAAATGTGATTTGTGTGACTGGAATAAACATTATCAAAATATATCAAATAATTATAACTACTAAACCATTGATTTTCCCGGACGTTTTCTATCTAAAAAATGTTTTTGGACAAGTGTAAATGAGCTACATGTATAAGGCAAATTTCAAGATTCTTCTTAGAGTACTTAGAAAATATGTCGTCAACAGAATTTTTCTTCCTCCATACATCTTTACGTAGACGAATAATGTTGGAACAGAGTAACACGTTCTAAAACATAATTATTTTCGTTTATTTATTAAAGAAATGATATTCGATTTATAAATTGACCCCAAAATATTGGACATGTGCAAGTAATTAAAATATAATTTATTTTAGAGAATAATGTAAACAGTAATGAATAAAACCGACAAATACATAACAATCCAAATTAATTAGAATACTACTTAATTGTCCATTGTGAACTATCAGATTACTCCATAACCACTTTACTGACGGGATCAACAGAGCAGAATAAATAACAATAATCGGCGCCCTACGCAATACCGCGCCAATCAACGCGCAACAAATCAAGTGAACACTGCAGATATGCGTTCGCACTCTAGATAGTAAAATAAACCGTAAGTTCGTACTTTCACGTGAAAAAGGCGTAAAATGTTACAAAACTCCAGACGGAAAGTTTATCGAAATAATATTTAGTAATTTGAAAATTCATGATCATAAGCAATTCCAGTCAAAGTTACCGGAAATCACATTCGACCATGCCTATCGTAAAATCGAATGGAAGCAAATAAGGATAGTAGCAGTACACTTTTTTATATAAAAATAATTAAACTTTTTTAACATTTTGTCCAACACGAGTACATAAATTACTTCGTATGGAGAAGTTATAATGATGGTATGAACTGTAGGGTAACATACCACTTAATGCCATAGAAATGGTGTTAATGTAACGTAACGAGTCCCTGTAAAACTTCTGACATGTTTCTGTGATATAATTGTGAAGTATTAGACGATTTTCCATAATCATATCGAGATCCTGGACATTTGACACCCTTTCGAGCAAGTTTCATTTCGATTATAACTATGCATCAAAGGTGCACATAAGTATAAACACGTCATCATTGTACATTTGCTTACATTAAAATGTAGTTAATTACTCGAACTCCACTGAAATACTGAGTCATAATTAAAGGGTTTTAAATGATAGCCCATAAAGGCAACGAACAGTGCTGACAATTAATTTATACTGAGGGATAAAACATTACACTGAGGGTTAGTCAATGATAGTGATGAGAAACAAAAAAGGTTCTAAATTATTAAAGGAACTGAATTTCTATGAGTAACAAAAGGTTGTTGAGGTACGAAGTAGATGTATTGTGTTCGAGCCGAATATTATGTCGATAAATTTTATTAAAACAGGAGACATGCCAGTCTCCGATAATTTTACTAGAAGAATATAATTGTCGACTCAGCCAAATGATTTCTTGGAAACTAACTAGACCCTCCTTACTAAACCCATTAGACATCATTTCCCGTTCACCATGTAACTCCCTAGCCACAGTCTACAAAATTAGTGACGGTAAAATGCGTAGACGGAGAACGTTCCAGCAGCCTGTCTGTTGGGACTGAATTCGGGAATATATACGACATAACGCTTTTAAATATTTTAGCAAACGTAAATAACATTGCTATCGGTCTACGGGTTTATACATCAAACTTAGCACCAATCCGAGAACCATAATTACTCGGGGATCATTAAAAAATAAGGTTAATTTTCATAGCTGAAGAAAAGAAAAGGTGTAAAGTTGCTAGAACAAGCTTGCTTACGTACGGTTGTAGTCTATCAGAAACGAGGGTCAGTTTAAGCTGGAGTAGCTTCAAAGGAAACCCGAAATTTTGAGTAACACTTAATACTGAATTCAATAATCCAAGAGACAACATTACTGCACTAAAAAACCAAAAATTCATGCTCAACACACCAATATTTCTACATTAAAAACTTTTAAATATATATATATATATATATATATATATATATATATATATATATGTATATATATATATATATATATATATATATATATATATATATAATTATATATATGTAATATATATTGCGCTTCATTTTTCTATCTTGCATTTTTATTAGTGTCGTCTTTTCTAATAAAGTGTGGATATGATATTACAGTGTTCTATCAAAATGCTGTGATTGGATTGTGAAATGCGATTATGTTGCTGAATGAATTAATATAATTATAATATTCCATGGACTCTAGCATAAATTTATATATTTCTTCAAGATATCCATATTCAACTTACATATTTCCATAAAAATATAAGACGTTTATAAAAGCAAAATTTCACGAAAGGTAGCAAAAATAATAAAATATAATTTAAAAAATTACACGGTAACTCGAATTAAGCCTAACAAATGAATAGATAAGTATAACTTGCAATTTACCTAAGAAATTCGAAGATTAAGTTATCTTCATCCAGAAAAATCGGTCCCGTACCACTTGCATCCATCGGCTTCCCGCGACCTTTACCAACTCACCTGCCAACATAGCGGAGGTCCCCCCGCTCTACGTATTCCAGTACATGATCGTCATTCGAGAGCTTTTCTTCCCAAGGCCTGTCTATTGCCATTTCAACCTGCTAATCCTAGAAGCTACGTCGATATGCTTAGTTCTCTATGAATATCCTCCATTACGCATCACATTTTGAAAATTAAATATAAAACATTAAAAAAGACGGACGTTTCATTAACCTTGATCGAATTTATAATTTTAGCTGACGATGTGATATGATTTAATAGACATTGTAAATATTTCGAAAACATAATTTGAGACCAGGTCGCAAAAGCCTAAAACTCTTTTTAAACGTTCTGATTTTCAAATCTATTTCGGAAGATGATTTTAGGTATATATTAAGATATAAAAACAATGATTCGTGATCAGGACGCAAGTACTCGCTTACGTAAACTATTTTTCACGTCACCACTATTCGCAATTCAAAAACTTCTATTCTCATCATGCATTAGCAGAGTATATCATAGTTTATTCAGGTAAATTTAGAGCTTTCGTCGAAAGGTCAGAAAGGCCAGCAGAGTTGGTCACTATCGTGCACGCTTATAATGTGCGTTCTAACTGTGTTTCATTAGATCCACTCTGCTCTTGACAAGTTCAAATTGTTCAAAAGCTTTAGTTCTCTGAACTTCAGTAACTTTAATCGGAGCGAGGAAGCTTTGAGATAAACTTTGAGTAAATAGCATTGCGGATATTTTGTGAATTCTAATTGGGTTAAGTAACTTTATTGATTTGTTATTCACCGAAATTATACTTTTTAACTTTAACTTTGTTTACGTATACTCTATCAAAAATGCATTATATTGTTTATAAATGTTCTATTACGACGGAGGAACTGAAAGTTACATAATTTTTTATTGTCAGATAGTACAACACGAAGTTTAAAATCATAATATTAATAGTAAAAAAAATATTTTAATAAGGAAATAACAGCACGATATGATTACAAAAAGATAATCATATCGTACATGATAAAAAGTTGCTAAATTATCGTTTCCATAAAAGCGATTTTTTATTATATTACGAAAAGCCATTTACTTACAAATTGTGTAACAGGAGTGAAAGTAAAATTGTTTTTTCCAGTCAGAGTAATACCATTTTATTTGAAATACTTCTATTTTTTGGGAATTGATAATTAATTTTATTTTATCCGATACTAAGTTTTACGTGTACGAAAGCTACGAGTTGACGCCGGGTCAATATTTTTCTAATAATTTTTCTGTAATTTGACAAATATCTGAACATTTTTCCATTTTCTTACAATCGATACACTCCACTACTAAAAATGTGATAGTTTGGGAATCTGCATATTTATTGCCCAACACTTTTAAACAGCAGAATAGATTTATATGAAACTCAGAACCAATACAGATTAAAATTAATATATATTAAACCATAATTCCCTTTTAGAACGAAACGCGGTATTTTTTAAACAATAATGCACATTTACTAATACAACGTATAAACAAAGAGCTCAATGTGTGTAATAAATCGTTAAAATCTTTAACATGAATAATTCGCGAAGTTTTTCAGGTGAGACGAAACTGTAGATGTAAATTAGTTTCAAAATAAGTCCAGCTAACTAACATTTTAAAGGTTTATTGATGGTTTTTTCAATTTTTAATGATTCGATAGTTCAGTTAATAGGCATATTAAAAAATATAATTTAAATCACAGATTTCGAAATAATTTAAATATATATTTAACCGAATTTAAAAAAGAGTGTAATTACGTGATATTATAAGTATTTTACCACCAATTTAGATGATTTTTTTGACAAGTGTAGTCCTTAACATTGTTAGAATGTGACATAATAATGGAAGTTATACCATAAAATTCCCAAAATTAAACAGCACAAGTGCTGTGATCGAATTTGGATGATATAAGTTCAATCAATTTGTATAATTTTTTTTAATCAAAAGACTCTCGGTATGGTTCCGTAATATTTGGTTCAAATATGACCATGTAAATTAAAAATATACCATAAAATTCTCAAAGACCAAGTGCCGTGATTATAAATCCCGATGGCGTAGATGTATTGTTTGGCTAAAATATGAGACTTAAAAATTTGTTCTTTTTAAATTAGTGTTGTTAAGAAGATGCTCTGTCATTGAATTCCTGGTTCCAACCCTTCAGTTCTGATACTACAGGTGTCCTGCTTGTCTGAGTCGTAAGATTTGAGAATCTGTTGTTTACGTAAGATTTGAGAATCTGTTGTTTAATCATTAGTATTGTGATTCTCAAGTATAAAACTTCGGGTTAGTATGCCTCAGTTCTAATGATGCTGGAGTATGGTCTATCTGTTGTTTTTAAAATAGTATCGTGGGACTCAAATATACACTCTGTCATTGAAGTCTGTGATCTGATTTCTCAGACCTGAGGCTGCCGGGGTACTGCCTGCCTGAACCATGACACTTGAGGATCTATTGTTTTTAAATCGATATTTCTGTTTCAAACAAAAAGACTCTGATGCTATACTTTCAGGTTCTAACTCCTTAGTTGGACGCTGCAGGCTGTTTAAAACCTGAGACTTGAGGATCTCCTGTTTTTAAATTAGTATTATAGGTCTCAAGCACAGATTTTGTCATTGAATTCCGGGTTACAACTCCTCAGTCTTGATGCTGCAGGGGTACTGCCTGCGTAACCTATGAGATTCTGGAAAACATTTGAGATTTGTAAATGAATATCACCTCAGTTTTGACGTTAATAGGATATGGTCTGCTTAAATTTTAAGACTTGAGGATCTGTTGTTTTTAAGTCAGTTTTTTTTTATTTCGAGCAGACACTCTGTCATTGAGCTCCGGATTCCTATTCTTCGGGCTGATGCTGGAGTGACAAGGCCTGTATTTCATATATAATAACTCATATATTCGTCACTAAGCAACTAATTTAAATGATATTTTACTTATGTAGTCCCAGCAAAGTATCATAAAAATGGGTTAAAAAATGATCATGGGAACTGAAGATACAACATAAAATTAATAATGTACAGCAAAGGTGCTGTAAACGATTTTGGATTATTATATATATCCGAAAATATTAAAATTTTGACACGTTAAAAGCAGCATAAAACTGTCCTTTAGCAAAAGTTAGTTGGTGGATACAGAAAGAGTTGGTGGATAGATAAGAAGTACATGTATATACAAATGTATGAAATTTAGTAAGTAGGTAGGTAGGTATATAAATATATACAGGTAAACATATATATATATTTCAAGTAGAAAATAAGTGAGTGACTATATAGTCTGTAAAAGTATATAAAGGCTTAAAGCACTGTATCTTCAGTTAACCCAAAAGAGAGAAAATGATTTATATGTCCATATGTACTTTCATATATATATATATATATATATATATATATATATATATATATATATATGTGTAAATAAATATGTATATATATATATATATATAATTATATATATATATATATATATATATATATAAATATATTTAGGTTTATTGAATACTGCAAACATCTGTTTTAATTTCAAAACATTAAAAAAAAAATTAATTGACTTGAAATAGATACCGAATAAAGAAGCGCACTAAAAAGCGCATAATACCGAAAATACGAGTACTCAGTTGGAACTTTTGCGATAAATATTATTTCCGAACATAAATAAATTTGCAAAAAACTGCCATTTGTAGAGGTTTTTAGAGTTGGTTCTAAGTAAAGTGTGTGCGTGTAGTTGAGAGAGGAAAAAGCATTAAGTTGACACCGACACCTTTTGGAGTAAACAGTCCAAAGTTGCAAGTAATTTGCAATAAATTTACCATTTTATCCGTTTGCTCATTGACTTGAAAAGTATATCATTAATTTAAAAAAAAGATAGATTTTTTTTAAATTAATATATATATTGTGTTTATATATGGTTTAACAATTTGAGACTGGTACGCATAGATAACAAAAATTTAGATGCGGAATTGAATGTTTTTCGTGAAAATGTTGTTCCCAGTTTCTAGGAAAATATCATAAAGTTAATTTATAAAGCTTTATAGATTTAAGATTTGGGTTATTTGTGGGCCTATCTAATAGCGACATGGACTCATGACGAGAAACCGCACAGTCTGTCAAACTTTTCACGGGCTGCGCTGAAGGTTTGAAATCATTATCGTGTTGAATTATCCCTATAATAGAAAGATTTTCTACGGCATAACTCATGCTGGTTTCCTCTAATATTTATATATGTGGGTATTCGTTTGTAAATGGGCGTTAATTAATATTTACCACCAATTAACCAACATCCCTTTGTAAAAGAATACCCGGACTGAGTGATTGATCTAATTTTTTCACGAAAACTCGTAAAATGACGTAGTTATTTTAGTCAAAACGATTTTTTTATTACTATTTTTAAAGTGGTAAATCAAGGCGTTAAAAATTTGTCCATACACATTTTTGTCCATACGAAAAATATGACAGTCGTATAAACTCGAAATTTCGTCAAAGTAGTCTAAAAATAAATAACTGAGCACAGGTTTATATTTAAACTTATAAATAAAACCCTAAAGGGTGAAATGTGAATTTTAAAATTTATAAACGTGTACATTTATTTAAACGTACATTATATAATATAAATATCCGCTAAACAAAAATATTGAACAACTCATCCCTTAAGAGTTTCTGACTTTATTTGGAGAAAAAATATAAACTATTCTATAGTGTAAAACTTAATAAAAATACTCTGAATTAATTGAACCCATATTGTATAAATTTTTATAAATCTGTCCTAAGGGAATTCCATATTTTTGTCCTTCCCTTTTACAGTCTATTAGTGCTGTAAAGCTGATATTTGGCATAGTTATTTTTAAGTTGGCACCTACATTATAAACCCCCATTCTCGACCTATTTCTGAAAAGTTGCAGAGGCTTCTAGAATATTTCTTGTAGGGTATATAAAGAGTGTGGCATGCAAATTTCTATTTACTTTGCAATTAAGTAATTGGCGAGTAAAGAATAAATTAAAAATGGAAATATTTCGAAGCGTACTTAGGAAACAATTTCTTTAATGAATGGCACTTATACACAATGATGAATGAAGGTTAAAAAAAGATTGAAACTAGCGAATAATCACGCAATATATATATATATATATATATATATATATATATATATATATATATATATATATATATATATATATATATATATATGTACAAATATGGGTGAATGTTAAGAATTAATTAATTAAATTAAAATTACAAATATTCTGCCCTCTTACGACACGGCCAAGCACTGGTTTCAAAGATTCAAAGAGGGGAAATTTAACCTGTCCAATAAACCCCATCCAAAGCGACTACCTACAATTGGTTTAAAAAAATTAAAAGCCTTATTGAGACTGATCCCAAATTAAGTTCGCGTTGTTTGTTAGACCTTTTTTATGCTTTTATACTGCAATGGAAAAAGAACTTCATACTTTGATAAAGAAGTGGAAATATTCAGTTTGGCTCGGTGTTAATCCTATTTGTAGCTCCCAAAAAATTATATACCCGGAAACGTTAATAACCATGCCAATTTTCCATGAAAAGTCTACATTATCTTGATATTTATTATTTAAAGTATTCAAAATTAACATTATAAAAGTAAGGAATTAGATTACACTTTCTTATTCACATAAGTCCTGACAGTCTCGCTCGTTTATCGGCTATACGTTCGTCTGTTGCAGATCATTGACCGAGTCAAATTTGAGTGATTTTAAAAAATTATACTGGAGTATGGAATACTTGTATGAAATTTGATTAAATGATAGTAAGAGAATTCATAAATTTGCAGCAAAAGTCAATATCGCAAATTAAATTCCATCTAGAATTACTAAATATAATTAGAAAATAAAATTATTTTCTCTAAAAGTTTCGACAAAACAAAGTAAAAAAGAATAATTCAATTAGATCTTATTGGGATAAATAATTACTTGGAAAAATTTAATCAAGTTCTGGTAATAAAGTAAGCTTGAGATCTCTGGTGATGTCCCGTCCATGTGTTTTTTTTATTCATGAATTATCATGAATACAAGAAACACACAAAATGTGGCTGCTGGACTTAATAGACTTATGTTGGAAACCGAAAAGAAATACGACGAATATTTTTCGTTTTACGTAGTGAGAAACTGGAATATGCTACTAAACCATATTGCTAAAAGTGTCGCTTCACATTTGAAGTTCTGAAAATATTTGTCCGGGCTATGTGGAATCTTATTATTTTAAGAATGCAAATTCTTATAACTTCTAGGCTATAATAAATATGTCAAAGTAATCGATTTCGGAAATCATAATATTTAAAGACAAAATGTTTTAAAAAATACAAATTGACAATAACATAAATATAATTGATAATGACAAATGTTTTTAATTAAAAGGCATTAGAAAGTAAAATAATGAAACGCGCGAACTAACGTCAAAAGTTATTTTTTTATTTACCATGAGCTGATATTAAACCATCTAAAAATTTACCAAATTACTAGAGATTTTATTCATTCTTCTTTATAAAAATTAAGCTATTAAACGATTTGTTGTAAAGTTTTTGAATAAGTCATTTTATGTTTTCAGCAGCAAGACTGACCAATTCGTTCGTTTTGTTGTAGACGTTTATTAAATCAGTAAACTCAAACTTAACTACTTATGGGAAAAAACGATTACAAAATTATCGTGAAAAATAAAAGTTACCTCTTTAGTTTATATAAAAAATAACCATAAATATTGTATGATTATTTATACACATACATTTTAGATAATTTTCTTTCTTTACTATTTCTCGCCCAGTGCATTTTTATTATTAGTATTTCCCACTCAGTTAAATGACTTTAAATTATTTAAACAATTATGTACATAATTTCTGAATAGTTAAGTATATTCAATACTAATATAAACATATTGAAGACAAAAAAACTAGAGATGAAGTAAATATTAACGTAATATATTCTCGAGTCTGCACTCACTAAATACGGTATTGTTATGTATCAGAAACGTTTGAGGACATTTATGCACTCTCGCTGAATAGAATAGCCAACACTTAGAACACTGGTGTTGCTGAATAGAATTTAGCTTACTTGGAAGTTATGCTCAAACAGCTCTCCAGAGTTTCAATTGTGCTTAAAATCAATTCCATTAGCTCTAGTAAGGTTAAGTAGTGTTCACTGCATTTGGTTGTTAGAGTTATTAGAAGTATTTTAGTAAGTTATGTTTATACTTAACTTCGTAAAATACAATATTATTCATAGGTTTTGTTTTAAAGTTCAGTTACAGTACGGGTTGTACCTTTAACTTGAAATGACCTTGTCTAGTGAAGTGAATAGATAAAAAGTAATAATATTTTTAGAATTTTAGTTCCACATACGTAATTTTTGACTGTAATTCTATCAACTAACTAATCTATTAACGTCTCTTAATTAATACGTATATAATTCATCAAAGCCACATTAAGACAAATTTATAAACTCAATAAAAGTAAGTATACAGGTGGCGGTTAATAATGTTCGAGATAAGGTGCTTACACATTCCGAATGTACTACGTGTTAATATACAATTTCCGTGTGAATATGAATACAAAATGTATAATGGACAGGGTACGAGGATTTACTAATATTCATAGAAAGTGAACAAATGAATTTAATAGAATTCATCACATAAATAATATAATTTGTCATGTAAAATGTATGATGATTATAATTTGTAAATTTGTTAAAATGTACAAAAATCTCAATGCAAAAGGCTTCCTACTTAAAGTTCTGTGTGTGTATATATCTTTTTTTACAGCAAATATGAACGATACAAAACGTTGCGAAATGAGTTAATATTTTTCGATTTTGCAACTTAGTACAAGTTAAAGATTCTTCTTTGGCAATGTAAAACTCGATTTGTAAGAATATAGTAAGAGTAAAACAGCAGAAAGAGAGAGAAAGAGACAATATGCTAAGTGTAAATTCATAGATTATAGTAAATTTTTGTAAGAAGACTTGAATGAAAAATTAATAAAATGTCATTATAAATCGACGTAAACATCTAATAAAATCTTCGTATTCATTTATATAAACAAATGTCAATTAAAATAACACAAAACACAACGCAAAATACGAGTATTAATAATACATTGAACGCGTGGTGCCTCCGCTGTTCATATGTAGCGTCTCAGGCGTATATCTACAACGAGCGCATGCACGACATTATTCAATCGCTTCGTATCGTTGTGCATACGTCGCTCTCTTTTGCTCCACTTCCATGACGTTGAAATATAAAGCTCTCTTTCTCTTCACTCTCATGTAACGAACTGTCTCTAAACGTGACGTGACGCACCTTAACATTTTACTCTCAATTCTTGTCCACTTATCGATTAGCCAATCGCCGCTTAAGAAGTTTCACATAAAAAATGTTTGTCCTGAGAGGCACTTTAATTATGGCAAGCAAGCAAGTGTGCGGCGTCCCGGGCCGCACACTTGCATGCAAAACAACTTTGTTACGATTTCTATCTAGTTCGTTACGATGATTACTTTATACACATACTTTTTTTCTTTAATTGCGAAGTGTAGGTTGTTGATATTTTATAATTTCAATGCAACATTTTGTATTTTAATTGAGTTAATTATTAGATATGTGTAACTAAAACTAACAAAATACTGCTTAATTCGTACTAAAACATAAAGTTATTCCCAGCTCTAATTTTTCCTGACTTAAAATTAGTAATAAAATGCTATAAAATATTTGCAAAGTAGCTTTTATTCGTCCCAGCAAATAGAGTCATTTATCGCCGCGTTAGTTCATTTTATCTTCCTTGAGTAATCTTCCAATAAAAGTTGCTTCATCGAGGTAAATAATTACTGGCTTACAAACAGGCAGACGTCAGTGGTAAAGTTACCTCAAGATATTCTTTGTTTTTTATTTCTTGACTCATGTGATAAACCATCAGGTTCTAGTTCCAGAATTAATGTGGTCTCGATGAATACCGGCCACAACGCTGGATCGAATGTTGATTAAAATATTTGCGTTCTATAACTTGATTCCTTGTAAAATAATATATTCGGGCAATTTAAAATCTGCTGTTTTTATTTAATATCTATGAAGTTTATTATGTTTTAGCGAGTGAACAGTGTTTTTCGATGATGTTAATATTCTGATACATGTTATTTATAGAAATATACGAGACGTAAAATCGATTTATTGTCGGAATCTAACATTTAATTTTCACAAAATGGTTGTAGCGATTTTCTATTATAACATTGTACTATTTCCAATATGACACATTGTTTGAGTCACGAATTATCTTTAGTCTAAACATTGTGGACTTTTTAATGTTTTCGGCGAAATCTTAAAGAAAATTTTTGAACAACGTACCACGTACTGCCCAAGTAATATTTTTAAAAATACAGACGTTATGTTTATTACATACAGTAAATATAAATCAATCTTTGTTAATTCTGTTTATTATCGAATATTTGATTATTTTCGAAATTTGATGAATTTCATTGGATTGTAAAGTTAATTGATTTAAATGAAGTACAAGTTATTAGATTTTCGAAAAGACAAGTTTTGCGTAACCAATCCGTTTACCTCCGAGTGTGTGTTTCTATATTTTTATTTATTTAAATGTGATAAATCAATATGGTAATAACAATTAAGTTGATTTACACATGCCTATATGTGATCCATGTTTTACATGTGATTCTATCTGATTTTGAAGAAATAAATTTATTCTTTAGTCTGATAGCTTGAACTCTCTTTCTAGAAAGTACAAATATAAAGATAAGTTTTAAGAAATCTGCCTATGAATGTGGATGTGGAGCAAAATAAATGAATACAAAACTCAGAAACAAAATTGTTGAACTTAATTAAATTTTGAGTGCACATAATGCAGTTTATAAAGTACTGTCCAATGTCCTCTATTATCGTGATTACTCGTGGTGTGTTGGAAGAAACTCGTAGACTACTGAATCTGCGACAGCCTTATTCACTGCAGCTATTCAATTGCTCTTTCCATAGATAACTGAGACTATTGAACTGCTCTTACGTATTAGTCCAGAATGTTTAAATAAAAAAAAACTTTCAAGGGTCCCAGAACTATTACAAAATAATCGGTCTCTTAGCATTCACCAAACTTTTCTAGCTGAACGGTGTAAATCAAATACAAATAAAATGGTAAAAATATAATTCTGAAATGGGCCTAGAAATTAAATAGTTCCATTGGCTTATAAAATCTGAAGGGTTCATCATATTGGCTCTTTTTTATATAATAAAGCTTAGCTGACCGAAGAAAGCGATGACTTTTTGAGTTCGGAAATCTGTCATGCCATCGAGAATTTAAAATTAAGTCTTAAAAAAAATTAAAGCAAGACTGATTGGATTAAAACCGCGAAATGGCAGACTAGATTTAGTTGTACATTGATTGTATTCAATTAATTGCAGATATAACACTAAATTTCGTACTCACTAATTATTGTTCAATTGGTAACTTTCATGAAAGTTGTGAAGGGATTGAATCAGCTATCGTCAAAAAAGACCGCATAATTTCTTTTAGATGAAAGACGGAATTTATTTTAAATTTAGATTTGAAACTTCAAAAATGCCCTTTTTATGAAAGTTCTGTCTGTCTACCATAGACATCTAATATTGACTTTTACACAATTTCATTATATTATTTAAAACCTTTAATACATTCAACATCTTTCAATTTGTTATTCTATGAGTTCTAATAGCATTAAAAATTTAAGTCACACAATGTTTTCAATAGTTGAATCATTAAGATAATAGTTAATGTGCAATTTGTATAAGAAACAAACTAATTATTTATTGAAACAATATTTGTTTGCCAAATAAATTACAGTTAATTATTATTACGATAGTGTTTTCTTTTAATTTCAAGAGTGCGAAAATTGTCTTCCCTTCTTTCTTTTTAACTTTTACTAAAAAATCTGGCAAACAAGTTTCTCTATTGTGAAATTAATATAATTGCAGTGGCAAAGGTCAAGAATAATGATTTTTGGTTAATTTGGATAGTCGCCATGTGTTAAGACTCTCGTATAAAGGGAAACATTGAAGAAATTTGCTACCATTTACCGACTACCCAATACCGATGAACCGGTTACGTCTACCGCATTTTTTTTAATCTATGACAATTACACTAATATAGACAAAGAATATATTTTTAAATTATGTACTATCTGGGTCCGTCCGTCTTCATCCGTCATCGTCCGTGACAACCTCATAAATTCTATAGTTGTGAATTAAGTTTTGAAAGTATTTATTACTCATTAATATATTTCCCCCCTAACAATTTACTAAATTTTAAGCAAAATTTATTTAATACACTTACAGTTATAACTTTAAAATCAAAAACTAAATGCTTTAAGTCTGAAGTGCAATGAGCTGGGTTTACTGATAAGAAAACTTTTCCAAATGCAATGTCGGAGACAGTTCTCCTGAATAACTTTTACACTGGATTGTTTTAATTCTTATCTAATTGTGTAGTATTTGCTTTCATCAAATATTACCGAATTCCATAATCCATGCTAAAGAAATAACAATTTTATGTCCTTAGTGGAAATTATAATTTGAAATGACCATGTTGCCCGCTTTTATTTTCCATCATCTGCCATAGTAAAATAAATGACAGTCAATTGTGATTTTGCATAAATTCTATATTTTTTCCCCGACTTTATTGGCGTTTCGCATTTTTAATTTGATGGATGACATACATTACGGTGAAAAGGAAAGAAACGAATGCTCCTGTATTTATAAATACTCATTTCTGTATACATGCGCCAATTGATAATTACTTTTGTATTGTTTATTATAAGTTAAGGCTACTTGAAAAGTGCATATTGCGGAAATTTGCAATCATTATTAAATTTGAAAAAAATCAAATATACACACAAAACAAGTTATAGATACAAACAAAGCCAAATTTCCGCTGCCTAAATGGTAGGAGCACTCATGCCGAAGTGAAAATTGTAAGGTTTAACGTAACGAATTAAAATAGTAGCTAATTATAGGTCATAAATTGATTACTAAAATCCAACAACCAGAATAGGACTGTCGTGTTTGTACTACATGTACGTAGTTTCTATCATCTTTGGGCAAGATATCTGATTTTCCGATATTTTTTTAGTTATAATCAAAAGAAAGCATTCAGTGCGAATTCATTGAGAATCTCTCAAATTTTTGTAGGCTTAAAATTAAGATAGCCCATTTCGAGGACGGCAAGGCTTTCTAAATCCAGAAATACATCTTTAGTTTTATACACTGAAAAGGACAATGAAACTTAATTCTTGAAACCGAATAGAAATTCAATTGCGATTTTTGTATGTATTATTTTGTGTAAAGCAAGTATGTGCATCCATATGTCAAATCATTATCACAAAATTTTTATATTTTTACTCAGTTTTTATTTATTTCATATTGTTCTTATACACACACATACAAAACAAATGAATATTTACTAATATATATTAGATTTTTTTATAAAATTCTTCTGCAACACCTACATGAACTGTGTGGATTAAGAACTTTGGAAATACTTGCCAAGGCCTGTGACATAAATTCAACCCATTTTTTTAGTCACAATGATGTTCATGGGGTCGATTTTTAATTTTATATAATGTTTGCACACTTTTTCTGTACCTTCCGTGTTTAATGAATTCATTTCTATTAAGTTTTTCGACAATTTGCAGAAATAATAACAATAATCCGAAATTAAGTTTATATCTTTAGCCTTTATTGAGTGTCACTATGATACCAGTTCATTTTAAAATAACAAATCTCATCCATTGTAAACATCTGACTGAAATAAACAAAATATTTAGTATTTGTTTAAACTTACATGAAATGAGCATCGTCTCCAACACAGCTTCACAATCACAATACTCGCAACCAAAATCTGAAATTGACGGACAGAACTGGCTGACACCAACAATTTTAGAAACACATTCACGCTGACAGAGTCACAAATGTCACTTATCTTATACACAACCGTCCCAAAATAACAACATGGCAGCGAACGCATAGTGTACTCACTCGATGAGTTACGCATTTATGCATATCAAAATAATTACTCGTTAACTCACAAGCTTTCCTGTGAGAAGCTAATTATGACCTATTGTAAAATAAAGCTTATTCTGACCTATTGTAAATAAAATTATTACGACCCGATTTCGATCAGCGTGTCTCGAGTCTTGATGTGAAAATACCGAGACGCGAGAAAATTACGTTTTAATAAAGTCCCGAGACTTCGAGACACGTGACTATAAGTTTGCTAAATATCATTTCGTAAACTACTGAACCTATTTAAAAATAAAAATTTATTTTTTGAAATGAAGTCACTGTCCCCTTTTATTAATATACTAAAAAAAGCAAAGGCGATAGGTAGATACGGATAATTGCCTGCAATAAATAATCGAGATTGTGTTTTTAGTTATTAATTATCTGTAATTTTGTTTTTTTTGTAGATAGATTTTATAATAAAATATCAAACATTTAACCCTTTTATAAACTGAAGTTTATTTCGTATAATTTTAAATCTATAAGAAATTGTTAGCTAAGTATTTAAAATAAAAATGGGGTATATAATTAAGCGAGCGAAGCTGCGGGTTACAATTAGTACTACTTGCAGGATTGTAGGTTTCATCTAGTGTTGTTACACCTAGCTATGATTAAGTTTTCCAATTTGTTTTTAAAATCATTATTTTTGTTATTCAACTTAATGTAAATAGCTATTGGATGTCATTTTACTGTTAAGTAACCTTTGATTTTCCTTGCAATCTTCTGGGTACAGAACAAGTATGTTATCCTCGCACGCTCACGTTAGCAACCGAAAATAAGGCAAAAATAACAATCTATCATGTTCTAATCAAATATTTGCGAGTATGTTATTAATGTGTGCACCAAAATTATATTTCAGTTTCCATTATTAAAAACGATGCATTTAATAAATGCTTCTTTAAAAAAAATTAACTGGAAAGGTTTAATTTCAAAAATATATGCAATAACATTTCGTTCTGTGGGAGGTGCATAAGGAAGATTTTCTCCAATTTATATATTTGTTAGTATATTCAAAAAAAGAAATGAATAATTTTGCTACCTATGGTTGAGAACATCCATATGAGGTACTTACATTCAAAATATCTAAAATTGTTGGAACTGTGAGGCTGTGACACGGAATAACAAAAATAAGTAAACCATAGAGATATTTAAGTTAACTATAGAAACATAAAAATGAGATTTATAAATCTTGTAAATGAAAAATAGAGGATTACTGTGTGGCCGGTGTTCAGTTTTAGGATGGTGTTGAAGAGGTTAGCAATGGACGGATATACAACATCGGTTATTTGGGTGAGCATATCTGAAATATTATCTTTAATTTGTAAGTAAGTATTATACTTCATTTAAAACAAACCCAATTTAGTATCAAAAGTACGTCCAATTGTATGCTCGATTTAATGACTGTTCTATTGCTTGTGGTTTTACCTCCACGAATTTTTAAAATTTATATCAATAAATACGTTTAAATTTTATTAAATTTATTAGTACTCTTAAAACGATTTTCAATCAAAAGACTCAAACCAGGTCTGTTATATTATCGAGAAGATTAATTTATAAATTTTAAAAGTGCGGCACGTTCTTGTCTTCTGTAATCGTTAGTGAGCTTCCAGTTTAGTTCAATATCGTACTGATAGCTCGTTTGCAGCTCTTCTCTGTAACGAAATATCTGTGGGAACCGAATACATGTCTGAGTTTTGGTTTGGTTCCTTAATTTAGTCATTAAATTGAACGAACTGTGAAACAAAAATTAAATTACTATATTTCTTATGTATTTGTAAAAAAATATATATATATACAGTGTTCCTTTTCTTACAGATCTTTTCAAGGTAATTTGGCTTTAGCACTGTTAAGAAATGACTTCAACGAGTTGAGTTTGTTATTTTGACGTTGGTAACTTTGTTGTAAATAACTTTATATATTAATTATTAAATATGTATAAAATGCCTTGAAAAAAATCAAATCTCTCCCAGTACAGCAGAAATGCTAAAAAGATAAGACGGTGTGAAGTACGCTTATCCGAGGATCGAAAACGGCTTCGAATCGTTGTTTGCTGGCTATTCAAAATATAGTAACATCTATGGAACCCTATTTATCAAAATGGTATTCCAAAACCATCATTTGAAACAGAACGCGTTAACAGAGATTACATGACGGAAATAAATTATGATCCAGAGGAATTGTGCAAAACTTTACAAACTAGTTTCTCGAGAATAATCAAAGAACAGCGTTTAATGTTCTACCGTGTTTGTGCAGCGTAGATAATACTTTGGGAGAAATGCTGTTTATAGATGCTCCCAGTGGAACGGGAAAGACTTTTCTCGCCAAAGTCATTTCGGCAAAGGTTCGAAGTCAAAGTAAATTTGCTCTTGCTGTCGCCTCATCATGTATAGAATCAACTTTATTACCAGGAGGAAAATGCCCACATGATGTTTAATATCCTAGTCGAATTAGATCACAAAGAAAGCCTGTTTGGAATACTTCGAGAAACAGTAACAAAGCAGAGGTTCTACGTGATTGTAGCCTACGGGTTGAATGTTCTATAGCAAACCGCAAAGTGGTAAAAGCAATGGATCGGACATCACGTGAAATCAGGCAAAACAACGAACTCATGGGTGGTATTACAGTACTATTTTGTGGTGATTTTTGGCCTACTCTGTTATACCACGTGGAACAAGGACTGATGAAATTAGAGCCTATCTAAAGACTTCCAGTCTGTGGCACTTCATAATCCCTATGCATTTAACGACAAATATGCGAGCGCAAATTGGAGGCAACGACAATACACAAGTGTTTTCTGATTTGATACTTGAGATTGGTATAGGCTAATAAATACATATTTCTATTAACTGAGTTGTGGATGAAGAAAAATCTACTAATTATCCAGTTGAATTTTTAGAATCCCTAAGCACTCCTGGACAATCTGGACAATCAACCAACTTTCTGTTTAGTTTTAAACGAGTTCAGCATCCAGTAAACCTATGTTACGCTATGACAATTAACGAAGCCCATGGCCAGACGCTGAGTGTTGCAAGTGTAGATCTCAGTACAAGCTGCTTTTTACACGGTCAGCTTTATGTGGCTCTGTCGCGTGTTAGCAACTCCAGCAATTTCTATGCTTTAATCCCTGGCTCTACATGTAATATCATATGCAGAGAAACCATATTGTAACTTATTAAATGTTACACTAATAAAATGATGTACAGTCAATGTAACGATGTGTGTCACTTTTGCTTTCTATTTTCTTATAATTGGTGTTTATTTAAATGGACAAACACATGACAACTTTTTCACTACAAGAAAATCTGATAAAACCAAAACTGAAGTCCACTCGAGGGAAGTCACCGGCACTAGCTAGTTAGAAATAATTTTGTTCATTTGCAGATGGACGTCATATTTCTACGCAAACACGTATAGGTACGAGCGTGCAAATGTGTATATGTGAATATTTATATATATATGTATATATATATATATATATATATATATGTATATATATATATATATATATACATATATATATATATATATATATATATATATATATATATATATATATATATATATGTATATATATGTATATATATATAACGTAGATTAACTTCGGAAAATTTAAGAAATCCATTGCATAAAATAAGAGAGAAAAATAATAAATATGGTGGAGTAACTTTAAAAAACGAACAAGCCCAGTTACCTCCAGAAGTTAATATTTAATTTTTTTATTAATGCTCATGTACATTCTACATGATACAATAATAAAATATTTTTTTAATAGTCAAGTAAACTATCTCCACAATATTCTTACATCTACATTCCAAGCGTCATTTAGTCTAGTCATGGGAATATTGAGTACATGGGAATATTGAGTCTCTGTTATTTACAGAATCTATAACAGCAAGACGTTCTTAATCTTCCCGGTTAAAATTATCGGCCCTGGATTTCTTAAACTAGCTGCGGGACTATCTGAATACTTGTAGCACCATTTCCATAAAAATATACATAACAATTATAAGGCTTACCATTCCATAAGACTTGGAATCTTGGGCGACCGACAAACAATACTTTAACAAACTGTACATAACAGGAATGTACGCTGGTCAGCGGATATCACTCTACTCCATTAAATTAGAAACCAAACATGAGATGGAGATTTAAATTTGCACTTGTAGCACTATTGCCTTAAACTAGACACACAAAATTTATTATGTATATTTTAAATAAAACTTTTTTACATGCCTCATATGCTCCATTTTGTTTTCCGAAACTGAATAATTGAAAAATAGTTTAAAAAATTATCAACGACTGAAACTATCACATTAATATATACAAGTCTGCAGATTTATATAAACGCTACGTGAAAAAAATATCCGTGCATATGCAAGGGACATTTGGAACAACCTAAGTACCAAGATGAGAACAAAACACACTTAATAGTGTTTTGTTCCCATCTTGCTACATAGGTTGTCCCACATGTCTCTTACATATGCACACTATTAAACTATTATTCATAGTCCGGAAGCAAAATTGATTATTTTAATAAAGTAATAGATAGCATTAATATATAGAATTAGATAGCAAATTTATTATAATAAAAATATAAAAATATTTATTTGCATAAAAAAATATACAAATTTTTTTTTAAATAGACGATGAAATTAACATAGGTGGGGCAACTACGTTTCCCCTGGTACATTTTATGAACACTATACAATTTGCTAGTAGACATTTCGGCGGAGCATTTCACATGAACAAAATAGAAACAAGTAATTTTCAAACGTGCATATGAATTTTGATTACTTATCACATTGCCATGATACAACGAAAGCAAAAATTAAATATCTAAAGAATTTTCAAGATCATATTTCATAAGATATTTGGTTTCGTTATTAAATAAAGAACCAAGCCAACCAGGGTACGGACATTTGTTTCTCGTGAACCCATTCGAAGTTCCCCTCGCTCAGACATTTCATTAAGGAGGCGAACCGAAACGAATTGGAGCGAGAGAATGCGAAACTAAACGATTACTAGAGACAGGTACGTAACGTAGTTATGGGGACCATAAAGAGAACGGTTATTGATAAATACTTCTGCCCAAATCTGATAAATTATCCATTTGCAATAAAACAATAAGCACGGTGTGGGTGCCATTTGGCGAAACTCGTTTCAACTCCGCTGTTTACCTTTTCAAATGTATAATAAACTATTTTAAGTGAAACTTGGATTTTATAGGAGTTGCGCTGTACGTAATTAGTTTTAGATCGATTGCTTAATTAGATAACGCTGAGCGTAATTAAACATATCAATAGGAAAAAATCCAAGCGAAATAATGAACGACAACGATGGAAAGGAATGTGTACA
This sequence comes from Druceiella hillmani, assembly GCA_039881145.1. Classification (NCBI taxonomy): domain Eukaryota; kingdom Metazoa; phylum Arthropoda; class Insecta; order Lepidoptera; family Hepialidae; genus Druceiella; species Druceiella hillmani. Next base: position 25,317,325 of record JAYKKI010000013.1, on the reverse strand, counting down.
ACCGCACCAAACTTATTTTATTGTGAAACGAAAACCTGTGAATATGGGACGGCAATTTTTTTTTTTTGGAGTGCAGTAAAATTGTATTGTTTTATATTTTTGTCGAGTGATTAGTACTTCATGAACCCAATAGGTTCATGAAGTACTAATCACTGCGTTGTCGCATTTCTATCTTCATCCTCTCCCGCCACCAGAAACTATGCGATACATCCAATCTACTACACTTTCGTATGAAAAGTACCACAATGAGGTTTGTTCCTTGAAAATTATTAATAATTTATTAATATCGGTCATTTTACTATTACTATTAAGCACCTTGATGATTTGAATAAATAAAATGTGGAAAATGAATTGTAGAACTATAAAAAGTCAATTTTTGAGGAAAAATATTTACTATTTTTTTGTATGGCCATTATTCGAAATTTTAGATTTAGAAAAATAAAAAAAATTATGAAATGTTTATGAAAAACTTTCAAATATCGTAATTTCACTGACAGTTTGCGTCCTCCAGGTTGTATGACGGACAGGCAAATCGAATTTTTTTGTTTTTACATCTTAAATTATATTAGTCCCTTGGCATATATCCCTTTAAAATCTTGGTTTATATTTTTTAACTTGCTTCATTGCTATTGTGTTATCACTTCAAAGTAAAAATTATGTTCTTTGGTGGTCTTATTACTAGATGATTATTATTAACTATATGTATTAGACTAAAAATTATAATCTGTTTTGTTCTTATTAGTAATAATGATTTTATAAACATTTTACAGCGAGTCAAAGTTAAATAACGATATATGGCACATATCTTCGTATATAAAATAAGTTATTCGTACTTATAAAGAGCATAAACACTACTTGCTTGTACTTTCTTCAAAAAATTCGCTAGCTGCGTATAACAGGCGAAACATTTTCTATACTCGGAAAATCAGTTTGATTTATATTAATATGCTCCTGGCATGAAACATTAATTGTACGAATCCTATTAGTACACGGACCTGATCTATCTATTTTACTTGACTATATTGCGTGTGATTTCATTTTGACGCCAAATATGTTCACATTTCTAATTATAATAGGTTACAGTCTATTTCCTATTTAAATTGCCATAATAAATATAACTTTGTCTCGATTTACTCTACGTTAGATTTTTAATCGTCTCTGCATTTTATTTCTAATTTCATTTTTAGAATCACCTTACAATCCTTGTGCTCCAAACGTGATACCTCTGTATGAATATTGCATAACTGCGTGAAATGATGTACTGAGAAATCAGTTTACGCAGTTATGCAATGTTCATACATACATTCTACTAGTTCTGATGAGTACAGTTCTCTTCACATGGTATACTGATTGGCGATTTGGTCTCGTAATGTGAATAATATAATATAAACATATTTAAAAACTCTATACCATGTGGAAAAAGGTAAAATTGTAAATATGAAGCAGGAGGTGTTGATATAGTTTGGCAATATTGAATGAAGAACTACGGAAAACTGATAAAGAAGAAACAAATAGAAAAAATTAGGTGGCAAGAAAAATATAATTATCTGAGAAATATATTTTTGAACTAAATTGAATAATATTTAAAAAAAATAATGCGAGCTATATGCAGTTTGGTAATAACCAGAAGTGTATAAAATAAAAAAAATTGTAAAAATTAAATGTATACAGATGGGAATAACTTCTAGTACAATGATAAAATGATCTTCTTAATGAACTAATTCCCAGCTGCCTCAACATGCGCGTATTTATTACATCGCAACCGTCATTCAGAAGGTACCAAATCCCTCTACGACATTCAGCTGGCCGCTAGGTTCGCTTATAAATAAAAGCTTCCAATGTAATTAATCAGACAATACAGGGATAAAGCTTTGGTTGAGCTTTAAGCCTTTTAAGCTTACTATCATACTGTCCGTAAAATGTTAAATAAAATTATGTTAAGCGCTTAGCCACCAGATTATGAAGGTGTGGCGCTTAAGGCCTGATCATACTGAATCATAGTTGTAAGGTTAAAATCTAAAAATTTGTAACACATGATAACATTGTGTAAGAAAAAGTGTTATTTTACTTATGTTTGTTTGTTGGTCTTTAAATGGAAAAACTATATATGCTCTATTATTTTGGAGAAGATCTTCATTCTTCTTGTTTCGTATTTTCTACTAGCAGTATACAAATATATCGCAGTTAGATCGGAACGCCATACCTTGAATGATATTCACCTATCTAGTATAATTGAGAATATATTTTTAGAAATACGTCATTATTTTTTATTACTATAATATTTCCGTAAATATGAAAATAATTAAACTATCTTTGGAGATACATAACCAGATACAACTTTATAAAAAACATACATTTTAATTGGTTTGTATGCAGATATGTAATAATTATTGCAATATACAATGTTTGATAAACATTCATAGAATACCATTTTATCTTAAAATGCATACATTTAAATAAAATTAGTTTTCATAACACAAATAAAAATTTGCATATGATATCATAATACACCTAACAGGTCAATCTTGTATATTATTATATAACATATATATATTTATATATATATATATATATATATATATATATATACATATATATATAAATATATATATATATATATGTATTTGATTTTTTTTTTTAAATTTTTTTTTAACCTGAAAAAGGAAATACGAAACACAGAGTCGAAGACCAAGAATTTGGCAGCTCACGTCGATTGTTAAAATGGTAATTTGTTGTTTTTTTTTAAAAACTATAGATCGACAAATTTGTTTCTTTAACACATAATCACTTCGTCGTGGGTAACTTTATTGACAATTTCATCGACTGTATCACATATATATTCAGATTTAAATAATTTTATCGTGTTTGTACGTGTTAGTTTTTTTTCGTTTTCAAACGAAATTTATGTATTACAATTTTCAAACGAAATTTATGTATTAAAAATAATTACCGTGTGTTTCAGAAAAAGTGTTTCCTTTAAATATAATTATTAATTCAATATAATTGATCCTAACGTAGACTTAGCGAGACCGCTTCCTAGTGATGGTTACATGGTCGTATAAAGGTCGGACGCACTGAGATAATATAATTTCTAGAATGATTTCCCCACAAAGTTGACAATTTACGCCTATTTCGGTAATTTATTGCGTTGCAGCCTGCACGTGCTCGAGCTTTTCCGGGAAGGGTCAAATAATCGGGGTAGTTTCCTTTAAAATCACTAATCTGAACACAGTTCGGGCACGAATATTGCAATTAGTAGATGGTTGATTGTACTAGGTACTACAATCGGCTTATGGGTGTGTTATTCTTTGTTTTTGTTTAAAGACTTAAGGTTTCTTCACTACAATTTTATTCGACGTAAATGGTGGGTGTCTGTATAATATATTGTCTTGTACTTTGATTGGCAAGGTTGGTAAAAGCGAGATTAGTAAATTTAATTAATGCTTTGTAAGCAAAATGTCCACCTATCATCCCAAATTTTCTTTTAGGATGTTTATTTGAAAATAATACTTCATAAACATTTCTTTTATAAATTTTAATACATACTGAGAAAACGTTTTTATATGCTTCTTTAGAAAGCTCAATAAAAATATATATTTATAGAATAGTATGTCAGTGAAAGGAGTAAAATATGAAAAAATGATATTTATAATCATTCTTATAGTTTTCCGGTAAAGCTCTACAAACGCTATTTTTTATAATTTAATTGTAACAGTTTTGGAGATAGGCAGATTTTTATGGATCTTTTTTTATTGGCTGACTGGCATGACATCAGCGCCACCTTTTTAGGCCCTTCAATTTTATTAGTACGCTTCAAATTAACGGCTCTGGTAAATGTTTACGTGAATAATTTAAAAATAAGGAACAAATTCTAAATACATGCTTTATTTAATCAACGAACAAAAAAAAAATTTTTGTGGTCCGAACCATATATATATATATATATATATATATATATATATATATATATATATATATATATATATATATATATATATATATATTATCTAATTGTTTTAAGCTCAACAAAATTATTAAAATTATAAATATATTATGCATGAAAAATTAGGTATAGGAGTTCAGTACGCCAAAAATACTGATATGTAAGGATTTTTTTAAGTTCAAAGAACAATATTTTCAACCTGCTTCCAAACGAAACATAAACAATGACATATTTAAAAAATACAAGATTTCAGTATTGCAAAAATTTATTTTAGACAATTTACTCACAATAAATATCTTTATTTTGTTATTGCTGAAGTATTTTTCATTATTTTCACTTTAAATTGATAATTATATACCACATACTCAACAAACATTAAAACAGAAATGTTAATAATGATAATTTACAAATTATTAAAAAGGTAAATTATCATTTAAATATTTAGTAGTTTGATAAGTGGATAAATTTGTAATGATAGTTTAATTCTGTAAGATTATTTATATTTAACAAGAAGTGTTCTTTTAAAAATTGTTTTAACATTTATTTAACCTTGAAAACATTCACTACTTTTTCAAAATCGGTCTTTTCCCATAATTTCTGTGGACTTTTAGCTGCTTATTAAATTTGCCGCTGTATCTGGAAAATTTACTAGTTGATATATCTCTAATTACACATATTTAATTAAAAAATGATTTATAATTCTTAAATCTTATTTCGTAAATAGATAAAATAATAATAATAAAAATCGCTTGACGGTTATTTTACCTCAAATTTCCACAGACTATCGTACGCAGGATGCGTACGATACTTTGTACGGAAACTTTAATTTCGAACATTTTATTTCAAAACACTTTATTTTGTTGTGTACCGCAGCACAAAATTGACATGAATCGTTTGTAAATTATATAATTTCAATAAAGATTTAAGCGCCAATTATTTCTTTTTACTTTCAGAGATTAAGCTGTAGAACCTAAAATCTTCTTTTTGGGTAATTAATTTACTTATAAATTAATTTATTCAAGTCGCAGACTAGTAGTATTGTGTAAAGTGCATCGCAGCCGGTAAAATGTTCCTTGATACAGAAACTAGACAAATTTTAACTTGACATGCCTTGTAATTATTTTGTACAGGATTTGAACAAAAGAGTTCCCTTTTTCCCCAGGCTTTAAATTTTCTAATTCTCCCTTTATTCAAGAAATTAATTTTTAATCGCCACTGTTTTCAATTTACTGCATCATTCTGTTTTCTGATGGCGTGATATTCAATACGTAGCTTTAGCTACGGAATTATAAAAGTTTAACTGAGTTTATTTTGTTATGAATTACTCTTTATTAGCTGAATAAACATTTTACTTTTTATAATTTGTGGATGTAATTACTATTTAAAATTAAAATAGCTATTATATTTAATTATGATGACTTGACTTATATAGAGTTTTATTTCTTAACGGCATCCTTTCGGCGACAATATTTTGTAATCGTTAAAACAAAAACAGAAAAATAACTTTGTGTTTATCATTTTATTGTCTATAAAAAGGTTATATATTTACATTAGTATTATAATACTTTGTTTTCATACCTATACACGTCTACTAAATTGAGTTAACACAAATGTACGGGCCTTAATGTTTTTGATTCAATCAATTTGAATCAAAATGTATGAAAAAAACAGACTGTACGAAAATAATTTTAATATCACTTATTAATTCACGCCCTTCCGAGAGCTTATTGAGCAGTGGCTCGATTAAATCATATTTAATGGATTCAAAAGCTCTTCATCTATATAATGAAACGAAAGTTGTGTTGGCAGCTTTTTCTATTATTTTTTATATTCATCTGTAATAACCGTTAACTAAAGAAAAATAGAAGACCAAGCAAAATGTATCCTCGAAAGCTCTTTTTGAAGAACTTTATATGGTAGTATTCCATAACTTTATTAAAAATTTCAAGTCTTTATTTTTGAATTTTTCCCTCTTTGTTTTTATATGAAATAAAATTAATTACTAGAATACGTTTAGAAATGTCTTATTTTTATATAATATCTTCACATTTAGACATATCTCTAATAAAAAAAATCAATTGAAATGAGGACGTTTTTAGTGTTATACTTTGACTGGACTTATATTAATTTTCTTAACTCGATTAAATTTTAATATTTATATATACTGTTCAAATAAGCCTGATTTATTATATCTATGATTCATTATTTTAAATAGCCTTCAAATATAATTACGAATCTTGGTATAAATTACTCCATAAATTTTTACTTTATTGTTGCATTCACGAATGATCAAAAATATTTCGAGACAAAACTTCAGGGAAAAGATTCAATTTCATTTCAGAATTAAAGTTTCCTTTTCGAATATCTTATTTTTCCCCGTTCACACAAGTTGCATTAATACTATTTGATTTTATTGCAGTAGGCTGTGTCTTTAACAATTTTGAAATGATAAATTTTAAAAATAGACAAATACATATTTTGTGCAGTATTTTAACTTACTAAAAAAAATAAAGACACATGTGTAAATCAACATTTATAGGATATCTGTTATAACAACTTTATAGCACGCAAAAATATACTTTCCCGTATATTTTTGCGTGCTATGTTAATAATTTAAGTCAAATTATAAAGAATATAAGAGCAGATATCTTTAAAGTGTGCTTATAAAAATATGTGCTCAATAGAAAATAGTTTACGTTATCCGTTGTGTTAACATAGTAATAATATTATTCGGTAATATCGAGAATTAAAGAAAATGAAACCTTTTTGTAATTGTTAACAAATTTGTTAAAGGGAGGCCCTAGGATGATTTCTCACCGCATTATTTTACGTAATTTGTAATTATTAACTATTTCTAAGTTCGTAAGTAACGACGAATATTTGATGCCTTAGAGCAAGGCTGCTCAACCTTTTTAACAATCGGGCCAATCGGTGGATTCAGACTTCACGACGGGCCACTGACAATTCCTATTTCAGTTGCTCTCAGGATATGCGCAATAAAAAACCAATATTAAGAAATAAAATAAAATTATTGTTTATTAGGTAATATTATGAACAAACAGAAAGTATCTTATGCTAAAATTTAGCAGCTAAATAAAGAAAAAAAATTGAACTTAAGTATGTATCTTCTCAAATCTAAATCTAGGGTAAGTCGTTGTTACAATTAATGTGATTTCTGCCATTGTTTGTCTTTTAATAATTTACTTATGTTAGGCGACAAATCCGATGTTGATAGTAACAAGTCCCAAATATGTTGTTCTGTTAAGGTTGTGCGGTATTTATTTTTTACATAATTAAGGTCTGAAAAAACCTTTTCACACACATATGTTCATCCAAAAATGTTTAAAAACTATAACGCCAGGTCAGTTATTGCTGGAAATTCTGCTTTTGGTACCAATTTCCAGAAATCTGCAAAATTTTCTGAAGAATTTTGTGCTTTCGAAAACAATTTGTTGGCAAAAAGGTTTTTTAACGTATCATGATTTTGCAGTTCAACGAGTTCCAACTGAATATTGACAGGATAACCAACTATTTCCGCCAAACTTATTATAAAGGGATCTATAATAATTTGTATATTTTGTTTTTTGCTTTCAAAGTCTTGAAATCTCATCTCAAACGAATGTGATAAGCATCGAATTTTAGATTGGTATTTAGAATAATTAACAGAAGTAATAATATTCAGTTCTTCTTTCAAATGTTTTAGTGTGGGGAAAAGGTCAATATTTTCTGTAACCAAATGAATCGAAAAGAGATTTAATTTTGCTTTGAATCCGTTTATCAAATTAAACATAGTCGGAAATGAACAATCTTTACCTTGTAATTTGAGATTCAAAATATTGAGGTAATTCGTAACGTCAACAAGAAATGCAAGGTCACTCAACCAGGATGTATTCTTTAGTAAATCAATTTCCAATGATAAAGCCAATTTCTGCTTTAAAAATTGCAACATCGGTTCTTTCAAGTTGAAGAAATGTTTCAACATGCTGCCCCTTGAAAGCCATCGCACAGCACAGTACAGTTGTAACTCTCCATATTCGCTGATTTCTGCTTCAAATAATAGTCTGAATTGACGTCTGTTAAGAGCTTTTGCACGTATATAATTTATGCAAAGTACTACTGGATTCATAATATCAGCCAACTCCATATCCTTTGCACACAATGCTTCCTCGTAAGATGTTTTGACCATGGATTCAAGCTCGTCGTGCCTTTTCACGAAAATATTCTGTTGGTTAAATAGTTCCCGTTTCTTTTTTTTTAAAAAATCTTCTCTGATAATACTACCAACAGGGTACTCTTTTTCAAAATTATTATGATTTTGCTTATAATGCCTTTCTAAATTATATTTTTTTGCAATAGCTACTGTAGCGAAGCAAAGTAAACATGTAGGTTTACGCGCCTTGCTTTCAATAAAACAATATTTATTTTCCCATTCATCATGAAAAATACGATAGGTCTCTGTTGATTTCGAAGTACTCAGTTTGCTGTGAGCCATACTGAAACAAACCACATTTTGTTTATATTTTCCTTTCAAAATAAGTAGGTACCTAAATAATATGAAAATATAAATACATTGAATAACATACCTTTGACAGCCAATGTAATTACGAAAATGACAAAATATATGTGCCAGTTACTCATTAACAAAAATACAAATTAAAAAACTTCACTTTTAACAGTCAGTTAAAGTTTAACTGTTAAACTATAAATAGTATATCACGTTCGCACTCAATTGTTTCTCGAAACATAATGAGACTGTATTGCGCGGGCGGGGTCGATGAGCGTGCGGACAGTGTAGGACACTGTAGGTACTAAGTTCCTTCGCGGCAGGCAATTTGGCGGAATTTTTCAATTTGGTACGTATTTCAAAACTTACTTGCGCGGGCCATTTAAAATTCTTTCGCGGGCCACATTGTGGCCCGCGGGCCTGGGGTTGATCACCCAAGATGTAGACCTTCAAATATAAATCGGGTTTCAGAATATTTTGTAAAGTTGGACAACTTGTAATTTTTTGTGAATTTTATTCCACCTATTACACACACGAACATGACCGATAATCTTTAGCGACCACAGAGAAGATAATCTATATTAATAATTTCCTCTATCGCATTTTAGTTTTGCGCCAACTGCCGCACAAAATTCATCGATATATTTTTGTCATTATAGGTGCAAAAACACAAAACACACGCTAAACTCTTGTAATTATTGGGTCTAATAACTCGCCGACATGCGCCCGCTGGTGTATGAGAATTTAACTGAACAAACCGCCCATATAGTTATCTGTTTTTATAACAATTTCATATCAAGCTCAAAATATCTTTTATAAATTTGTAGCACGATTCATGTCCTGTATGGTCGAACGCATTTCCTATACGTGCGCAAATTTTACACACAGGCATTAGTCTCTCTTGTTACGTTAGCAGCCTTACAATATAGTCAACATAAATATACTTCATTATGTGGTTAATTAGCAGAGAAAATTATTACGTGTGTATGAGTGTAAACAAGAATTTTGCTTTGCCATAACGAGTCAAAATTTGCTAGGTAATTCATTTGAACTTTAATTAATTATATTAACAGCAAAAAGTTGTTAATTAGAATAGAAAAGTTAAATTTGTACATTGTAACATGTGAGTTTGTTTTAAGTCAAAGTTAAAAGTTGGAAACGCTAACATAGTTCTTATGCGTAATTCGGTATATTACGTTTGAATAATAGCTTTCGGAAAAATCTCAATTTGTAGAACAAGATAAGGGAGGTCACTCAGATTTCCTTACTAAGTCTGTCAAAAACAGAAGTGACGAAACAAACTGAAGTTAAAATAATGTTTTTTTGTGAACTTGGAAAAGCGAAGAAGTTAGAACGTCTTAGTTTATGAAAGGTACTGTCAGTTGAAAGATATGGTCGTACCTATTAGTCAACTTATATATTTGATATGAATTAACTATTAGATATGAATAAGTATGTACTTTTAATATTTTTGAATGGTAATCGTATGCCTCGATTATCATCATTAAAATAATGGAAGCAAGTACGATACCTTACATTTTGATGGTAGGCTTTTTAAAAAAACTCTTGAGTCAAGTAGACATTTTTCGCTTCCAGATTTTTATACAAACATTTCACGTTACATAGTATTTCCATTAAACTGTCTGAAATTATTAATATAATTTTTTGTCTTGTATATAATACGCTCCATGCATTTGGGAACTCTTTAAGCAAGAAAGAAAAAATACGAAAGTCATATAAATACATTAAATTTTAAAATGCCATTTAAGATAATTTATTTTATTATTGCACGTCTAGTTGCATGAAAATGAGGTATTAGTTTAACATTAAACGAAGCTATCAATGAAAATCCGATCAATGAAGTGATCTTCATATAGTACATTCTTAGGTTATCAAACGGTCGCAGACGGATAAAACTTAGTTTCTATCGGTTTAAAGAAAGTACTATCCTATTCGAATCAACATACATATAAGAGAAACGTCTCTATTAATGCAAATTAGAATGAGATGGAAATCGAAGAAAATCACTTTTCAGTATCCTGGCCACGTCGAATAGTCTCCGCCATATATAAAAGTAATAATAATCACGATGATCATATGCAAATGCAAAAGTTATTTATATAAATCACAAATTCAGCTGATTGAGTAATCATGTTTATAAATCATATCGCAAATGCTGTGTGTAGTGGCATCACAATTACCCACTTAGATCTGCTAATGCAGTCGTATATGTACGACTCCATATGCAGTCGCATATGTAGGAATTTTGCGAAGAGACGTGATGAGTGAAGTGACGGTTTTCTATATTTATATTAAGTTTATGCTGGGGCTGAGTTCGACGATGTGAATATTAAACATAAAGATAGATGATATGACGTAAAATGTACATCTCCTTATAGCTTTCCCAAATTTATTTTAACTCCGTAAACATTAATAGTGGTGCTATCAATATATTGAATCATGACATTTTACTAATAATTGCCAACAAGTTTACACAGGAATATATTTTACAATAGATATTTCAACAAGTTTATCGAAGCTGAAATAATGACTTCAACTTGGCTTAGATCATAAACGCGATTATATATATATATATATATATATATATATATATATACATACATACATACATACATATATATATATATATATATATATATATATATATATATATATATATATATTATTTCACTCCAGAAATCTTTATCGTCAAAAAAAGTTTTATCCAAAAATTGAGGTCTTAGTCGTCAGCGAAAATTTTGTTCATGCATAAATAAAAACAAATACACAGACACACAACATTCTATATTATATTTTGGTCTTTATCCAATATTATATTTTGATCTAAGTTCACCTTTTTCTTCAGATTCTAGTTACGTCTACGCTAAAATTAACATAAACCACCCACTTTTCATCCCCTATATTTTAGCCTCTTCGGTACGATGGTAACACAGTAGCTCCAAGCACAAACCAATATTTAATTCATTGTTTATTCGCCAATTACTTGAGTGGAAACTGAACAGAAGTTCGAATGTCGCACACTTTATATGTCATGCAAAAAATAAATAAGTAATATATTTATGTATATATATATACATATATATATATATATATATATACATATATATATATATATATATATATATATATATACACTAGCAAACCCGGCGAACTCCGTTTCACCACCAGATGGCTTCGTTTTTTGTAACATTTCGTTTGGGGATTAAAAGACGAAGAAAATTTTTTTTTTTTTTTATGTTTGAAAAGGAAAAATTTTATTTCATTTAACAACAGTAATGAATTCATTTCGATTACAAAAATGAAGTGTAATTTAGTTGAACTTCTCTAAGTAAAAAATGAAAGTGAATCCAAAGTAAATACTGAATCGAAGCGTTATACTTGTCCGCAAATTATCCGTTTCATTGAAGTGCTCTTTGGTAAACCACATATTTGTTTTTTCGCCTGACGTTAACACAAACAAAGCGGATGGTTTCCCAACTCGTGAACACGCAACGTATAGCTGCCCATGTGAAAAACAATGATTTTCTAAATTCATCCCGCAAACACTAAGCGATTGGCCTTGCGACTGGAACTTGAAATTGCAATCGTTTGAAGTCAAACGGAAGATCATTCGGAATCATTGGTATTCGAGGAATACATACATTTTCACCTGCGTACTTTCCGTTAATAATGGTTGCCTCAATCAAATTCGTCATAAGTCTTTTCACCGCAAGTCGAGTACAGTTGCAAAGTCGCGGTGGATTCAAATTACGCAATATCATAATAACTGAACCAACTTTGAGTTGCAAGTTATGTGGTGGAAATCCTGGTAACTCCAGAGAGTTCAAAAACTTTGTTGGATAATTTACTATATCATCGGGATTTGTTATGGAATCAACGGATTTACAATTTAACAGTGAACACAATACCGGTTTTAAGTTAGCGTTTGACAGAACGTGCGCATAATAAATGTCACATGAAATTAACTCAGCAGAGTACAATGAGTAGCTGTCAAACAATGTATCACGCACCGGCGCCACCTACTTAAAATACTGGCGCCATCTGCTCCACAACCATGCAAAACCATATTGGTTTGTAGTACATGCTGTGTATCAGAGATGGCGCTGTATGTGAAAAATGATTTTCCCTGTTTTCCTGCTTTTCTGTTGAAATTTTTCCTGAATTTTGTTTGCTATAAACCTCACGGAGCCCGAGACCTTTCCAACGAATGCAAAATCGTGGAAATCGGTTCGTGCGTTCTGGAGTTATAGCGTCAGGAAGGAAAACCCGACTTATTTTTATATTATATATATATATATATATATATATATATATATATATATATATATATATATATACATATAGTGGAATTAAACGAAAATTTCCGACGTCAGGGTAGCCTCAATAGTATCACTTCATTTCTTTAAGATTGACTAAAATGTAAATATTGAATATGATGAAAAAGTGAAATATAAAATCATATCAAAACAAATACAAAAATATTATGGAAACGATTAAGCTTATGACGCATATGCCTAGCATCAATACAAACAAAGTAAAAGGTTACAGGAACAAGAGTGAATTTACATTTAAAATAATAAACGAGATTGTTATTGTTAAGCATACGTCCAAAGCGTGACTCATAGCATATAAATTAAAACTTTTACAAAGTTAATAAAATAGTAATATCTTGTTATCTATGTAAAAACTGGCTGAAATCTTATTGTTTATGGTCCATGAAACAGTCACCTATCATTATTTATGTCAGATAAATACAATATTTCACCTCAATTATAACTATAGCTACCAATAAATCAAACAAGAGAGATTTTGTCGAAGGTCATATTTAATTTTTTACAAAATAGTCCCTAGCGCCGAAATAAAATCATAATGTATAATTGGCCGACTTTTACGAATAGCCCAACCAGTTGAATAACGTTGACATATTTATTCGAATATCGCACTTTGAATATATTAGTATATCCGCTCAAAAGTTCTCACCCAAAGAATTCGAGATTTCCAAACATAAGACTAATTGACAAGCCTAGGATTATTTGTTCCTAGACATTCCGAATGTCTCGTCTTGTCCCGGTGAAATAGAATTCTTTTTATAATATTATTCCTGCATACTGTATTAAGAGTATGAAATTTTTCGTTATATGTCCTATATATATATATCCTTTATTCCCAAATTATGCAGTTTATTTATTCATAATTTTTGCATGGACATAAACAAGGAAATCATAGTTTTACGGAGTTTTTTATTATTTAATTCAACATTATGTACATAATATTTGCTTTCATGTCTCATTCATTTTCCTTTCTTGGTGCCCAAAAATATACCCAAATGCTTCAAATGTTTCATTTTAATAGATTCACCTTGCTTTCATTATTTAATTCATGATATATAATCATCGATATCAATCTATACTCGATATACATTGGTACGGCAAACGTTGGTACCTTATTTACAATCTGCTTAGTTTTCAATATCTTAGTTTGTCTCTGTGGTACCTTTCCCCTTATATTCTCCCCTGCCTTTGAAATAAAATCGGAAATATATTCCTTAAACTCATTTTGTATGAATACATTATATTTGAACTTACAACTTTTGTATTGCACACCGTTCTCTTTTCATTTATTTAAAAAATGAAAGATTTTCCTTAACTAAACTTACATTTTAAAACAGTTCTCCTCACAGGTTGAATAAAATGGAATATCATCAATATTTTACATTATTAAAAGACGTTCTGCTTCCCTCAATACCACACTGTAATACTATAATACGAACGCTGTATTGTGTTATTATTGACACATTAGGAAGTGTCGCTTAATAGTACAAGTGACGTAGCAAAGGCTTCGAGGCGATATTAGACCAAACCCAAATACTTCTTGCGCGCAAATTCGCCCTTGCAATTAATGTTGGCCTTGTTGCGAAACGCAGGTAAGTGAATGTAAGTAAATTAATTATTTTACATTTTAAAATTAAGGTTTCATCTTAATGATTTTTTGAATTTCCACAAACTTTTCAACTCTTATTGAGCGGGGCTTCAAGAAAGTTTCTGCTAGGGTTATATTACAGTATTTAATAATTTTGCATAAATCGATATTTTTTCATTTTGTCAATATTTTTTTTAAATTGAAACAAAATGCAAACAAAATGTTTAGCCATGTGAAGACATTCATAAGTGAATATGGAGAAATGATGGTACGAAAGCATGTTTGTGGAAACATTGCAACTGAAATGGAAAAAAACAGACAATACAATTTTTCGCATTTAAAAGAGAATGTCTTGGTTTATCCACGTTTGATTAACACGATTCCTGTGGGTCGATGTAGGGCTAGAAATACTATAAATGGTTTCGTTACCTATTATATATATATAGGTAACGGACATCCTAAAATCAATTTTAAAAAACATAAATAATTAATAAAAAAGGACATTGACATTGAGGAAAATTTTTTGACATTTTTAAGCAAAATAATATAAGTAGACTCAAATATTCCTACACAAACCATTACAATATATTCTAAACTACTAACAAACACAGTAGTACCCCCATATTAAAAAAACTTCTTTCTCTTTCGGGGAAATTCCATAAACTGATAACGACGGGGGCTGACGGTAATATGAATATATTCATTAAATTGGTGTTAGTAAGTTCCCGAGCCATGTTTCGAGTATGATCTCTTCATGTAATTTTATGGTAAACATTTATTTATTAATTTATTTATCTACTTTAATGTATCTAATTGATACATATCCGTTATATGTATCAATTAGATACATTAAAGTACTTATTGTTACGAGAGCAATCTCTTAGAGCCAATCATAAGGTCCGTCCAACTCGCTCGACGAACGGCCGGGAATCGAATCCGAGTCTCCGCGGTGCGCCGCGTCATCACAGGCCGTATGACTTGTGATTAACACAATACACCATGACAACGACGACGACTTTAATGGATGCTTTACAAGGCCTGATCAATATATTAGTATTTTGTGGTCGGAAGCTGGAAGATTGTACCAAGGATATTTTTGTATCAAAAATCGTGCGGTTTCCAAACCGATTTCACTAAACGACGCTACACTAATATTGTATCTCAAAGTTAAAGCTTGCAAATTTGTAGAATGACAGTCAATTAAATCTCTGTTTAAGTGTGTGATTTCGGCTGAAACGTGTGAATTTATCTACAGTTGAGCCTAATCAAAACCTAAAACTAATTTTGAACATACAATTTCTTATCAAATAACATTTTTTTTATCGTCATCTGATTTAATCTGCTACTTTTTCAATTCTACTCTAGAAGACAGGTGAAGGAAATACTCGAAGAAATGAATCCACGAATGTAGAGGCGACAAAACGAATTCATAACACTTTTCAACGCTTTCTTTTCGCAAGCACCTATCTACGTCATTAATTTCTTTGGGTGATGCTTTACAAATATAACACCTAGCAGATTATGTTTCACTTAACGTACTACAAATTTTACCATCGACCATAATTACTTACAATAAATGCTGGATGTTGGAAATGTGTTCGTCTAATATGAATGTTGTCAAACACGTGGGAGCTATCGTTTCTTTAAAATAAGATTCCTCACTATTAGATACACTAGAAGGTTCCTTCACAAATTGAAGCGAATGCTTCTGCAGTATCTTATAGAAGAAAGACGGGAATTTTTTCCAAGAAATGTTGGTTTCATTAACTGAATTTGTTAGTAATTGCCAATGAACGTAAGAAGTTTCGAATAAACTACTGCCATAGTTTAAACTAGAATTTGCCAAATTTTTCGTATTTAAAAAGGAATGTCTTGCTTTATCCACGCTTGATTAACACAGTTACAAATAAAAACAATAATATTTCTACTCGCTATGAACATTACTACTATCAAAACTTAATTTCCCAATTAAAGTTAAATGAACTGACTCTACTAAAATATTATTTAAAACAATTTTTCTCTGACTGTTAGATCCGTAAAGCTGTGTGATCTATTTTGCAACTCGACCTTGGCTTTTGATTCCGTCAGTATCATATTGCTAGGATATCAGTTTTTCTTAGTTTCAAAAAGCTCTGATACTATGATTAAACTTTACTGAAAGTTTGAATATTAAGAAAGTTAATTATTAACAAATATTGATCGTTATAAGCTTAGGCTCTACAAAAAGTGATAAAACTTCATCTGCACTAATATTTGCTGATGTTGAAATATTAAAATTATTGAGTTGCTGCTGAACTGCTGAATGGTCAACCTGAGATAATTCTATTAACCATCTACGTTTCGATCTTTTGCTAAGACTATTAAAATATGTTTTACTAATGTCAATGAAATTAAATATAAAAATAATAATACGTCTATCTGGTCGACCGCGACCATAGGAAGACGTACTAGGTTGAGTTAAATCAGATCCAGATTTACATGGCTCGTCAGTTCCTGATTCAATACACTCAATTGTACTGAGCCAGTTACCATATTTTTAAACATTTTTGGTCTATTTGTATTAAATTTACATGTTTATGGTATTATCGATAATTTCACACAATTTAGGCATACATTTTATATAAAGGACTAACGTCTATTCTCTACATTATTAAAGTTCTCTAACAGCATTGATAATAATGCTGTGTGTAAAAATGTCGTGTTTTTCTTTATCATGTCCTTGTACTGAATCCTGTAAATCAAAGAAACACGTCCTGTTAAAAGAACACTTCAGCCAATAAACTGCCAAAAAAAACATGAAGTTTTATCTCGATCTATGATTCCTACATCTTATCTCAAATCATAATTAACTTTCGGTCTAGAAGACACAAATAAACAAACAAAATCCGGGATATATTATTGCAAAAATGAGTCAGTGTTAAGCGCACGGTAAAGGGGTGAAGACGCCGCGCGTGTTGCGCGTATTTCAGAGGTCAAAATGCAATTAAAAATACAATTATTAGTGCCGGTATTTTCAGTGTTCTGGGTTTCTGTTTATGTGGGTTTACGAACAACTTAAAATCTCTAGACCTGTGTAAAATAAAAGCGGAGTGAAGATGCAAAACAAATCGTTCTTACTTTGAATTCTGCTGTTTTGTTCAAAACGATGAGCAAAAAAACAAAAAGATTTGAAAACTTAAAAACTGTTTTCCTATAAAAATAAGGTTAGTCAGTCTGCAAGAGTAAACTTTTTTAATTTTTTTTTATATCCTCTTCCAAATTGATAAATTGCCTATTGTCTATGTATATAATAAATTATTTATTATGGTTATCCCTGCATGTTGTCACACAACTAAACAAAGCAATGGTGGAAAACAGGTATGCATATAAGAAATAAATTAAATACGTATGTACATGCTTCTACTCTTTCCCACATAAGACTGGTACTTGAACTTCACACATGCGCACATCAATCCTCATTTCATTTTCTGACATTTCACTGGAAAGCAAACCTCTAATTGCAGCAAGATTTCTTATGTTTAAAATTAAGAAGTGTGACGCCACGTTCCTCATTTCATTACTTAATTAATTAGAGAAACGTCATCTCACTGTCCCGTTTTGGTCCAGCCGTATGAATTTTGCGACGTACCTTGAACCGTGTAAAGCATTTAATACAAGTTTTAAAAATGTTTTCATTTAATACAAGTTTTTTTGTTAAAGCATTCGCGCGGATAAAATGAAACCCTATTGTTTTTATATAAAGCATTTCGTTGAAAATAAAGATGAAAGTTACATGTGATTCGTAAAAATGTAGCCACTTCATTTTCTATGTGTAATGTAAGGTACGTTACATTTTGTTAATATAATTAACTAAGGTACACGTAAGGTACACTTGAAAGTTTTTCTTCTACAGCTCAGCGATTCAATATGGCAGAATAATAGTTCCATAGGTGAGAAATTAACTTACAGTGGAAGTCTAAAAAAAGAAGATATCGTCTAATAAGAATCGTAAATATATTCGGAAATATAGAAAACGTAAATCAAAGAAAATCTCGAGTCAAAAGGAAACCACGAAATCCAAAATATTAGGGACGATCAAATGTTAGAGCTGCGACAGCATCGAAAAAAAAATTTAAAAAAACGACGCAAAACGATTGTGTGGCTGGCTCATCGGACACAGAGCATCCACGATTGTACAAACCACGGATCATGTGCAGGCGTCGTTGGAAGGCAATAGAGAAAACAATGATAACACATACATTGATCGCAACGTGGCAGCGTCAGACGAGTATGTATTACGGTCACCAATTATCGTCGTATTATCAAAGTCGAGCATCAAAGCGCATACATTAACGGACTGAGCTACGGTAGACCACGACGTTATTGAGCACGAAGCTGTACGCACAATCGAAGCTCAATGTGACACAGTTATGCTGGGTTAATGTAATACGCACTTCAAATATATATTTTGTGCGTGCAAACGTGCTACCTTACACTAAGTGTAAACGAACGCAGTTTCTAGCGAGATTGATAATTAAATCACATATTAATACAAAATACTTGTTATAATTGATCCTGATGTGTCAAGAAAAAATTATGCTGCGGCTCAAACTGCGCCTTTCAGTTTCACGTTATTCTCTCTGATGAAGTCGTGGAGATTACATATAACATTAACCTTTAACGTACTGACCGTGTCATTATTATAATAAAATAAGCAATAAAGTATTTTTTTCAAACAAAGCTATCAAAATTTTAATAATTGATTTAAAAAAAACTTGTAAACATTACACATTATTGAAAATTACTTATGTAAATAGTAGCACAGTGAACAATTTACCGATGTGCTCCACCATCGTGGCAAAATCCTCTCCTGTCACATAAAACGAGGTGTTAATCGAAACGAAATGTTTTCCTACCTACCGATATAGAAGATAGTTGGGGAGAGATATCCGGGGGCACAATAACAGCACTCACTTATTTTAAAAATAAACGAACTTTTTGTGCGATGGACAAAATTTTCGTAGCGCGCTCGATGTAGAGTTATAGTTTAATGAAAATAACACAGAAACTCAACGAAGTCGAATGTAAATTAAACAAGTCTTCAATTCCCAATGGAACGTAAAATGAATACGTGAATGCGGCTTACATTCTGTTGATAGTGCTGCCTACTGAATTTCAGCAGAAGAACACTTTGAATATTAATTCACAGTGCGAATTAGTGTATGACTTTTTAAATTAGCAGCGACAGTGGTGCAGATTAGGTGAAGCATAAATATATTTATTAATTATTTTTATCCGTGTTATATTGACACCAATACTTTGTTTATAATGTTAATTATATATGACACTTAAAATACTTTTAGGAATTTCAAATATTATATATGTAGCTATCCTAAATTAAAGCTTTGAATGACAACACACCATAGCATAATTCACATCCTCTAAGGCACCAAATATTTGTCGTTACTTTCAAACTCAAAAATTGTTAATAATTACATATTGCGTAACATAATGTGGTGTAAAAGTAAACACAACGGATAATGTAAACTATTTTCTATTGAGCACATATTTTTATAAGCACATTTTAAAGATATCTACTTTTATATTATTTATAATTTGACTTAAATTATTAACACAGCATGCAAAAATATACGGGAAAGTATATTTTTGCGTGCCATAACGTTGTTATAACAGATACCCTATAAATGTTTACTTGCACATGAGTCTTTATTTATTTTTAATAATTAATGTGTACTGCATAAAATATGTATTTGTCTATTTCTAACATTTTTCATTACAAAATTGTCACAAAGATGCAGCCTACTAAAATACAATCAAATATATTTAATGCAAATTGTGTACACGATGAACAATAAGAAATTTGAAAAAGAAACTTTAATTCTGAATCCATTTTTTTTCATTACTCCATCTTTTGGTATAAACGAAATTTAATTTTTTCCCCTGAAGTTTTGTCTTGAAATATTTTTCATCATTCGTGAATGCAACACTAAAGTAAATTAACCAAAGCCCTTGGTTTAATTACAAAAAAAATAAAAAAACCCCTTGGTTTAATTACATTTTATAATGTAATTAAACCAAGATTTGTAATTATATTTGAAAGGTATTTAAAATAATGGATCATAAATATAATAAATCAGGCTTATTTGAACTGTATATATAAATATTAAAATTTAATTGACTTAAGAAAGGTTAATATAAGTCCGGTCAAAGAATTACACTAAAACGTGTTCAACATTTCAATGAATTTTTTTTATTAGAGATATGTCTAAATGTCAAGATATTTTTATAAAAATAAGATATTTCTAAATAAAGTCAAGTATTTAATTTTATTTCATGTAAAAATAAAGAGGGAAAAATTGAAAAATAAAAACATGATATTACACTATTTACAACAATTGGCACTACTATATACAGTTCCTCAAAGAGAGCTTTCGAGGACACCTTTTGCCTGATCTTCTATTTGTCTTTACGCAACGGTCATTACCGATGAATATCTATCTAATTGAAAAAGTTGCCTACACAACCTTCGTTAAACTTAT
Organism: Druceiella hillmani; assembly: GCA_039881145.1. Lineage (NCBI taxonomy): Eukaryota > Metazoa > Arthropoda > Insecta > Lepidoptera > Hepialidae > Druceiella > Druceiella hillmani. Next base: position 25,296,399 of record JAYKKI010000013.1, on the reverse strand, counting down.
ATTGGTAAAGAGCTTTTGAATCTATTGAATAAGATTTAATCGAGTCACTCCTCAATAAGCTTTCGGAAGGGCGTGAATTAATTATTGATATCAAAATTACTTTCTTACTGTCTCTTTTTCTCATACATTTGCTGAAATTGATATCACATCATTTATCGTATGTGATGATTAAATCAAAAACACGAAGGCCCGTAGATTTGTGTTAACTCTACTTAGTAGACGTGTATACGTACGAAAGCAAGGTATTATAATATGAATGCAAAAATATAACCATTTTATAGCCAAAATAATGACGAAAACAAAGTTATTTTTCTGATTTTGTTTTAAATATTACGAAATGTTGTCGCCGAAACGAGACCGTCCACTAAATTAAAAGTAATTTTTAAACCTTTGCTTAGAAATAAAACTCTAGATAAGGCAAGTCATCATAACTAAATATAATAGCTATTTTAACTTTAAAATAGTAATTACGTCCACAAATTATAAAAAGTTAAATGCTTATTCACCTACTAAAAGATAATTCACAACAAAATGAACTCAGTTAAAGTTTTATAATACCTTAATTAAAGGTACGTATTAATTATCATGCGATGAGTGAACAGAATAATCCAGTAATTTGAAATCAGTGCCGATTAAAAATGATTTGCATGAATATAGGATGAAAGAGAAAATATCAAGTCTGGAAAAAAACGGAACTATTTTGTTTAAATCTTGCACAAAACAATTACAAGCCATGTCAAGTTGAAATTTGTCTAGTTTTTGTATAAAACAACATTTTACCGGCTGCGATGCACTTTACACAATACTACTAGTCTGTAACTTGAATAAATTAATTTATAAGTAAATTCATTACCCAAAAGAAGATTTTAGATTCTACAGCTTGAAATCTTTAAAAGTAAAAAAAAATTATGGGCGCGCTTAAATATTTATTAAAATTATATAATTTAGAACGATTCAGGTAAATTTTGCTCGAAATTGATGTTGCGGTAAACAAGAAAATAAAGTGTTTTGAAATAAAGTGTTCGAAATTCAAATTTCCGTACAAAGTATCGTACGCACCCTGCATATGATACTCTGTGGAAATTTGAGTTGATACAAACGTCAAGTGATTTCTATTATTATTTTATCTATTTGCCTTAAGTTACCACAATTTATAAAAAAAAAGAATTAAAAATAAGAGCTTATCTCTTATTAACTTGAAAATTTGTTTATAACAAATTTTTAATTAAATATGTGTTATTAGAGATATATTTAATAATTATAATTTTGCAGATTAAGCGGCAAATTTAAAAGTCTAAAAAATTTATGGAAAAAGTAGTGAATGTTTTCGAGGTTAAATAAATGTTAAAACAATTTTTAAAGGAACATTTCTTCTTAAATTTAAATAGTCTTGTAGAATGAGTTATAATATCATTACAAATTTATCTACTTATCAAACACAGTCAACAAATAATTAGAATTTATATTATATGTGTGTATATATATATATATATATATATATATATATATATATGTATATATATATATGTATATATATATATATATATATATATATATATATATATATATGTATGTATATATAAGTAAGTTGAAACGATCGATCGATGAAAACATCATTTGAAATATTTGTATTTCATAAACTAAATATTTTAATGATAATTATTTACCTTTTTAATAATTTGTAAATTATTATTATTAACATTTCTGTTTAAATGTTTGTTGAGTATGTGGTATATAATTATCAATTTAAAGTGAAAATAGTGAAAAATACTTCAGCAAAAACAAAATAAAGATATTTTTTGTGAGTAAATTGTTTAAAATAAATTGTTACAATACTGAGTGGCATTTTTTAAATACGTCAATATGTTTCGTTTGAAAACAGGTTGAAAATGTAGTTCCTTTAACTTAAAAAAATCATTAGATTAGTATTTTTGTTGTATTGAACACGTATACCTAATTTTTTATGCAATAAAAGGAAATTTCCTAAATATGACACGATACTTATTTTGTATTATGTACTTTAAAACTACTTCAAGAAATAAGAAATTCTAATTCTACAGATTTCCAATACTGAATTGGAAATTGGATATGAAAAAATAAATGGATAGGTGGTATAAAATGCATTTCGTCTGACATTGTTTGTGATTCAAATTTTATAATATGGTTATTATATTTATTATTTTATTAATTTTGTTGAGCGTAAAACAAATGGATAATATATATTCAGGGTACGGACAACTAAACCCTTTCTATTGTTCGTTAATGAAATAAATTATTTATTTAGAATTTATTTGTTATTTTTAAATTATTCAGGTAAACATTTACCAGAGCCGTTAATTTGAAGCGTACTACTAAAATTGAAGCGCCTATAAAGTTGCTGAAGCTAGGTGGCGCTGATATTATGCCAATCGGCCAATAAAAAGAAAGAAAATAAAAACGCAGTAATTTATACTGACATCACATAAACTAACATGAATTATCAACAACTCCGTAATTGCAAAACATGAAGTGGGTAATGGAGCAGAACAAATGACAAGTTCGAATGCACCTTACAATACTGCCTTAAACAATGTAAGTACGCAAAAACCAGGCAAATACTGCCTGATACTGGTGTAGGCAGGATACGCTTTAGGCAGTTTAAACAAAATATCACTATATCCTCTCATGTCAGTTAGGAGCATAAAGCTTTACTAAAGAGACTACTAAACCTGAATCCTTCGGTGTCGAAAGAAGTAAGATTAGAATTGGAATAACACATCCAGGTAAAAAGTTGGTTTTACTTAATTATTTTAATCTGCTTTCAGAAAAAAATGTGCTTTCAAACCAAGAAAAAGAAGAATTTAAGGGAATTATTTGTGTATATATTTAAGTTATATTTCTAAATTTTTATTTTATTATCTCCCATTTTAATAGAAACGATTTGTTTCATTGAGAAAATTATACCCATTTGACTGTTAAATTCATCTATAAAGTTATTAATCAGAAATAACTATGTACGTCTCATTTATATTTGAGCTGAAATTTTACATATTTATAATAAAGATAAATATGTCAAAATTCAACTTTCTATGTCGCATTCTCTCCAAGAAAATAAGCTGGACAGATGAATAGGTGCACAGATATAGAAGCGATTCCACGAGTGCTTTGTTTTTTCCGGTCTTGGTAAGGAATTCTGATTTTTAGAATTCCTTAACTCGAAAAAAAGAGATGAAACCAGTATTTAATTAGTATCTCTCCGAGCATCGGCATGTTACAAACCATTTTCCCAAAAACTACTCGACATAGAAAATGTGGCAGTGATGATGAATATTAACCAACATATATTTTGAACAATAGTTAAATATATTTACAGACATATTTTAGAAGGGCGCATGAATTAACATAAATTTAGTTATTTTCTTATATACCGTAGGTGATCGAGTGAAAATGATGACGAATCCAAAATTATATTTTCAGAGCGTCATCTAAGATTCAGATATTGTTAAAAATATCCATAAAAATATGTCTATCTCTAAAACTGCTACAATTCAATTATAAAAAATAGCGTTTGTATAGCTTTACCGAAAAACTATAATAATGATTACAAATAGCGTTTTTTTCAGAAATTCACATTTCACTACTTTGACTGACATACTATTCTATAAATCTATTTTTTTATTGAGCTTTCCAAAGAAGCATATTAAAACGTTTTCTCAGTACGTATTCAGATTTTAATAAAAAAAAATGTTTAGGTAGTATTATTTTCAAATAAACATCCTAAAACAAAATTTGAGACGATAAGTGCACATTTTGCTTACAACTCGCAATTATCGCTTTTACCAACCCTGCCAATCAAAGTACCAGCCAATATATTATACACTCACCCACCATTTACGTCAAGCAACATTGCAGCGAAGAAACCTTAAGTCTTTAAACAAAGGCAAAGAATAACACACCCATAAGCCGATTATAATACTAAATACAATCAACCATCTACTAATTACAATATTGGTGCCCGAACTGTGTTCAGATTAGTGATTTTAAAGGAAACTACCCCGATGATTTGACCCTTCCCGGAAAAGGTCGAGCACGTGTAGACTGCAACGTAATAAATTACCGAAATAGGCGTAAAATGTCAACTCTAACGGGAAATAATTCTAGAAATTATATTATCTCATTTCGTCCGACATTTATACGACCATGTAACCATCACTAGGAGGCGGTCTCGCTAAGTCTACGTTAGGATCAATTATATTGAATTAATAATCATATTTAAAGAAAGCACTTTTTCTGAAAGACAATGTAATTATTTTTCTAGATAAATTTTGTTTGAAAATTGTAGTCTTCGAAATGTAAAATAGTTTTATTTACACGGTGGCTACTTGGTTCATCACAATTCCTTAATGAACGAAAAAAAACTAACACGTACAAAGAGGATCAATATATTTAAATCTGAATATATAGATGATATAATCGACGAAATTCTCAAAACAGTTACACAGAACGAATTGATTATGTGTTAAAGAAACAAATTTGTCGATCTATGGTTTATTCAGAAAAAAAAACAAATTACCATTTTAACAATCGACGTGAGCTGCCAAATTTTTGGTCTTCGACTTTGTGTTTCGTATTTCCTTTTTCAGGTTAAAATATAATATATATATATATATATGTGTATATGTATATATATATATATATATATATATGTTATATAATAATCTACAAGATTGACCTGTTAGGTATATTGTGATATCATATGCAAATTTTTATTTGTGTTATGAAAACTAATGTTATTTAAATGTATACATTTTAAGATAAAATGGTATTCTATAAATGTTTATCAAACATTGTATATTGCAATAGTTATTACATATCTGCGTACAAATCAATTAAAACGTATGTTTTTTAAAAAGTTATATCTCATTATGTATCTCCAAGGATCGTTTAATTTTTTTTCATATTTACGGAAACATTATAGTTGTTTATACATTTCAGAAAGTAATAACATTATTTATTATAAATTTCATATGGCATTAAAAATGCATATAAAATGCATATGGCATATAAAAATGTATTTTAAATTTTACTTGATAGTTGAATATCATTCAATGTAGGGCGTTCCGATCTAACTCCGATATATTTGGATACTGCTAGTAGAAAATACGAAACAAGAGGAATGAAGGTCTTCCCCATAGTAATAGAGCACATAAAGTATTTCCATTTAACGACCAACAAACAAACATAAGTAAAATAACTCTTTTTCTTACAAAATGATTATCGTGTTATACAAACTATTAGATTTTAACCTACAACTATGATTCAGTACGATCGAGCCTTAAGCGCCACACCTTTATAATCTGGTGGCTAAGCGCCTAACATAACTTTTATTTAACATTTTGCGGACAGTATGATAGTAAGCTTAAATGGCTTAAAGCCCAACCAAAGCTTTGTCCCTGTATTGTCTGATTAATTACATTGGAAGCTTTTATTTATAAGCGAGCCTAGCGGCCAGCTGAATGTCGTACAGGGATTTGGTTCCTTCCGAATGACGGTTGCGATTTAATAAACACGCACATGTTAAGGCAGCTGGGAATTAGTTCATTATGAAGTTTATTTTATCATTGTATTGCATTGTTTTTTTTTTATTTTATCCACTTCTATAAAGAAATTTGATTATTACCAAACCGCATATAGCTGACATTATATTATTTTAAGTATTACTCAGTTTAGCTCAAAAATATATTTCCCAGATAATTGCATTTTCCTTACCACCTAATTTTTTTTCTATTTATTTCTTCTTTATTAGTTTTCCGCTGTTCTTAATTCAGTGTTGGCAACCATATGGACACCCCCTGCTTCATATTTACAATTTTACCTTTTCCCACATGGTATAAAGATTTTAAATATTATTATATTAAGTTAATCACATCACGAGAACAAATCGCAAATCAGTACACCATGTGAAGAGAACTGTACTCATCAGAACTAGTAGAATGTATTTATGAACATTGCAAAACTGCGTAAATTTATTTGTCAGTACATCATTTCACGCAGTTATGCAATATTCATATAGAGGTATCACGTTTGGAGCATGAGGATTGTAAGGTGATTTTAAAAATGAAATTGGAAATCAAATGCAGAGAAGAATAAAAATCTAACATAAAGTAAATCGAGACAAAGCTATATTTATTACGGCAATTTAAGTAGGAGATAGACGGCTAACTATTATAATTAGAAATATAAATATATTTGGCGTCAAAATGAAAGCACACGCAACATAGTCAAGTAAAATAGATAGATCAGGTCCTTGCACTAATAGGATTAGTACAATCAATGTTTTATGTCAGGGGCGAATTAATATAAACAAAAGTGATTTACCGAGTATAGAAAATGTTTCGCCTGTTATACGCAGCTAGCGAATTTTTTGAAGAAAGTACAAGCAAGTAGTGTTTATGCTCTTTTTAAGTACGAATAACTTATTTTATACATGAAGATATGTGTCATATATCTTTATTTAACTTTGACTCGCTGTAAAATGTTTATAAAAATATTATTACCAATGAGAACCAAATAGATCATCATTTTTAGGCATATAATTAAATAATTATGTGCCTAAAAATTATGATCTATGTGGAGACACATAATTACAAAATGAATAATAATCATCTCGTAATAAGACCACCAAAGAACACAATTTTTACTTTGATGTGATAACACAATAGTAATGAAAAAAGTTAAAAAATCTAAACTAAGATTTTAAAGGGATATATGCCAAGGGACTAATATAATTTAAGCGGTAAAAACAAAAAAAATCGATTTGCCTGTCCGTAATACAACCTGGAGGGCGCAAACTCTCAGTCAAATTATGATACTTAAAAGTTTTTCATAAATATTTCAGAATTTCTTTTATTATTCTAAATCTAAAATTTCGAATAACGGCCATACAAAAAATAGTAAATATTTTTCCTCAAAAATGGACTATTTCTACTTCTATAATTCATTTTCCACATATTATTTGTCCAAATCATCAAGGTGCTTAATAGCAGCAGTGAAGTGGCCAATATTAATAAATTATTAGTAATTTTCAAGAAATAAACCTCATTGTGATACCTTTCACACAAAACTGAAGTAGGTTGGACGTATCGCATAAAGAGGACAGTATGTGGTGGCGGGAGAGGATGAAGATGGAAATATACAATGCAGTAATCAGTGCTTTATGAACCCAATAACTCGAAAAGTATAATTTACTCGCGCAGTAAAATTGTATTGTTTTATAAGAATATAAAACAATAAAATTTTACTGCACTAAAAGAAGAAGAAATTTTACCGTCCCATATTCACATGTTTTCGTTTCACAATAAAATAAGTTAAGCGCGGTTATACATTTTCCATCGTTGTCGTTCATTATTTCGCTGGGATTCCTTTCGTATTATTTGGTTTAATTACGCTCAACGTTGTCTAATTAAGCAATCAATCTAAAACTAATTACATGCAGCGCAACTCCTATATAATCTAAGTTTCACTTAAAATAGTTTATTATAAAGTTTAAAAGGTAAACAGCGGAGTTAAAACAAGTTTCTCCAAATGGCAACCACACCGTGCTTATTGTTTTGTCGCGAATAGATAATTTATCAGATTTGGGCAGAAGTATTTATCACTAACCATTCTCTTTACGGTCTCCATAAGTACATTGCGTACCTGCCTCTAGTAATCGTTAGCGAGCTTTCAATTTAATTTAGTTTCGCGATCTCTCGCTCCGATTCGCTTCGGTTCGCCTCCCTAACGAAATGTCTGAGCGAGGGAAATAAATTCGAATGGGTCCACAAGAAACAAATGTCCGTGCCTTGTTTGCTTGGTCTTTTATTTAATAATTAAGCTAAATGTCTTGTGAAATATTCCTTATTTAATAATAAAACTAATTGATCTTGAAAATTCTTTAGATATTTATTTTTGAATGAAGAGGATGCTTTCGTTGTCTAGTGATGTGAAATTCACATCATGGCAACGTAATATGTAATCAAAATTCATATGTACGTTTGAAAATTACTTCTTTCTATTTTGTTTATGTCAAATGCTCCACCGTCGGAGTAATAATTTTTACTAGCAAATTTTATATTGTTGCGAAAATGTTCAACGGGAAACGTAGTTGTTATATAGTAATAAATATTCTATCTAATGGTATTAATTAATTATATTTATTACTGTATTAAAATAAACAATTTTACTTCCGGACTATGATCAATAGTATAATCGTGTTCATATCCAAGGTACATGTGGGACAAGTTATGTGCCAAGATGGGAACAAAACACTATTAAGGTTGTCCCACATATCTCTTGCATATGTGCATATGCATACATATTTTTTTCACGTAGCGTTTATATAAATCTGCAGACTTGTATAAGTCAATGTCATAGTTTCAGTTGTTTCCTTTTTGTCATAGGACGTTTCGTTGATAATTTTTTAAAACTATTTTTCAACTATTCAGTTACGGAAAATAAAGGGAGCATTTGAGGCATATAAAGATGCTTCATTTAAAAATATGTAATAAATTTTGTATGTCTAGTTTAAGGCAATAGTGCTACAAGTGCAAATTTAAATCTTTATCTCATGTTTGGTGTCTAATTTTATGGAGTGGAGTGATATCCGCTGACCAGCGTAACATGCGCATTCCTGTTATGTACAATTTGTTAACGTATTGTTTGTTGGTAGCCCAAGATTCCAAATCTTTTGGAATGGCCTTATAACTGTTATGTATATTTTTATGGAAATAGTACTACAAGTATTCAGATAGTCCCGCAGCTAGTTTAATAAATTTAGAGCACATAATTTTAACCTGGAAGATGAACAATATTTGGCTGTTATAGATTCTATAATTAACGGAGACTCATTAGTTTGGCCCATGTACTTAGGGTTGATCTTACTTGTTCTTCTCTTCCACTGAGTACTATTTTGTGCACGGTTTTCACTTTATCTTTTATCGGGGCAACTTTTAATCTGCTCATCATGTTTTCTAATTTTACGGAGTGGAGTGAGACCCGATGACCAGCCTAACATGCGCATTTCTGTACATGTTAGGCTGGTCATCGGGTCTCACTCCACTCCGTGTTTTGTTTGCATATTATTTATTCGTCCCTCAAGATTACAAATCTTAGGAAATGGCAGCCCTTATAATGGATATGTATATTTTTATTGGGCTTCATGTAGAGCATTGGTGCACTCTAACTTCAATTTCAAACTTTTTTCCTATATACCTATAAGATTTACTTAGTATTTGGGTTGTAACGGATTTGCATATGTCTTGAATAAGTCAGACATAATATTTGGGAACAGCCACTATTGCTTTCTAAGTGATTTTTATATCAGGTCTCAGGGGAAATTATCAAATGCATTAATTTAACCTATGTAAACCATGTACAAATTTGTGGTTGTCGGTTTTTGCCTTTTCCATTATTATTCGAACTATATTCTTTAGAAACAAAGCCACATCCGTTAAGAGTTATAGTTATTCGTATAACATGCTTCAATGTATGGTTTAGGATTTGCTCCCAAATTTTAAGTTTATGTGAAGGTAGTTTAATAGACTTTCCAATAACACCTTTTCCCTTGTAAAATTATATCAGGAGACTTTTTTCCACGAATTTGGTATCGTGTGGCACAATGTGAATTCCGTGATCACCTGTTTCCCAACTCTCGCTGGTATTTCATACATACCGGAGAATGTTATTTTATTTTGTTGTGTGGTTCTTCAACTTAATAGGGAGTGATAACCGGTATCAAAAGGGGAAAACCTTTTATAATATTTTGATTTTTTGACGGAGTATTGAAAAATTCTTCTTATAACTGTTGACACAGGCTTGTATGTCTGAAAAACAATTTTAATTAATATTTGTTAAAAACCTACTTTAATCTTATATCAGGATAAAGAAATAATACTTTTTCCAGATAATGTTTCTGTTCACTTTGTTTCTGTTCAATTTGTCAATTATGCTGCTCATAGATATGAATAATACTCAAAATATTCTATCGAAGAAATAATTTCTTTTTGGAGAAATATTTAATTATACAACCACTCCTTTTAAGTGGAATAAGAAATACGGTTACAAAACTAATTATTTAACTGAACATAAGTTAAACATGGTATCTAAATGCTAGGGCTCAGAGAGACACTTGCTATTTTTCTTGTAAGTATCCATTTTAAGATGGTAAGAAAAGATAAAAACCGAGTCGATTAAACTCCACTGTTATTTACTCTTTTGTACGAATTGCAAACTTTTTGAAACTTTTCGGTTTACGGATTTAAAACTTGATTAAATTTAAATTTTAACCTATCACGTTTAATACAAAAAATAATTGATTATGCTTGCTTTAAGATATATTGGGAAAAAATAAAAAAAAAACCATTGAAAATTTAAATTTGTTCCTTAATTATAAAATTTTAAAGGTGAGAGAATTAGCAATATAAAACATATAAATACTTATTTATGCATTAGAAAACTTCATATCCGATTTGTAGATACATCCAAAGTGTTGGACGTGTGCAAGCATCAAAAGTAAATTAATTTTTTGGTTTTAAAAAACCTTGTTTAATGAGAAAAACAGATAAAATATATCAATTCAACTTAAATATAAAATTTAACTAACTATCGACAGTGAACAGTCCTAAAATCTCATTTCTAAAGTCGCCAATATGGAAGAAAAAAATATCAAGAATGGGTGACTCTCACAATACCGTATTGGTTAATGTGAAGGCACGAAATACAGGTAAACATGCCAAGAAGTTTTTGTCCGTTCTAGACAGGCACAATAAACTATGGCTCTTTCCTCTCGTGTAACAATCAGGAGTATAAAGCGTTATTAAATAATTTAAAGAAATGCTTGATGAAAGACAAATTCCATCGAAGTTAATGGAAATTGGGATAACATTCTTGTACCCTTCACCTCACACCGCTAGACTCCTGATCCTAGAGATTTAATTTGAAATAAGAAGATTAATGTATTAGTTGACCGACTCGAAGAAAAAAAAAGTCAAAAAGGTTTCAGAATTGTACCAAAAATTTTAAACCAATTGTAATTAAATTTATACTTTATATTATTAAACAGTTTTAAATAAAATTATGATGTCATTTATGGACGAGTAAACTTTTATTCACTATTAAAATTTTACTATAAATATTCCTTGTAAACAAAACTCAAGATTTTCTCATAAAATTAAAAAACTTCAACATTTGCTTTATCGTTTTAAAATTTGATTCCATTTCGGTCATACAATCTTCCAGAGTTTGCCAATTCAGGAAAACAGAATGCCTGAGTTACGCCCTTTTTAAACAATATATTTCACTGTCGAGATCGGAAAAATTTAAACTTAGCAGTTACTATTGCAATTGAAGAGGAGAAAACACAAAATATTATTTTTTCAAAAAAAATCCGTAAAAGTAAGCAGTTGTAACATATAAGTTGGATAACACCAAAGTCAATTGTTATAATATTAATAAATTTTAATAACTATTTCAATATAATAAATATCGATCTTCATATGAATCGTTATCAAATTCTATTTCAAAATAATATTTAGTGTTAATTTTGTAGAAATTCATCATTATAAAATTGTTATTTACAACTAAATGAAACTGTGTGATGTAGTATTATGTCTACTTTATTTAAATTCTTAACTACGATCTAGCTTTCGTTGTGTGACCACATCTTCAGGTGGGCAATTTGTAACGATTCCCGTGACATGCGGATTACTATAAAAATGTAGGCTATAATATTTCAGAATATCACAAACGTGAATGTAATCAATCTAAATAAGTGAAGTGAAGAAATTTAATAACGACCATCCAGATCAATACCATATCAGATATACGCAATTACCAGAAAGTCACGAACCAACTGATAATATCCATCAAGGACAGACTTTAAACTAAATGATCTGTTTACATATTCAAGCCGTTGTAGTCTCGAAATCCTAGGTTTAGGTACCTAGGTATATTCAAGCCGTTGTAGTCTCGAAATCCTAGGTTTAGGTACCTATTCTAGCTAAAAATCTAATTAAAGCTATTTCTAACTAAACTAAGGTAAGTACTAAATCCTTTGTATCTTATATTAAATCAAATACAAAATCTCATAAAAAAACCTACTAGTTTCATTGCGTCTTATAATAATGCAAATAATAACATTAAATTTTGTGTGTTACGGAATTGTGTATAAACAACGTAAATTAAACTCTAACGAAAATGCGCTCTCTTGTTTCCCTATAAATATTAATAACCAATACACCAATTTTAATAATGATTGTAATTCACTTGTATGCAATCCGTCTAATTCCGTAAATAATAATTATCCCAACCCTCAAGAAACATTACCGTTCTTATTAAAACATATGAGCAGCACGAGCTAACTTCAGACAATTTATTCGCCTCATATGATACACAAATTCAAGGACACCTCATTAAAAGTAAAATGTAAATTTATAGTCTATCCGTTAGCTATAGATTTAGACAAATCAATACCCTATTGTCATGATATATTAGAATCCTCTACTAATTAACCCTATGTTGGAGAGATTGAACGTGACCTCAACACTTACTCTTCCTGACTGAATGAAGACATTTATTTTCACACCTTTTTTTGCGAGTCTATCACTTCGATGAATTTAATTATAAAAATATATTTGATATGTTAAGAGACTATATTCAATATTGGTATATAGAAGAAAAATAATTTGCTATTTTCGATTTCATTGATCCTCGTAATAAAATTTAATGAAAATATACACAATTTAAATTTCCTATTTCGCAATTCAGGTATTAACATAAACATTCATCACAATTCTATACCTGTCCTAACCTCGATAACATCAAAAATTCCTACAAGAAAATCATGATTCGTCAAGTGTTGGTCAACTAGGTATATCTCGAATATTTCAGCGTTTAAAATCTACGTATGGGTGGAAAAAAACATGCACAGACATAGAAGTATATGTAAAAAATTGCAAATCTTGACAAATCAACAAACCGTGTCGTCAAGCGAACCAAACTTTCATGATAATTATGTCCTCCTAATGAAAAATTATTTCTAGATCTCGTTGACTCATTTCATAAAAATCATATTAAAAAAATATTATTCTAACCTTTTAAGATAACTTAATAAAGTATACTCAAACGTATCCTACCTAGGTTAACATGCTCTGCTGAATAAACAGCTTAAGGTCTCGTTCGTTCGTACCTAGAATGGTCGTTACCGACCAAGGAACTAAATTCCTATGTAATTATAAAGTTAGATTGATTATTTGATATTAAATACATATTCACAAGTTACTACCAGTGGTGTTCTGGAAAAAAGTAATGCATCTCCCAAAAATACTTAAGGTTATATAAATAAAAATCAACTAACTTGGGACCTATATCTAAATATTGCAATGTTTTTATATAAATCAAATTCTACTATACGTTATTGCTCATTTGAACTCATGTTTGGTCTCAAATTATACATTCCTAAATCAATCGTTACGCTAGAACAAACCACATATATGGAGATTAATATTTGCGCACTGAATCATAGATTACTTTAGAGCTCTACAAAATAATTATATTTTTAAGAACATTCTGGGTGACGGAGTCAGCTTTTTGTCATTACATGTTGAAAACTTCAAGGAGTATTCTTAAAAATTGCTATGCATTGCTAATATTTATCAATTTTCCAAAAAATTCCTTTACTTTCTTTCCCCTTTCGAGAAAGAGAAAGCAATATAAAACAGAACAGAATAGAAAGGAACTAATTGGTGAAAAAATCAATATTTTTCAAGCGATTTTTTTAACTGTAAATTGGGGATAAACTTTGTATGTCAGAATTAAATTTATTCTGCATTTGGTGTTCTATATGAAATATTAAAGTATTACTTATAGATGGTCCATGTTTAGTAACAAGGAGAGTAAGGAGGGTTTCAGAACTTAAACCGAGGCCTATTGTGATGTGTGTTCAATATTAAAAAGAAAGCAAAGAAAATAAATTGGGTATGTATCATATTTTTTATCAATTAATCCTGTCATTTCGAAAAAGGCATGAGTCAATTAAAATAAAACTTTTCATATTTAACATAAATATGTTTTTTATAAAAAAGTCTATGATGCTAAATTAATTGAATATAGAGGTTGATAGATAAAAAAAATATATGATTTTTATGATATTTATTTGTCAATAAAGAAATAATTTTCACATAGATATTTTGAATTTAATTTTTTGGACCACTTTTTTTTCAAAATTAACATACAAATACTGAAGATTTTTAGAAGAGATGAGAAGAGAAGAGAAAAGTTAATCATCATTATTTTCTTCATAATCATAGTTTGCTGAAGTTGTTGACCATGCAAAAACCTCATTTTAGAAATTTATTCTCCTCAGTATTGAAATGGTATTATACTGGGATACATTTTTCTAGATTTTTCAAATCTGTTATTTTGATGAGATCTGAGATGAGCCCTCTGTGATAACTGGAATTCATGACTGACTAAACAATTTATGGATGCTCGAGTTGGCACAAGACCCGGTTCTCAAGTATAAGATTTCCATACTCAACTCGTGTGTGAATCCTGTAGGTTTTTCGAATATGCCTCTTTGCTGACCCAAACATCCTATCGTTTAGCAGGAATAAATGATCTCTTTTAGGTATGTAATATTGTATTTCTTTTATATTATTATTTTGTTCAGCTTCCAATGATAAAACAATAAGGACCATGGCATGATTGGACCATGGTCCGGCACATTTTGGCCGGCACAACCATCTGAAAACAACTGTAGTTCTATAACATAATTGCCAATATTTTTCTAATGTAATTCTTAGTGCTAACAAAAGTTCACTTCGTTGGGATTTTTGTTAGCACTAAGAATACAATTTATTCATAATAAGAATAAAACATTGTTCACAATAGATCAAATATGCAAAATTCCTATAGCCATAATTGACGTAGATAAAAAATCTCCTGCACAGGAATATGCGGGAGTAGTAAATTTTGCATAAAATCAAATGTGATCCCAAACACCTTCGGAATATTTTTGCATATAGTTTCCACTTCCTGTATTTTTCGTAAAATTTATTTGCTTATCTTTGATGGATTTCAATTCCTGCTTGATAGACACTTTTTGCATTTTCATTAATATGTGTATTTCTTTGTTTAATCTTTAACTCTTCACACAGTGCACATATATCAATTTGCTACCAAACGATAAGTTAAAGTTATAGTTAGATATTTTTGTTTGTATAACTTATACATAATTTTCATATTGAGTTTTTCGTCTAAATGATAGGTTTGTGTATCTTTATTATAATAGCGCACATATTTAACAGGAAAACATCCAATATGCTCCCGTATCTTGGATAATGTCTCGCCAGATATTGGATTACTCCGTGATCCCTCCGATTTGTACCTGTGATTTTTGGGCTAATTGAAATATTATCTGGAGCTGGTAATTTATGTGGTAAAACATCTTTGATAAATAAACATAATATTCAGAATGAATAATGAAAAAATACTAACTTGCAAGAATTTCTCGTTTATTTTGGTGCCACATTTTTGGCTTTTTTTATTATGTTATTTTTTTGACTAACTCTTCATTTTTCTGTTATCGCGGGCTTTGCAACGAAATTATTTTTACAGTTAAATATAGTGTACGTTTGTTTAGGGTTGCAGTTGTATGCTAAGTATCATTACTGATACTGGTTTGTGATAAAAAATATATTTCTAGCATATCTCGATTTATAAGCTGCGATCCATTTTCAATGACACTATTTAAATGAAACTAGAATTATAAATATTTTCTTGAAGATCTTAATTTAGTAAAATAGACTCTTATTTTTTTTACCAATAAAAGAGAAAAGGGTTTTTCTGTTTTTTAAAATATCAACATAATTTTCTAAAATAAATGGTCATGCAAATCCTTGTACACAGTTTTCCCAATGTAAGAGTTCAGACTACAGAGAAGAAATAGAGAAAAAAATTAATCTTAAATTAAAAAATTTAACAGTTACTCAAAAATTTTCATACACACATTAAAGCATACAAATACACATCTATTGAGAAATCTAAAACAAACATATAATGAGAATTTTTTTCATTTTTACCTACTGTATATAAGAAAGCAATTGAAATAGAAATATAACTGTGGGATTTTCACTATACACAAAATTTTACTTTCTACGAGTTTCTATTGCTTGATTGAAAAATTTACCATCGTTTACGTGACACTTTTATAATTACAAAAATACGTAAATTACTTGTTTATTTATTATTTAGTTGTACATTGTTACGTGTTGAAAAATGGTCATTCAATAAGTAAGTTTTGCTTTTGTACGTGTATGTACCTGTATTATGTCAATTTCATATGCTATGCATTACACTACTTTACTATTTGAAGACATATTCTACATGAAACGTGAAGACAGTTTGCCGATTCGACGAAAAAAAATGTGCATTTCTTGCTCTCTGTTGCTGTTATTCAAGATGACTCAATAATGTCAATAGGCTAGGTGCCTTAACATCTAAATCTTTAAATGATATAATTAGCTCGAAATATTAAACACAACGTTTTTCAAAAAAAAATCGATTTGGATATCACCGGGTGACTAATGTAATATTTTTTAATTGTGTACTATGAAATGTTGACTGAGTTATATCATATAGTAAAAGAATTTTGCAAATCATTCACATGATATTCACAATTACGACTGCTTATTGCTTGATATAAATGCACTTATTCGACTCACGTATTTATAATAACATCCCATCGTACCATACTAGAATATATATATATATATATATATATATATATATATATATATATATATATATATTATGTGTACATATTTTTACATAGTGTACATGTATGCAGTAAATTGTGTATACACATATGTATATATCGTTATGTCTCCTGCTTAAAGTTGTGTTATCTGTTTGGAATCGAGCAATATATGATATAATGAAATCTATATTACAATTATATATGACTTTTATAATATTGAATTTAAAAAACTCCGTAATTTGCCGTGGTATCACGGTTTCAATGTTCCCGGCCTACGGTTTCCGTGTTTATATCCATGCAAAAGTTATAAATAAATAAACCGCACAAATTAAGAATAAAGGATATATATAGGACGTATAACGAAATATATCATACATACGCTGTTACTACGATACGCAGGAATAATTTTATTAAACTGATTATTTTGTCGCCAGGACCGGATATCGACACGACGAGACATCCGGAATGTTTAGGAACAAATAACCCTAGGCTTGTATATTAGTTTTCTGGTTGAAAATCTCGAATTCTTTGTGTAAAACCAGTCATTGGGTAAGAACTTTTGGAAGGATATACTGATATATTCAAGGGGCGATGTTCGAATAAATATGTCAACGATGTTCAACTGGTTTATGTAATAATCGTAAAAGTCGGCCAATCATAAATTATGGTTTTATTTCGGTGCTAGGGACTATTTTGTAAAAAGTTAATTAAATTTGGAAAAAATTCATAAAATATGACCTGTTGCTTCGACAAAATCTCTCTTGTTTGATTGACCGTTGGCTATAGATCTGATTGAGATGAAATATTGCCTATATCTGATATAAATAATGATAGGTTACCGTTTCATGGACCATTAACAATAACATTTCAGCCAGATGTTATAAAACATGAAATATAGATAAGTAGATGCTTGTTGAATACTGAACTAACTAAATATATAAAGTAAGAAATAGACATTAAATTGTTAAAAAAATATTATGTATAAAGTGGTAAAGAATAAATCGTAATTTGAAACTTTAATCTAACTAGATAATACGTGATTATTATTTTTTTAACTTTGTAAAATTTATAATTTATCTGCTACGAGTCACGCTTTGGACATATGCTTAATATAACAATCTTGTTTACCATTATAAATGTAAATCCACTCTTGTTTCTGAACCTTTTACTTTGCATGTATTGATATGTACACATAAGCCTCATAAACTTTATCTCCTCGACAATATTTTTGTGTTAGTTTTAATATGTTTTTGTATTTAATTTTTAACAAAAATGTTCGCTGACGACTGAGATCTCAATTTCTGACAAAACGTTTTTGGTGAAAAATATTTCTTGGTTTAAATACAATACTACGTGCAAAAATAGTACGTCGCGTTTAAAAGCCCAGTTAACCATAGTCATTACTTCAGCTTCGATAAACTTGTTGAAATATCTATAGCAGAATATATTCTTGTGCAAAACTTGTTGGCAGTTATTATTGAAATGTAATGATTAAATATGGTGGTAGTATCACTCTTAATATTCAATAAGATCAAAATATAATAAATATAAATAAAGACCAAAATATAATATTGGATGATGTGTGTCTGTGTATTTGTTTTTATTTATATATGAATAAAATATTCGCTGACCATTAAGACCTCAATTTTTGATAAAACATTTTTTGACGAAAAATATTTCTTGGATAAAATACGACACAACGTGTCAAAAATAGTACGTCGCGTTTATGATCTAAGCCAAGTTGACCATAGTCATTGGTCCAGCTTTTATAAACTTGTTGAAATATCTATAGTATATATTATTGTGCAAACTTTTTGATAGTTATCAGTGAAATGTCAAAATTAAATACATTGATAGTACCGCTGTATTTTTTTATGGAATTATAATAAATTTGGGAAAGATATAAGGAAATATACATATTTTACTTCATATCATCGATCTTTGTGTTCAAATTCACGCCGTCGAACCCAGCCCCAGGGTAAACTTAATATAAACAAAGGAAACCGTCACTTCGCTCACCACATCTCTTCGCAAAATTACGACGTACATATACGACTACATTAGCTTACGTAAGTGGATAATTGCGAAGCCACTACGCATAACACTTGCGGTATGATTTACAGCAGGGTTTCCCAACCTTTTTTTTGTTGAGGCTCCCCGGACTATAAATTATATTTTCATGCCCCCTTTACTTTTTCATGCCCCCCCCTTTGATTTAGTAAATTAAATAAAAATGGTAACTAAAGTTTGTAAATACACAAACTTACCTTTTAACAGTGAAACACAATAATTTTACACACTCAAACTGATTTCTCAACAAAAAATGTACACCAAAACGTCAAATTTTTGGGAAGTTTGTGGTAATAGTGAATATGATATTTAATTTCATTAATTTTATGCACGTAAATTAAACATTACATTGTAACGTTATTTGTTAATGTTGTTTGTATATTTTTTGTTTTTTCTTTCTAAAATGCAAACGCTTTCCACCCCCCTTGACATCTCTTTATGCCCCCCTTGGGAGGTGCGCTCCCATAGTTGGGAACTCCTGATTTATAGACATAATAACTCGATTAGTTGAATTTGCGAATTATGTTAATAACTTTCGTTCGATCATCGGGATTATTATTGCCTTCATATATGGCGGAGACGACGCAACGTGGCCAGGATGTTGAAAAGTGATTTTATTCGATTTCTGATTTGCATTAATAGAAACATTTCTCTCATATGCATGTTGATTCAAATAGGATAGTACCTTCTATAAACCAATAGAAACATTGTTCATCCTGCATCGAAAATATTTTTCATCCATTTAAAAATGCTTATTTCTGTTTATTTGTTCCCCCGGAAATCTCAAGTATTTAAAGTGTTGTAAAATAATGAAGCAATCAAAGAAGTGTTAACAATAAAATTGCGATTAAATAAAATTGTAAACACGTCGATCTTCACCAATTACTAAACTGAAAAAATAACAGGTACGCAGTTCGTATTTTAAAATTTTCTTTTAAAATAAATAAACATGTACTACGAAGTTTGTTTATTGTAAATGCACCAGTCGTTATGTGTATTCAATAACAGAAAAATTTGTACTTAAACACGAAATGGGAAAAAATTTCAGTAACATTAAAAATCCACGATAGGAAGGGATAAACAATTTCCGTAAATGTAAATTGCACAATGTAAACTTTAGTTTCGTATATGAAATACTCAGTAACATGCATACATCGGAATTATTATCACAATTCTATAATAATATTTCAAATATAAAATACAAATTAGTGTCAATGAAAAACTTATACAAATAAAAACTTGGAAACGGAATTTATTCCAGAGTAAATACCTGTACCAACTCTGCCAAGCACAAGAATATCATGAAGCCTCCAACGGAAATAGAAGGTTAAAGGCAAAACATTAAAGCGTAAAAATACGCAAAATAAATTACTAAATTTAATCATAAAAGATGACAAATATTGATTATATTAACAAACAGCTAAAACTATAGACAAAATAGCAGCCGAGTATCAGGTATGAACAGGAAGGAATATATAAAACACGTTAACATTGCAAAACAAATACACCAACTCGCACTAAATAGCTGACTGTATGGGTAAACTTGTTGTTGAGTGCTATTCTTGCTATAAACCTAACGCTAAAAAACTGATCAAATAACTGATATACCTATGACTACATGCATTTTTATGACTTTATTGAGGGTAGCTAAGTTTGAACGTAATAATTATTGAGATAATATAATTTCTGTGCTAAAATGTAATTTTTCAAATAATAATAATGAATAAGTTTATAACAAAAAATAAACAATAATTTTATATTTAATTCTTCGCTGCATCGGGTTTTCACAAATAGTTATTTTAAGAAGCAAAATAAGGTATTGCATAAAACATCGCAAAAACAATTACGAATAGTACAAATATGAATGTTTTAAAAAATCGCACAATAAAAATTAAATATAGAAATGAAGATATGTCTTTCGTTGAGCCGTCTTTCTATTGGACGTACACGGTTTATGTGTACATAATCCTTTTGGCACCATAACTGCCGTGACTTCGAGCATATTTGACGTAATTTTCATTAATGGAATTTTCGGCATAACTTTTGAACATGCAAGAATTGTCATTTATGGCGAAATTTAAATGAAGAGAATTTTGGGCATAGAGTATTAGACATTGATTAACATCAGTTTTAAAGTTAAATTATATATTAATAAAGATTGAAACTTAATACTCTTTTTTCTGTCCTTTTTTGACAAGAAATATAATTTTTTAATTTTACTATGTGCTCCGAAAAAAATGTACGTAAACTATAAACATTTTGAAGATAATAACTATTTCCATATTATTTAATAATAACATTTTTTTTGTACATTGCCACCTCGAATAATTGACGAAATTATTTTTTTGGTTTTGCAGTCACTGATTTTTCTTACAGTGTTTCTACTTTGCATGAAACTATAGTACCGATACCACATCTTATTTTGATAAATTCATGATATCTCGTTGTTATACGTCAGTGAAAGATATGCCGGGCAATATATTTACAAGACGAAAAAAGATATTAATAATTGCAGACAGTTTAATGGAAATACTATGTAACCTTAAATGTTTTTAAAAAAAATCTCAAAGCGAAAAATGTCTACTTATACTCAAGAGCTTTTTAAATCATACCATCAAAATGTAGGGTAGCTAGGTACTTGCTTTTCTAGGTAGCTAGGTACTTTAATAATGATATTCGACGCATACCATTACCATTCAAAAATACTTAAAGTACATAACCGACCGTATCTGATAGTTAATATATATCAAATATATATGATGACTATTGGATACAATACATTTCAACTGACAGCACCTTTCATAACCTAAGAGGTTCTAACTTCATTGGTTTTTCCTTGTTCACAAAGAAGCAATATTTTACCTTTAGTTTGTTTCGTCATTTATTTTTCTGACAGACTTAGTAAGGAAATATGAATGACCTCCCTTATCTTATTCTACAAATTGAGATTTTATTCTAAAGGTAATATACCGAATTACGCATAAGAAGTCCATCAACGTTTCTAACTTTTAACTTTGACTTAAAACAAACTCATGTGTTCAAATTTAACTTTTTCTATCCTAATTAACAACTTTTTGTTGATAATTTAATTAATTAAAGTTTAATTGAATTAATTAGCATATTTTGACTCGTTAAGTTAAAGCAAAATTCTTGTTTACATTCATTACTTATTGCACACGTAGTAATTTTCTTTGCTAATTAACCACATAATAAAGTACATTTCTGTTGAATATGTTGTAAGGCGGCTGACCTAACAAGAGAGACTAATACCTGTGTGTGAAATATGGGAAATGCGTTCGACCATACAGGACATAAGTCGTGCTACGAATTTATAAAAGATATTTTGTGCTTAATTTGAAATTGCTATAAAATAAGGTAATAATGAGCAGTTTGTTCAGTTAACTTTCCATATATCAGCGGGCGCATTTAGGCCAGACGTTAGACCCAATAATTACCAGACTTAACTGGCACAAAACACACTGGCGTGTGTTTTGTGTTCGCACCTATAATTAAAAAAAATTATAAAAATTTTATATAATATTAAATATAATGAAAGAATATAAATATATCGATTAATTTTGTGCAGCAGTTGGTGCAAAACAAAAAAAGTGATAGTGGAAATGATTAATAAAGATTATCTTCTCTGAGGTCGCCAAATATTATTTATTAAGTTCATGAGTATAATAGATGAATAAAATTTGCAAAAAATAACAAGTTGTCCAACTTTACAAAATATTCTGAAACGCGATTTATGCTTTGATGCCTACATATTCCAACTTATCTAAAAAGTGAAACATACAGATGCTCATCCCTCAAGAATGTTTGTTATCCTTGGTCGCCGTATAATATTTTGTTTAGTGACAAGGTGAAATTACATAGAATTATTGCGTGATGCTGAGATCATTCTTACACCTAGTCGTCCAGGAATTAGAAGGACCTAGCTTTATAATCTTATTTCAGTTGGATTGTGCCACCGCCTGTACTGCAATTTAGTTCTTATATCTGTTGAAAATGAGAAATGGAATTTGGCAATTATTGGCACATTAGACTATAATACAATCAATTTTGTATGTCACTTAGTAGGGAAACGATCCCACTACAACGGTAGTAATAAGGAAGAATATTGGAAAATCTATAAAGTGTTGCATATTTTTATTTACTTTTATCCATTCTCTGTTATATAAAAGTTATAATAGTTTTAGAGATTATTATCATACTATTTCGGTTTAAACTATGTAAGATAATGTCATGTAAATTTTACTCCCTTTATTTATTTTGAAATAAACGTGTTATTCTGAGGGAAAGAAAAATAGTTATATGACAGTAATTGTGGTTTTAAAAAGTTCATTAGAAGATGCGTTGCAGTATAACACCAAAAAAAAGATAAAATCTTTACACATATCGAAAACCCTATTTGATATTCGCGTATTTTAAATCGTATCTTAGTAATCGCCAAAACAATTGCAATTGGCGCAAATAAATTAATCTGTATTTTACCCTTCTACATTAAATATATGTGTCCACACCTCAAAACTTATGATATAAATAACGTTATCTACTATCTACTTGATTTCGTGTGGTCGTAACATAATATTTACACGGAAATATAAAAATAGTAAAGAAATATCCAAAAATATTAAATTATTATAAATTATGTTCTTTCATAGTTTACGTGATAGAAAATAATTTATGGCCATTCCATCATTCGCCAATTCGTTTATACCCTTTAATACCACATTGCAATAATTTACAGCTTAACTTGTCAACAATGAAAATAGAACAGCGTGAGTTTTATTAAAACAGTTTCTGAGATTAAAGCCAGTTTGTATCTATACAAGATATTAGGTACCAAAGTGAATATCGCTCGTAGATAGATACTCGTATACTTCATATCGTTAAAATATGACTTAATATTTTAGCTTAATTCTTTTCATGCATACAAGTATAGTTAACTATATTTATCTTAAGTTATATCTGAATTATTGCCTATGTTTTCTTTAGTTCTTTTCTGTATTTCATAGAATATTTCAAGGTAAACAATTAACCCGTAAGATATATAAATCTGCATATTAAAATAACCTTTAGGTAAGTATAGGCACATATAGAACTATCTGGTTTTCATGCAATGCCATTGATTCAATTATGAACTTAGTAAACCTTGGCCTGACACTTAGCTTAGCTTAATATATGTCTAAATTAGCTTCGAAAAATATAGCTCCGTAGTAGTGTTCCATGTTTCGATGTTAAATTTTGTTGTTGCTGTTAAAGTTTGAAACGTAAAAGCAAAACAATGTAGGCATCGCTGCGACGTTATGGTTGTGTGTATGTACATTTTCTGGTTTTCAAGAGTTACTAGAGGTAGAATGTTAGTCACAAATATTTATTGTAATAATATTATGAACGGTATCTTAAAAGTGGATCGATTTTTAAACACTTAATTTTTTGGGAAAAAATATCTATGTTGTGTATGTTTACAGTATGGATTTTAATTGGACCTATTGTCTTCAAAATGTTATTGAATGTCAGAAAATTATATTAAAAATAATAAATATAAACATAAAACTGGTTGCATGGATAGCTGGCTCATTGGTAAGAAAAGTGTTATTTACGATCGCGCAGAAAAACTGTTAAAATAATAGTGCGGTAGAATGTAAATTATCACTGAAGACCAATTAGCAACCAAAAAGAAATAAACGGTACAACCTTACGGTACTTATATTCTCACAAAACACATACTTGTATGGATGTTTTAGCAAAGTTGTAATAAAATCGTAGTGCTTTATTTAGAGTTTTCGTTTTATTTTGCTTTTGGTATAATAAAAGAAACCACAATTTCAATTCTTTGGTGTCATACTGCATGGTGCGCCAAGATTTGTATGATCTTTTCTAATTTTTTTTTGTTTTGTTACGAGTTTATACTAAACGCTTTGCGATTATTTCAGCCTATATATTGACTGGCTGAAAAGCCCATAAAAATGGTTGTGTTACAATATTTTCTAATGAAATTTATGAAATCACTTTTGATATTATCTTCATTTATAGACTAAACATTTGAAATACCATTTATATTATTTTATTAGTTCATTAGTTTTTTTATTTTTATATTATACCTCTAAAAGATAATCGTATTTATCATATAACTCATCTTTCTAAAACTTAAAATTTTGAGTTGTAGCATATTAAGTTTCTGTGATCAACAAACTAGTGTCTTAATTCTTAAGCTTTTAAACTCCATTGTTAGTTTAGATGTCACAATGGATGCAATGACTCGAGTTTGCCCATAAATCTTGTAAGTAAAACACTTATATTATCTTTGCTAAGACCATATAATGTAGCTAGAAATTGACCAGACATACCTAAAAAGAGTTGAAAGGAAATAAGGATAGAAGCGTTATAATGTCCACGCAGCCACAAAAAAGATTAAAGGTATTAGGTCGGGCGAGTGCGGCGTCCACCACGTAGGATAAAACCTGTGAACTAATTATCCATCAAACTATTCTTTGAGATGGTTCCGGTCTTTAGTCGTATTTTGGGTTGGCGCAGCGTCATGTTTAAATGTTATTATTAGATTCGGTGCGACGTATATTAATTTCGTATCCATTTGTTGATTCGCACTAAAAATAAGACGTCGTTGTTAATGGCGTCATATCAATTTGTGCGAAAATTCAACACGTACTTGCTCGTTACAATTTTTCTCGAACGTATTCAAAAAATGGCTATACGGTCACTCACCTAATATTTGCAGCTTAACCGAGACAGGGGCTACTTTTATATATAGTACGGACCAGGCTACCTGCAGGGCACATATTAATTAACCAATCACGTGACCATCGAATTGCCATTATAGCATTATCAATAGTTCTTGAACTTGAGTTTTTATTAACATTTTCTTTAAAATAACATTTTATCTATTATTCGTCAATCTTTACTATTTATATTCAGTATTTAGTAAACTTGTATGTATTATTTCAGATCCTAAAAATTGCATGAATAACTCACAAATATTAGTGATTAAACATTCAACATTGATATAAATATTCGTATGTAGAAAAAATTTAATTAATCATTTCGTTATATACCTAATACGTTCCGTAATTTTATTAATACTGAAATAGGTACAAATGTTCATTTGTGAGTATTCGTTATATTCTCATATGTAAATATCGTGAGAATTAACATAAGTTGATAATCGTTGTGTCAAACTGTCTTTTATTTGATTTATTTGTATTGGACATTTGTTTTGTTCTTTTTAAGAAAGCAAATATTTTATTTCTTGCTAATATAAAATAAGAATCTATACCTATTTGAAGGTATCAGTTTTAACTTAATCTTCTAAATAAGCCGAACGTATATCTTTATTGTGGCGTAAATTGATTTGAATCGAAATATTGTTCACATAAATTTAATATAACTCTTTACACATTTCCTAATAATCATATGTCGAAGGTGACTTGCGTCATGGAATTTATTAGGCTTTTTAAAATCTAAAAACCCTATAATTTTACTGATTCGTATCTTATTAAAATCGAGAAGTGTTTAGAAAATGGCGAGATTATAAATAATTCAAAGACAATAGGTAAATCAAAATGTGCCATCGATTTTTCTTCATCTCCTGGTAGGAAATGATTCACGTTAATACCAAGATTTTCTGCTATCAAACAGCAGAATTTTTACTCTACTGTCAGAGAACGCCAATTAAAATAAACACGATGTATTGAAGAGGAAGAATTCCGTTGATGACATTATTTCTAAATAATTTATGAACAGCGGGCTTCCTTTTCTACAAATTTGACTTATACAGCGTGGATGACTTACAGTGGTCTAAGATTTTTTTAGATAGAGAATCTCGTGAAAAGGCATTAAAACGTTTATATATAGCTCTGTCTAGCAGAGCAATTTTACCTTAACACATTTTGTGCAGATTGTGCAGATTTTACGACAGTGATTCTTTTTATGTTTTTTCTGTGAGAACGAAAAAAAACAACTTAACATTTCAAACAATCCCATTCATGCATGTTAAGAGCGTAACTCCTTTCTTCTTTGTTCTTTTTTTGTATACACGTACGATTTTGCACACTAATAATTTCATTTTAGTTTGTAATATTCACATATGCTATATATATTTATATAGGATAATGTATTAATTGTTAACAATTGAACGTGTAGGTTTAATATGAAACAAATAATACATTTTCAAAGTGTCTTTACAGAGAAGTTTACCATAAAATATTTATATAAAGGAGACATCGGTCGAGTGTTAATTCTTCGATCCACTAGGGTTATGTGCTATTTTTATTAATTAAGAACATAATATAAACAAAATTGCTAAACACGGGTAGAATTTGCATTACAGAAGGATTCGTCCTCGACATTTAGGAACTTACATACATTTCTTATCTTACATATCTTTCAAGGGCCTAAAAACAAACTATAAATCTTTTTAATTGAACACAGAATTAGAAGCATTGATTTTTGGGTAACTGAATAATATTGTATTCAATAGAGTATTAAAACAATTTATTTTTTTACCTTTACGGCAACATCATAATCTGACGCAATTGAATTGCATTAAGCCAGGAAATTGTGCACAGCTGCGCACATATATTTAGTCTACCTCTAGTTCTCATTATGTGAGCGTTTCAGGTGTTATTGGATTTGTTTTTATACTTTATCCAATATAAATAATGCAATATTATTTAATTCTTATTTAAATATCACCTTTCGGACTGTGGAAATTGGAAAATAAAATTATAAATATTCAAGATATTCATAATAACCACAAATATAAAATGTTAATAGAAAAAAGATCGGGAAATGGGAAATCCAAAAACATCCCGATGTACGATGTCGAGCGTTAAAAGCTCCTCTGAAATGCTTCTAATTTGAGGCGACACGCCATCAATGTAAATTAACGTCCAATTCACTTTTTATTTGCTATGTAGCTTTTCTGACGTATTCTACATCTTCAAACTATCATACGACCATATACAAACACAGTTTTATTAATTTTTATTTTAACCAAAGAATTCGATTTACTTGTTGTTTACACCGGTCTATAAAATTCAAACTGTTTTGTCAATTTTTGAAAATTTATATCAAATGTTAAATGTATTATGGCCGCCCGACAAGAATATATTACCGAAAAAAATGTGCACGTCAGGTAAGGAACATGATGTACACATTTTTTTTGTTGCACAAAAATATATATTTATATGAAAAGTACAGAATCGCCTACACTTAGACAGTTACGACTACTTAATGTACAATAAATACATTTATTATAAATTCATGTTTATGATTTTTGTGAGTACTTGTTTTCATTTTTAAATCTCCAGCAGTAATCAGCTAACATTCATGGACTCCATTTTCCTTGATAATGCTTCTCCACGAGGAAAGTGTAAAGGCTCATTTTTAATATATTTTACGTCCTGGAGTAAGCAATTACCTTTGAGCCATTCATTCTTTGTGAGGTTATTTTTCCTTTCTGCTGTACCATTTACAAATAAAATATCAATATTTCAACATCACCAAGCTATAGTCCAAGTAGAAGAGCAATAATTTTAAAATTCCCACAAATTTTCCAAGCCAGTTCACTGTATTTAATATTTTAGAGAAGGAATTCCGTATTTTTCTAGGTCTCTTTCATAATGGAACCATGGGCTACCGCTACCTAAGTAAGTTTGTATCCGTGATATCGCAAATTTGCTTTCAAACTAGTCTTTGAAGAGTCATTACAAAACACCCAGTGATTTGAAAGATATTCAAAATTTAATAGATTCTTACCGCAGAACTGCAATTACAATACATTAAATCATCTGCTTTAGAAAAGTAAGGTTTGAATTCATCGCCGCGATGTCAAAAATAAAATATTTTTGTATCAGGAGAATGTAAATTTCAGCCGTCCAATTTGACCCCAAAAGCTTAGTCTGACTTTCAGGAAAATTTAAATGACATATTAAATCGTTTAGATCACTTTGTGTCAATAAATGTGTTTTTTTTAGAAATGGTTGGTCCATAAGTTAGGTCATTATCTGCACACACATGCGTTATCTTCTTGACTAGGAACAGATTCCTGATTTCTTGGTGGATTTGGAAGCTTTGGCACAGATAATCCGGCATTATATAAGATTGGTCTGGTAGCTGATAAAAAAATTGGGTAGTTAATAGTGGGTTTAGACTTAGTTGTGAACAAAATAACAATTGTTTACTAGATCATTAAGTTGTCCAAATCATTGGTTTACCAATCGCATCTAATATCTAAATCCTTTAGCTTTACCTAACACAATTATCACATATGATAAACAACAGATATGTGGAACCCGGAATTTGTCTTGGTGGCATACGGGACAAGAAAAAAACTAAATATCATTTTTTTGTTAACGAGATGCAAAAATTATTCCTTCACACATGTTAGAAAACTTATTGGGATTATGTAAGTACTTTCGTGGCATATTTACAATCTTAATGAAGCCAATAAATTTAATTTAGTTGATTATGATAGTTATCTAGGAGGTAAACATGAATATGTAACTGGCACAATAAAACTGGGGATGATTGGAATAAATAATATTTTTTTTGTTATGAGCGTACATACACATAAACAAAAATTATCTTGAAGTTCGCAAAACAAAAATTGTATTTACCGGTGTTACCTTTCAAATTCTAATTGCATTTAAGTACTAAAATATTCGTGAGTTCATAAAATTACTCACTAAATACTGATTTGTCAAACGATCACAAATTACTAAAGATGAGACTACGTCTTGCTTCTAACGTATATCATGAATATATGAATTCCACATGTAACCTGCGCTAATAAATAATACAGCAAAATCGGCAAAACATGTCACTGGGAAGCAAAATTGTTTCACGTTCCTGCGTGCATACCATATCTACTTATAATCTATGTGATTATACGTACGGTAAGTGCGTTAATAGTAAAAGTTTTAATTTTGTTTTATTAAAGTTAAAAGTATAAAGTTTAAATAAATATTATGAATATTAAAATGTGCTTTTTATGCTTTTAATATATTTTATGAAAGTTATTAATATAGCGCAAAAATATAGGAGGTGCTAATTCTATACCTAATTTTCAGGATTTCACCCCTCAAAACGAAAAAAACGGAAACTTATAGAGTCGAACGGAAACTTATAGGTTGTTCGTCCTTCCGTTTGCCTCTCAAAACCCCTTTTTTGAAAAACGGCTTATGTCTGTAGTCTGACATTGCTGCAAAAAATGCAAGTTCTTTTGGCTTACGCAAGAAAAAGGCACGGCCTTTTAAATCATTTTTTTTCGTAAAATTCAATGGTCTTACTCAGCGATCCCCAAAGCATATGGCGTACTTCCACTAGACGTACAATCTTGAAAATCGGCATAATGGGAGATAAAGTGAAAAACCCAAAAATCAATGTTTCTAATTCTATGTGGAATTACAGATTTTTTTCTAATTTGTTTTCAGTCTTGTGAAAGATATACTAAGCAACATATTTGTAGTAAATATAGTAAATAAGAATATTAATAGTATATTAGAAATATTATGTTCCGTTAAAGTGAGACAGTTAAAGATAAGTGTCTAAATGTGGACGGAACCCTCGTAGTCGGGGTTCCATCCACATATAGATAAAAGTTACAAAGGAGTTAGGTTTTTAATATACGGATGTATAAGAAATAACACAAATTGTTTAGATTTATTTTTAATTTAATTATATTTGAACAATATTTTTCAGTGCACAAAATTGGACGGGTTTTTGATAAGCTGATCGGAGACAGAAATAAAGACTTATTTAACTGAACCAATTGTTTTTTTTTTCTATATCCTGATCCCATCATTTATTAACTATTTCATATTACGAGTTTGTACGTTTTCATAAAAGGATACCTTTTTTTAATTCGCTATGATGATAGTTCTGATTAAAATATTAATTTTTGATCAGAACTAATTAGCAGAAAATTATTTTAATCCTTCTCGATTCACTAAATAGTGTAATTTAAATCGGTAAACTGAAATCAATATTACCGCCAGCGCGAAGCGTCCTGTAGCGCACGCACACGGAGCGCCGCGCGTTAGCAGACAGATATACGACGCGTGGCACTAAACACCTTAATCGACTTTGAATTGTGAGTCATAAGACTTTTATTTTCTTGGAAGATGAATCAATTATACTAGTGATTCAGTGTTTCCATTAAGTTTTTTTAAATAGAATTTCGGTTTACGATAATTAAAAGTTTAAATGTTATTATGAATGTTAAAAATGAGGAAAATTTTGTTATCGAAAAATATATTATTTCTCCGTAATAAAGGGTAAAGGTCCTGCTATAATAATAATACAGTAAATTAATGCCTATGTGTGTGTGTCTGTTTATAATATGTATATATATATATATATATATATATATATATATATATATATATATATATACATGTATATATAAACAATATTTGGTCCGTTCAAGATCCATACACACACGTGTGTGTGTGTGTGTGTGTGTGAATCTTGATCGGACCAAATATTGTGCAAGGACAAGCGAAAGGAGGGACATAAAAATTATATAGAAATACACACACGCGTGCAAGCGTCCGCGACCGCCCCTGATAAACTTGAAAATGGCGTTGAAAGTGTAATAGATTTAAAATGTGTTTCAAAAATTTAGTCGTGGGCACTGAAAAACAATAAACTATCGACATAATTACCCCAACTTATGGAACTATAACTTTAATCGTGACCATAAAAAGCTAATTATTGCATAACTAAAAATGCAATAGTATCTATTAACCTTTTTAAATTATTCGTATTTCTATGTCATTACGTACCCGATTCGCAATGGCTAGTCGACACAACATTTTGTGAGCGAAGAGTTACCATTTTGTACCTTTTTTATCTTAAATTTTTACTGATTGAAAACAGCACGTTTAATATTTTTATAAAACACACTGTTTTGAATCAGTGGCTTTTTTAAATATTGTTTTAAAATGACCAACTTTACTATTCTTTAAGTACGTAACATTAAATTTAAATAACCATTTAATTCGTGCTAAAATATAATATATTTCCAGCTCTTACTTTTTCTGATTTAAGGTTACTAATAAAATGCAAACGCTTTTGCAAAGTGGCTTTTATTCGACGCAGCAAATAGAGTCATTTATCGCTGCGTTAGTTTATTTTACCTTCCTTGGGTAATCCTCCAATAAAAGTTGCCTTATCCAGGAAAATAATTACTGGTTCACAAACAAGCAGACGCCAGTCGTGAAGTTACCTCAAGATATTCTTTGTTTTTTTGCTTCTTGACTCATGTTGTAGCCATTTTCTAGTATAGCGTATTTACTATTTCTAAGATGACATATTGTTTGAGTCACGAATTTTCTTTAGTTTAAACGTTGCTAACTTTGTTTATGTTTTCGGCAAAATCCTAAAGAGAATTTGAACGACATACCAAGTAATGCTCAAGTAATCTTTATAAAAATACACACGTTATATTTATTATATACAGTAAATATAAATAAATATTTATTAATTGTGTTTATTATCGAACGTTTCAATTATTTTGAAAATTTGATGAATTTCATCGGGTTGTAAAATTAATCAATTTAAATGAAGTAGAAGTTATTAGATTTTTGAGGAGACAGGTTTTGCTTAACCAACCCGTTCGCGTCCGCGTGTGTGTTTGTATATTTTTATTTATTTAAACATGGCAAATCAATATAGTAATAATAGTTAAGTTCATTCACACATGCTCATACGTGATCCATCTTTTACATGTGATCATACCTGATTTTGAAGAAATCAATTTATTCTTTAGTCCGATTCCCCCTTTCTGGAAAGTACAAACATAAAGATAAATTTTAAGAAATCTGCGTATGAAAGTGAATTTGGAGCAAAATAAATATTACATACACGGATACAAAGCTTAGAAACAAAATTTTTTGAACTTGACTGAGAGCACATCATGCGATTTATAACGTACCATCCAATGTCCTCTATTAACGTGATTGGCCGTGTTGTGTTGGAATAAACTCGTGGTCTACTAAATCTGCGACAGCCTTATTCACTACAGCTATTCAACTGCTCTTTTCATAGATAACTAAGACTATTGAACTGCTCTTACTCATTACTGCACAATTTTTTAAATAAAAAAATTCTCAAGAGGCTCTGGATCGTTACTAACGATCCAGAACGGTGAATGGCTGAACGGTGTAAATAAAATGCAATTAAAATGACGAAAAGTATATTTATGAAACAGGCCTATAGTTTCGTTGGCTTATAAAATCTGCAAGATGCATCATATTGACTCTTTTTTATTTAATAAAGCTTAGCGTACCGAAGAAAGTGATGAATTTCTGAGTTCGGAAATCCGTTGTGCTTTTGAGTTATGCCATCGAGAAATTTTAAACTAAGTCCTAAGAAGTTAAAGATACACTGATTGGATTGAAACCCGGAAATTGCAGACTAGCTTTAGTTGTACATTAATTGTATTAATTTATTTATTATAAGCGGAAAGTCATATCTGGAAGTAAAGATTTAGTACTAAATTTCGTACTCGCTAATTATTGCTCAATTAGTAATTTTTCATAAAAGTTGTGAAAAGATTGAATCAGCTGCCGTCAAAAAAAGACCGCATAATTTCTTTTAGATGAAAGACCGAATTTATTTTAAATTTACATTTCAAATGTTAAAAACGTTATTTTTCAAGTTCTGTCTGTCTTTACCATAGGCATCTTATGTGGACTTGTTAGACAATTTAATTATATTATTTCATTCCTTCAATACATTCAATATTTTTCAATTTAATATTCTATGAGTTCTAATCGCTTTAAAAAAATTACGTCACACAATGTTTTCAATAGTAGAATCATTAAAATAATAATTAATGTGTACAAGGGATAAACTAATTAATTAATTAAACAATATATGTTTGTCAAATAAATAACAGTTAATTTTTATTATGATAGTGTTTTCTTTTTAATTTCAATAGTGCAAAACATTTCTTTATTTTTAATTTTTACTAAAAAACTCTGGAATTCTTTATTATGAAGTTTATATAATTGCAGTGTCAAAGGGCAAAATAGTGATTTTTGGTTCATTTGGATAATCGCCATTTATTAAATCTCTCATATAAAGGAAAACGCTGAAAACATCTTGATTCGCTATAATTAATCGGCTCCCCATTACCGCCAAACTGATAACGTTTTCCGCGTTTTTTTTTATCTGTGAAAATTGCACTTATATGGAAAGAATAAGAATATCTTTTTAAATTATGCTATTTGTGATACCAATCGAACTGGTTGAGGATATTTTCTTATTGACTAATATTTATTTGTTTATAACGTCCTTAATTATAAGGGTTCTTTAGTGAAACTAGGAGCACTCGTAATATCGTCATGTCCGTCCGACCGTCCGTCTCCATCCGTCATCGTCTGTGACAACCCCATAGTTGTGAATAAAATTTTGAAAGTATTTATTACCCATTAATATATTTTTCTCCTAACAATTTAGTTAATTTTAAGCAAAATTTATTTACTGCACTTAATAGTTGTAACGTTAATATCTGAAATTAAATGCTCCAAATCTGAGGTGCAATGAGTTGCAGCTTGCTGTTAAAAAATATGTTCCAATTACAGTCTCGAAGACAGTCTTCATGAAAAACTTTTAGATTGGGTTGTTTTATTTCTTATATAATTGTATAGTTTTTGGTCTCATCAAATATTCTCGAATTCCATAGTGAGTGTTAAGAAACAACGATTTCAAGACTTTAGTGAAGATTTTAATTTCAAATGACCTATTTTGCCCGCTTTTCTCTTCAATCATTTGCCATAGTAAAATAAATGGCAGTCAATCATTATTTCGCGCAAATTTTACGTTTTGTTGGATTTTATTTGCATATTAATTTAAATGAAGATTTCACATTTTTAATTTGTCGGATGACATGCATTACGATGAAAAGAAAAAGGAAAGAAACGAATGCAAACACTCAGTTCTTTATCCATGTGCCAATTGATTATTACAAGTTAAGTCGTTTATTATAAGTTAAGGTTATTTGGAAAGTACATGTTGCGGAAATTTTCAATTATTATTAGAGTTGAAAAAAATCAAATATACACACATCGTATTGATAACTTAAAGAACAAGTTATAGAAAAAAACAAAGCCAAATTTCCCTGCCTGAATCGTGGGAGCACTCATGCCGAAATGAAAATTGTAAGGTTTAACGTAATAAATTAAAATAGATGCATATTATCTGTTATAAAATGATTACTACAATCCAACGACAACAATACGATTGTCGTCTTTCTACTGCATATACGTATTTTTATCCTCTTTGGGGCCAGATATCTGCTTTAACGAAATTTTTTTTGGTTATAATCAATGCAATGAATGTTTCTCAATTTTTTGTAGGCTTAAAATTAAAGTAGTCCATCTCAAGGATGGTACGGTTTCCTGAATCCAGAAATACATCGTTAGTTATATACACTGAAAAGGACAATGAAACTTAATTCTTGAAACCGAATAGAAATTCACTTGCGATTTGTGTACCCATTATTTTACGTAAACCAAATATGTGCATACATATGTCAAATCTTTATCACAAAATTTTCATATTTTTACTTAGTTTTTATTTATTTCACATTGTTTTTATACACACATACAACACATACAAAAGAAATGTATATTTACTGATATATATTGGTATAAATTATAAATAATTAAAAAAAATTATTTTGTTTTACGTCTTTGCTTTGTGAATTTAGAACTGAAAGTATCGAGGAATAAAAGTGGTACTTGAAAGGTTTCTTGAGTTTTATTAAAATAAAAATTTTACTAATTTATATTAGCCCTCTATCAGAAAATATTTCAGATATAGGTAGCACAAAAAAATATTTTAATGAACGTCAAGAAATAAAACAAAAAAATGTTGTAGGTAGAAAATAGTGTTTGAGAAATCTCGACATTTTCGAAGTCCGGGACATGAGACATTCCACGATAAAAGTCCCGTGGAGTCTCGGAACATTGAGACTTTTTCAACAAAAGTAAGAATCAATCTCAGTTTTATTATTATTTTTATAAACATCAACGTTTATTGAATATAAAAGAAAACTAATATTTCTAACGTTATTAAAGTCTAAACAGTTCGTATGTTTAATTCTCGTAACTACAGATTATTGTTTTAGTAATAAAATACACAACAGACTTAATAAATTGTTACATTAATCATCAAAAATAATAATGTAATATGTAGTCATTAATCATATTTCTCATAATCACAAATCCATTTTTTAGGTTGTAAAATCATAAAATTATAAAACAGACTTAATAATAATGATAATTATAATTACTCATAATCTAATCAAGGAACCTATCTGCCATTAATTACAATGATCGAATTCCACCCAATTTTGACATTAGTGGATGTCTATACTTTGTTCTCTCCCAAATTCTGCTTTAACATATTTTTGTAACTGGCTGCTTAATAGAAGTTCCTCGGAAGAATTTCATTAGAAATCGAGTCTCATCAAGCAATTCTTAATACCATTAATTAACTGTAATGGGCACTCTGTTATGTACATAGCTGATATTGTAATCTTGGGTATTCTTTAGAAAAGTTTTTTGTTGACCATCATCCCTACCAATCAGCGTGGCAGTAGCCTGAATTTTTTATAAAATACTTCTGCAACACCTACATGGACTGGGTGGATTGAGCACTTGGGAAATACTTGCCAACGCCTGTGACATAAATCCAACCCTTTCATTGGAATTTTTTTAGTCAATATGATTTTGGGGTTGATTTTTCATTTTTATATAATGTTTGCACACTTTTTCTATACCTTTCGTATTAAATGAATTAATTTCTACTAAGTTTTTCGACAATTTTTAGAAATAATAATAATAGTCCGAAATTAATTTTATATCTTTAGTCTTTATTGAGTATCACTATGATATCAGTTCATTTTAAAATAACAAATCTCATCGAATGTAAACGTCTGACTGAAATAAACAAAATATTCAGAATTTGTTTAAACTTACATGAAATGAGCATCGTCTCCAACACAGCTTCACAATCACAATACTTGTATCCAAAATCTGACACTGACAAATAGAACTAGCTGACACCATGATTTTAGAAACACATTCACGCTGACAGAGTTACAAATGTTACTGATCTTATACACAACCGTTCCAAAATAACAACATGGCAACGAACGTATAGTGTACTCACTCGATGAGGTACCCATTTATGCATATAAGATTTAGAACACAATTTTTTCGGAAATTATATTTTAGATTAGAGAGACAGAGTTAAGAAAACATTGCTGAAAATGTTTGAAAAAAGCTCCGCCATCCAATCTCCGAAACAAAAAAAATTAAAATTTAAAAAATACAAAATGCCGGGTAGAATTTTTCTCAAGTACACCTGTTAAGTCCTAATTTACTTTCGCTTTAATCGTTGTTGCTTTGATTCCAGTGGCTAGATTTGTTGTATTTTATATTTTTCATCTGTGTAATATAAATATATATATATATATATATATATATATATATACATATATATATATACATATACATATATATATTTATATATATACATATATATATATATATATATATATATATATATATATATATATATATATATATATATGTGTGCATATGTATATTATATTTTCCACTGTCAACATTTCAAAAAGAAACTTGGTCTTTTTATGGTAATGTTTTTGATGAGAATTCACACATTTTAAT
The DNA here is from genome assembly GCA_039881145.1 of Druceiella hillmani. NCBI lineage: Eukaryota > Metazoa > Arthropoda > Insecta > Lepidoptera > Hepialidae > Druceiella > Druceiella hillmani. Next base: position 25,258,824 of record JAYKKI010000013.1, on the reverse strand, counting down.
ATTGTAATGTATATTTAGAGTCTGATGATTGAAAGTGATTCAATTATGCTAATCTTTTTTCTGGATAACTTTTTCTCCTGTCTACTTTTCTTTTCTTCCTCTTGGGTTTTTCTGCGTATTAGATTTGTAACAGTTGATTGCATTACCTATCCATGTCAATTTTACATATTTTGAGCTCACTTTGATCGCGTTCATCACTTCTGAACCTTTTTGCATTAATCTACTAATTGCTGCATAATTTTCCGATTTGACTCTAGAAGTATAATTAGTATTTCCATACACGGAATAAGAAATAGCGCAAATGAAATGTAACCGATTAAATGCCCTACAGGCATATAGTATCTGTGTAGTATGTGTACAATATTGATTCTTCCTGGATAAAACACACATAGCAAGTAGCTATTTTTATTACAGATAACCGCTTTTATACCCTAAAACAATTCCTTTCGTAACAACAATATTTCGTTCAATGGTAGCAAAGTAGTCTTATAGATGATTGAAACCAAGGCATATATTATCACTGATTATTTTTGATAAAAATATTTCTTTAGAACTAAAGTATTAGCTTTTTACAAATAAAATTCTGTGGTATAATATGTTCCAAGTAACATGAATACTGATGCACATAAGTATATCGGCCTATATGTAGTAAATTAAAACAAAACTACAGCCAGTTTAAAAGAAAAAGAGTGAGTACCGCAAATATCGAAAAAAATACTCAGTGAATCTATTACCCCAAGTGAGTAAATTTAGTTTACATATTTTTTTGGTATTTTTCAGAGCTACGCCTTTTTTTACAATACGTGTAAAAAGTTCCATCCGCCGCTTTAAAAACCTGCTATTGATGAAACTTGTTAGGTACGCAGTATGCGTTTTATTCTGGCCAACTACTTCCAGATATTTCTTTCTTTATTTTTTCTTAAAAACTATAAATATCATAGATTTCAACATTGTAGCTCTTATAGAACTGATTTATATGTTTTTTTTGATATATCAATAAGCGAGCGAGTGAATAAACTCTGAAATTGATAATTTTTCATACAAAATATCCTTTTTACATTTATAAAACTACAATAGATACAAATTTTAAATTTGAAAGACGTTATAATCAACCTTATATTTAAACAGTCTTCTTTCACGTGTCAAAATTAGGATTTTTAGTATTCGCTGCAGCTGATTTATGGAGGAGTGTCAAATAACTGCGAAGTGTTCTGGGTAAAGAGTGCAGTGTCCGCCAGGCGGCCAACCAAGATTCAGGTTTTTTAAAGATGGTAATTTATTTTTTGACGGATATTAATATACAAAACTGAAATAACAAAAAATTATTTTTTATTTCATAACAATTTTTTTTAATGAAAACCATTATTCACAGTTTAAAGTAATTTTCACGTCCCTGTGGATGAGACATAAAGCTAGTTTACATATAAATTCTGTTAGATCCTTAATGAAATATGGTGAAAAGTAACTCTAATTACTCAAATTTTTTTTAATGACGGAAACTTCTTCCAATTGTTTTTCTACTTCTCTTTATCTAAAACAAAGGGCTGCAAAATTGTGAGTTTCGTTAACGTAATAAATGAAATTAAACCGAGTTAAAAATATGTTTCCCTAAGGCTGACACAGTGGCATTATTGAAATATATACATTTATAAAGTGTTTTTATACTATACATAAATATTTATAAATACTTTATATACTATATACAGCATTTTTATGGAGATTGTTTAACGTAAAGAACTGCTACTGATACGATTACAGTTTAAGAGGAATACAAATTTTGGTTCGGTATTTTGGAAATTATTTTAGAGATCGAATGACAAATATTTTTTTTGCCTTCTAGCTGTATAAGTGGATATAAAGTTAATGTTGAATGGAATGAAAAGAATGGAATGAAAAATAATAAATACCCATTAAAATTAATACTTATATCATACTCCAAAACTATATAAGGTTATATTTTTTCTTTTTATTTGTGATTCAGAAATATAAAAGTAAAAGGATGTTTTTGTAACGTAAATTTTAGCGAAGAAAATGTTTAACAAATAACAAATTATTGATCCATCAATGTATATCATGAAGAACAAGACGTATATAATTAACATTAGAAGAAAATTGAAATAGTCGCGAGTAAATTAAATTAATGTGAAAATTATGGAGGTTAAAAATACAAGTTCTCATTTAAGTACTTTTTTTCGGGTATGTTTCATGTTACCCATAATTGCACTGCTTATAATAAGAAAATTATTTCGAATGACACTTATTATTTGAAATGAGTGAATATTATATTTATACAATTATATTACTTCTAACGAGAATATTTTTTCATTGTATTTTTGATTTAAGAAAATTTCTGTGCAATTATTTTCATTCTTCATTCTGAGAAAATACGTTTACAAAAAAGAGATAACTGTGTCGGAAATCAGAAGACTGACCAAATTAGTAATAAAGTGCGCACGCAATATTATAATCCCAATATTCACCACGATTTTCCAACTGCCATTTCCGTTTTCTGCCAAGCCATAAGCTGATTTCGAGACGTACAGAAAGCACTCCTGTCGCTTCCGGTGCAGTAATTTCCACTTTAACCCGGAAGTGGGTCATGCAGGAAGAGGGCTGGATAAGGTGAAGGTTCGTAAAGGTAAGTCGGAAATTGTAATCGTGTAAGCGTCCTGGAAAACTTGTGGCTGAAATGTGGGGAAATCATGAATAGCCATTATAAAAGCTTCCTTAATTGTTAAAAGATGAAAATTGTACTAAACTAAAAACAGTTGTAATTTTAACAGATGTTCATAACAATTTGACCTATATATAAGACTAGAACTATGTTAATATTTTTGATGCTTGTCCTTGACTGAAGATAGCCGCGAAGTGTTTTGGATGGAGCGACATTAGCAACCACATTGGGAGTAGGAGAAGTCATTTTCTGGGAGAGATGTTCAAATTCAAGAGCCAAGAGTAGTAATTGTGAACATCACAACTTGAAATGCTAGTAACATAATAATTATGTAAGGAGACATTAAACTAGCGATATGGACAAAATAATCCATAAGATAATAATTAAGGGAGTGTCTAAATTATTTATTTGTGCACTAGGTTAAATGCATTTCCCCGAATGCCAAAACGACTCGTCCGAATACTTTGAGTATAATCGAGCTTTTGAATATTTCTTATATGTATCATGAACCTAGAGCCGCGCATTGTGTTAAGTAACACAAATAAAATAACTTAGTGCGTCACAATGCCCTTGGATCCTAACCTGTGACATTTTCCATGCGAGAATATATCACGCCTAATGTCTTTAAAATGGGTATTTCTACCTTTATTTACTTTCAAAAATCTTAATTTTTTTATACTATAAGTAATTTTGATTAGAAAATTACGTAGTATAATTTTAATTGATTTTAAATATTTATTTTAATGAAGGTTAATAAATTGACCCAAATAATACCACTTTTGCCTCAAGAATATTTTAGCTTAATACTGTTACCGTGATTTATATCTAAATGATAAAAATACTTGCTTGCTACTATTATTAGTGTACTTATAACAGTTTTACTAGGGCGTGCGTCTCTAAAGGGCTCAGATCAGCGATCTTTTTTTCGACAATATTGATGTTACTTATCAAATCTCAATAATTACGTTACACACACACACACACACACACATATATATATATATATATATATATATATATATACATACACACACGGGAAAACTATAAGTTTTATTTTAGAATCAGTAGTTTTTCTTTCAAAACAACTTTCTTTCTTTACTATATTAATAGGATTATTATCGATCTTTAGCCTTTCAACTACAAAGATTTGTATAAAAAGAATAAAAGTCAGAACAAGTTTAAAAATTTACATTTGTACTTTTAGTTTAAATTTTACGCACATCCTTAATAATGCGCAGATTTCGTAATATTTATCGTGTTTTCTATGAATTGTTTTACATTCAAAAAAATAAATACATTTTTGAAGATGTTAAAGTTTTTATAAATGAATTAAACGATAATCACGAAATTCAACTTCACGAGCAACTCAATCATAAATCGGAATGTTAATAAAATATACATGAGCAGTAAGCTCAGGTAAACTTAAATAAAAATATAAGAGGGAAACATATATCAATCGTGACACATTTTATCACTAAAGTGATTTCTGGTTTAACAGTTATCACGAGTATTTATACTAGATAACTTAACTTTAAAAATACAAATTCGCACGAAAATCCTTGTCCATTGCCTCAATGGACGTTTACACAAATTACTGACTCGTTTAGCTAAACAAATATACACCTTATTAACAATCTTATTGGAGCGAGCGCGTAACTTCAAAGTGTCAGATGCTTCAAAAAGAATACGTTTAATATTAAATGAAGGTTGAAGAAGAGAAATATAAACCCGAACATTTTTTGGCCCTTTTCCGGACAGTTGTTTACCATTACACCTGAGGGTACGAGTAAACAAGGGGAAGGGAAATCCGCGTCGGTAATAATTTGGAAGGGCTGACAAGGAAATTGTAGTTTAAAAATATTATGAAGGAAAAAAGAAATAATTTTACTGTATACATAAAACGAGTTCGAGATCTATTTTTTAATTACGTGTATTCAGTTAGAGTGAAACATTTTCTTGTAAAAGCGGGAAGGTACCATTAAGCTGTACGAACGGCAAATTAATATAGAAACATATCAAATTATAAATATTTCCAAATCATGAGAGGAAATTTTTTACGGTAAATGGTATATACCATGTCAGTGTTTATTGTCAGTGTTTATGTATAATGGTATTAAAGTGACAGAGGTAGGTTCAAGTGCGGTTAATGCATTACTTGTCAATAAACGCAATGCCCAAGTAATGCTTTATTCATTTCAAACTAAAACTACCAATCATTATAAATATGAAGTGTTTTTTTCATTTTACGATAGCCTAAAAAAAATTAAAAAATTGACGAATATATGACATTTTAATTTGGACACTATATGACATTTTAATTAATTTGGCGTAGAGTTTTCTTTTTGAAATGATTCAAAATTTTGAGAATTTTTTTTTTATTAATTTGAGTTTGTTCATTCATTGCTTTATATATTTGTACCTTTAATCATTCAAAGATCCCAGTATTTTTTAAATTCATTTTCATTAAGTGTCCTTTTCATTTTCATAATATTACTATAACATGTACCCTATATTGACACTTTTTTACTAGATGGCTTGCTACTATGAAAAAAAAACCTCAGAAGTCAAGTACTCCGAAGAAAAGTTAGGCTATTAATGAAATTTGCATATGCAAACGTTCAAAGGTTTACGATATTAAATTTTCTGCTTTATACTACAGATACAAGGACTCACGAAAATTAAAAATTAGAAAAACTTAAGTACGAGTGGTACAACGTAAATATATTGCTTTCTGTATCGTTCAGTGATATAAAAGATGACGCGTATTTAAAAAATTGTAACGTATAGGATTAATGCCTTAATTTTTTAAAAACTCTAACTACAACAAAATAGATGACCATTTTGAGGTGAATCTTGCACGACGTGAAATACATTAATTTCTATGGCCAAATTTAAAGGCATTGACTCAACGATCACCATATAAATGATTTAAATTAACTGTAAAAATATTTACGATATCTGTGAAAGACATAATAGGAAATGTATTTGTTGAATTAAAGTTGAGTTGGTGGAACTGCGTGGATAGTTATTGAGATATTCCTTGATGAGGAACCCTGATATTTAAAAACTCTCCCCTAATTAGACAGTACCTTAGAGATACATTTTCTCGTACTTGTTAACGGATCATACACTATTCTATATCTAATTTTCATACATGTGTATTTGATTTAATTTCAATTGATATTTTACACATAAGTGTTACTAGAATCTATTAATATATAATACTACATTAATATGATCTTACAATTCAATCCGAATTGACAGTGTTTGTTCCCATTATGAGATGTGGTTATATATCTTGCGCCTATTCAAAATTAAGGTCATATAACGATTTATATTCCAAATTTACAAAGGTTTGCGTCCGATTTTACTTAAATTTACGTTTCATATGTAGATTCTCCACTTTTCATTTTAAGTCTGTAATTTTTTGTTTACAGTTCATTTCTACACGAGTATTACCTAATAATATTTGAGTGTAAAAGTTTGTATATTTGTTTGTTTGTTTCGATGTTTGGCTGTCAATCACGCAAAAAATTCTACGTGGATATGTATGAAATTCTGTATACAGATAGATGACCTGTAATAGGATATAGGTTACTTTAATTGTATATCGTAGATAATTGTCGCTCAAAATGCGTTGTCGCCGAAATTAATTGATATTTTTGATTTTTTATTCAAACTATAAAAATATTAACAGATTTTCAAATTTAAAAAATATTTAAAAATTTAAATTTGGTAAACATAGCTCCAAACATTTTATAATTATTGTTATAGAAAAAGTAGTTATTTCACAACACTCTAAATTTTATTTGAAAAACCCGTTGGGCGATTTGTCTGAAAAACTATGTCAATGAAATAAAATGACGTTATACATTTGGAAAAAAAAATATTACCTTAATATTTTTGTTTTGTTAAAAATCGTTCTCAAAAATTTTAATTCAATATCACTGGTACATACAAAAGTAGCAATTTTACCACAAATTTCATTTTATTTAAAAGATGCGTCGAGTATTTGTATAGAAAACAAAGTCAATCTAAAATTATTTTTACTTTTGGTAAAAAAAGATCTTAAAATTTATGCAATTAACATTACATATAAAGTAGGTATTTCACCACACTTCATTTTGTTTAAAAAAACAATTAAAAATGAAAAAGTAATTCTATATTTCTTGCTGGATAAAATCATATTATATTAAAATTTTGGAAACCATACATAAAACAATTTTCAGTAATAAATTTTATAATAATTTTTTGGTCTAGTGTCACACGACAACTATTTACTAAACTATTACTAACTAAATTAGGAAATGAAAGTCTGTATACAAGTTTATATGATTTATTTATTTATTAACATTTGTTATTTAAAGTATTTCATTTAAGTTTAACATACTTATTAAAAGTATATATTTCACTATAATATATACCCTAAAGTATTTTGCTAATAAGAGTGGAACATGTTAACAATTTTCAATATGAATTAACGTTCCTCCCACATTCTATTTGAGAAAATATTTTAGGAAACCATTATTCATCAATGACAGAAGGTCAATGCTCGCTATGCTTATGTTGTTTATGTACACACACGCATATATACATATATATATATATATATATATATATATATATATATATATATACATGTACATGAATCTCTCTCGACTTGGAATTGAAAAGCTATAAATATATTTTAACCCAATTGAAAAAGGATCACGAAGTATACATTTTAGATTGACAGAATTAAAAAAATTACCAATATTTAAAATTAGTAACGAAATCTTAGAACCAATGCTACAGCTTATATGTGCCTAAATCTTATTGACAGATCAGAAAACAGTTTCCTTTATCATAAATCTTGTAGTTTGTATTGCTCGCTCTTGTGCACTATTTTTCATTGGATAAGGTTAAGTACTGACGGACCATTTACTTTGTCATTGGATAGGATTAAGTACTGACGGACCATTAACATTTGTCTAATATTACATAAATTGTTATATTTAGAACTACTTAAGTATAATCAGTTGTGTTAACTCTGACATTCCAGTTCCCTCCTTTATTAATGCAAATGTTCTAATCGAAGGGTTTTTAAATATGTATGCATATTGATTTTCTGTACTCTAAGATTCAAGTTCATTGTGTTTTCATGAAATTTTTCTATTAAAAATTTAGTCCATGGCCTATGTTCTTCTATACAGCTTTTGTAAAACTTACAGTTTTGTATCATACTTGTTGCACTTTTGTTATTGATAACAACACACACACAGCATTTTGACAAAATTGACGGGTTACACAGTAACTATGTTTCCTGTATTTGTATTGGAACTTTTCAATTTGCTTCCTGGTCCCAACATCAGGTTGATAGGTTTCGGAATCTTCACTTTCATATTTGGTGATTATAAGTTCCGATACGACGAGGATATATTCAGATAAAGTCTTCCTTGCCAGATTTAGAGTCTATAACACACAAAGTTCTGTCGAATTTGATGTGTTTCGGTAGTATTCCGAAACGCAAGATGGAGTTGACTTGCACTTGGACTACATGAGATTTATTGCAACTTAATTTCTTTTAATGGTGGTTTATAAGAATTCCACTCTTTGTTATAGTTCTTGAATCGGGTATTATAAATCAGTACCATTTTTATAATACCCGATTTAAGAAAAATATTTGATAAAAAATATCTTCCTTGCCCTGGGGTTTCATTTTTTCCCCTTTTCTTTTGAAGTATGAATCATGACTTCAATAGCACCCAAATAATCTTACATTTCAAATCCGGACAAATGGGCAGTGCAACTCTTGATGTCACCTGACAATTTAATATCACCCGAATACTCTCAGATGGCTGATGTCTGTTTCATTTCCTGATCACGTCTTTCCTGCAATACTGTAAAGGAATTGTCGCGTTGGAATTTTATGTCTAAATATCCCCCTCAACCCATACCATATCTTCAGCTAATCTGGGATTCAGATCTCTGCTTGATATTGGAGATTTGCAATAACATACCCTAATATGTTATTTCTGCCTATGGGTGTTTGTAGTCGCTTCGTAATATCATGTAGACACGATCAAACAAGTAACCAAGCGTATTGTCTAAGTAATATCTGCATTCAATACTTCGGCTTAGTCGAAAAAAATAATCATGTGGGGAGCCATTAGAATCTTTAATACTTTCGTATTTACGACTTCTTTTGCAGGAAGTAAGAAAAACTTTCTTAGACAGTTTTCTATGAATATTAAAAAGTATATTGTTTCATCGTGTGATTTAACTTCCATCGGATCAAAAATATTCGAGATCACTAAGCCCAGCATTTACGTGGTTTTTAAATCTTTATATTTACGGAACAATTTCATCAGTTTGCTTTCTGGGCATGTTGCGCTTATAGACCTATTATCATTCTCGGATAATTGAGTGCTGTGAGTATTCTTTACAATTTTTTGTGTTTGATTAAAATTTATATGATCGCCAAACGCTGGTGGAATAGAAATATATACGATTCTTTAGTATCCGATGTGTATGCAACATTTGTATAAATATTTAATCTCTACATATTGTTGATAAAATTAGAAATAGCTACAATTTAATTGTTTGTTTTCTTTATAAAGCAACCGTTATTGTTTAATTTTACTTTATCATCGTTTTTAGTAATTTAACTAACCGACAATATGTTTGTTGCTAAATAGAGCATTGGTACACATCCTGCTTTCATCCATGTACGAAGGCACCTACGTTTATATACCATGCTTCTGTGTGATTGGTTGAGATGGTAAAGGTAGTTGCATAACTTAAATTGTTATTGTTTAAGTCTTTTTTTCTTCATTTTTCCCTGGATCTGCACATTACTCTTATGTAATTGAATCTGTTACAGTTAAAGCACCAGGGTTCTTTCTGTGTCTTTTTTCTTTAAAATTTATATTTGACATGAGTGAGTCAGTTTTTCTGACATTTTGTTAATTTTATACCTTAGCCTTTTATATTCATACCCTAGCTTTTGATCGCTATGATCACCGGCTTGAATATTTCTAATAGACCTGAGTGTAACATTTTTCCGAACCATTTGTATTTCTTTGCAAATCAAATATAACGAAATTAAGGTGCCGTGGTAACGACCATAGCTTATTTATGGATAACCTAGTCTGCATGTTAACATTCCGCAAAACACAGATCTTTAATCAGCTTGGTGAAAACTCTGTATCGTTGAAAGCATATGCTAAATTGTTTCAGATCTCTTTCAGTCTAAGCCTCTTGAATAAAGCAATGTACCAACTAACAAAATAATTTTCATTCTTTCAAATAAATAGTTTTACTACATTCGACAAAGTCCTTCGTGTCAAAGGTATGTTTTTCCGGCGAACCTCTCATGAAATAGTTACCGCAACACGTCATTTTTTCAGTTAATATTAATTAATTTTTTCAAGCATAACAACTATATGATGCGGACCTTATTTCGTTATTGATAATTTAGCGATCTGCACGTTCGTAAGTTATATCGTTTTTATGACTAGTAGGCCATAACCAGTTGAATTAATCTTGAGTTGGTAGAAGTGCATGCATGGTTGTTGAGATATTTTTTAATGAGGAATCCAGACAAATAGCCTGTACAACTCTTAATGTCACCAAGCAGAATAAGTAAACGAGGAAGTGCGATGACGGAATTATGGTTTATATACCTTCCACCAAAGACTGCAAGGATTATACCGGAAAGGTCGACATTACCTTAGACTAAACATTTTAATAACGTTTATATATTTATATGGTGAGAAACAATATTAATATTATTAAATTGTTTAATAAAAATCCCATGTGCGTTTCTAGGTTTTCATCTAGTGTACTAAGTTACAATCGTAGCGGAATTATACTCGCACTTCACAAGTTTAATTATTGAATTTTACATGTTTCAATTAATACGATGTATTTTAAAAGTACGTGCTACAATTGAACTGGTCAATAGTTTTCAATCGATATATACTTTTGGGATAACATTAAGTATCTATGTCCGGATCATTTGTCTGACGTAATAAATTAATAAGTGCTCTTTTTGCATAAAACAATGTATTGATTATTAAATCTTAACTAGATATTTTAGTGAAATTTTTAATAATTTTAATTAAAAAAGTATATTATATTTTGACGAAATTTGATTTTATTAGTTATTTTCATTAAAATTTGTTTGTCAAAAGGAAATAAAAAAAACTTATCAGTATCTATTTATTAGTTGCCACATATACGTTGTGTGGGATAAAACATTTTACATTCCACAGAACATCTCACGTTATTGAATACGATACAAGATACAAGATACGTATGAACAATACTTTATGTGTACGATAAAATATAAAAAATTCCATCTTTCACAAATATGCGTGTAGTCAAGTGTTATCGTAATATTTATAATTTAAAAACGGAGTAAAGGAAATATCTCTCTACTCTATTCTAGATACGTTTTGAATTATTTTCATTTAAACATTTCCCAGTAATTACCTAAAATCTGCCCGCAGCAAATAAAAAATGAAAGGGTCATTGAAATTTTGCTAAAACAATGAAAAACATGTAATCACGCGTCATATTAGTTTAAAATTGATAATATTTTTTTTCTGAGTTGTGAAGTAATTAAAGCTAAATGAAAAAAAGAACAAAACTCAAGGGAAGCTCCTACACTCCTGACATTGATTTCATCTGTAAGTTTTGAAATAAAATAATGAGTATTTATTCACGGTACTTTTTAAAGAGGAAGAAGTGGTAGTTTAAAAATATGATAGTACACGTAAAGTTGGAAAATAAAAAAGAGAATTTTTAATTTTTTTAGATCTTTTTAGATCCATTTTTTATAATTTTCACTTCAAAAATAATCCATTTTTCAAATAATTTTCGATGATCTATATATATATATATATATATATATATATGTGTGTGTGTGTGTATGTACATGTAAATATATATTTTCGTAAATTAACCTACATATCCATTATTCACGTTTCAAGATTCGTTTATATTTTATTGTACTAATTGCATCGTTGAAGTCCGAATAATGTTATTGATACTCGATAATTTATTCGTTTATATTTTTTTTCCGATTTGTCAAGAAACACTATTTTATACTGCGTTAGAATTCAATTACGTTGAAGCATAAAAATATTATAAGTAGCAGACGCTACTAAATAGGTACGATTTGAAATTCGAACTAAAGGTATTAATATACGATGGAGCAAATAGCGCACATATTTTAATCTATTTCTTCTACATAAATTTTGAGAGTTCAATAATTATATAATACAGTGATGGGGTAATAGCGGGCTTTTCCCTTTCATCAGGATCGTTTCTGTTTTGGTTCATTGAAAGTGCAAGAAATAATACTTTCCGAAGTCCAAGGTATTTTGTAAACCAGATTCCAAGAATATTTTTATATATAATAAAAATCAACCTCATCCTTCATCATCTTATAACAAAGAATCTGCATTTAATATCGTACTTTACTTTGCCAGATGATAAACAAGCTATTTAATAGGATTTAAGTTTTGTGTGATAAATATTTGTATGATAAATCGTAAGTCCAAATCATATTTATTCGTAATTATTTGAGTTTACTACATTATCTATATATTATATCAACTATCTATACCATCTTTAATATTACAAGGACAACGTAGTATATTTCGCGTGAGTCAAAGTTCGTATAGAACTTAAAAGCTTAGTAGAATAGAAAACTATATTACCTTGTTTATAATGTAATACAGGTAGAGCCACATACGAGTTCCTAATGCATGCTTGTATAAATTAACAAAGTTAAAAACTCTTCGTATTTATGACATTATGTAGTCCTAGACACGCGAAAGCTCCATATGATATATTTTCAACACGCCACAAGAACCTGCAATCTCGTCTAAATATGGTCGAAATGAAAATTTAAAAAGAAATTGATTTTTTGCAAGTTAAAAGGCTACACTAGAGATTAAAACATAGCAGTGGAAAAGTTTTTATATTTGTTTGAATTACTTTGAATTTGCTTGAGCTGGGTGTTCCTGAGTAGTATGCAGTTTAACATAGTTATTGTAATGTAATTTATGATTATTTTATTAAACATAATTCGAAATAAAATATAGAACTGATATTTTAAAATTTTGTAAGTTAAAATTGAATGCTAATAAAAGTTAAAAAAAAAATTAAATTACTACAATCATTTTTATAATTTGTTGGCCTTTGAATTATGTAGAACTAAATTTTTCTGAAAGTGTATCGTGTCCTGTTTATATGATTTTTTTAATTATTAACATTTAAATATATAAAAAGGTAAATATGTAGAATTTTCTTTCTACTATTTACGTAACCTTTGCATATCTGAAACAGGATCATAAAGAAAATCAAAGGAATCATGACATAATTTGCTGAAAACTTTTTATGCATATATTATAGATTAAGAGTAGATTGGATTTATTTCTTTATGAATTATTTTTTGTAAATGTCTACCACACGGCATATAACAAGGGGCAGTACATAAAATGTTCCGACATTTATAAAGGTATAAATTACTAGAGCATCTAACTAATTATAGACAAATATAATACAATAAAATGATGGAAGAGAGCTGCGGTTTCAGACGACAAGATTGCATTGAAATGCGATTTCGGTTTTTCAGCGCTTTCTTTGTAATATCCTTGCCGCGACTCGGATACTGTCATTTTATACAAATCACCTTTTATCTTAGTATAGAATTTTGAATACATTTTACTGTATGCACGCATAGGTATAATAGTACAGTTTGCTTTCACAGAGGTGTAATATACAAATAGATCGTAAGGATGGCGGCTTTCTAATTAATAATAATGTGGTAAAAGGCGAGTGATAAAGAGGCGCATGCTGCATTAGGATTCTTTTTGATGAATGACGCATGTTAGTTTTATGATTTACGTTGTAATTTAAAATTATATTTAATTAACATTTATCTGGAAACCATATCAATAAATCGGTTTTCTTATTCTATGAATTTTAGTTAATAGTTCCACGATGTCTTGAGTTTCACGACGCCATTATGAGTATTTATTTTTTAATTTATTACAATTATGTTGAATAGACAAATATGTGCAATTGTAATTTAAAAAATCTGTTTGTACATAATAAACCTACTTGAAACTTTAAATGCGTTTTCCTAGAAATGTCAATTTTTCAGAACACAAATGATGATTTATTTTGCAGACTGGATAAGTAGCATTTCAATGATAAAACGCAAGAATAAAATTGTTCCATGTAGTCATGTTTTATTGTACAAGTCAATTTCATTTGAGGCTCCTTTTTATTTTTACTTCACAGGCGAATACAGCACCCAACCGGACATATGTCTAGTGATTTTCTATTTTAGTTTAACATTGTAATATCCAGAATACATTCAAACAACGATTTGTGTATGTGGACGGTTCTTAAAATAAAACTAAATACACATATATATATATATATATATATATATATATGTGTGTGTGTGTGTGTGTGTGTGTGTGTGTGTAAACTATCTTATCTTAAGATGTAACAACCATATTTGAAGATTGACTCCATGAAAACACTCTCTGTGTGGATGTTCTGCATGATCTGCTTTGCCACGCATGGTAGTCATTAGCTGGAAGCCTCTGTCATTGCCCTCAGAAGAACCAGTACTAAAGTGAGATCATCATAAAACATGAGCATCCTCCATAATCACTAGACGAATGGTCGGATGGGTTGGAATTATTAAATGTTGTGGAGCATGTAGTTTAATAAAAGTCAAATTTTAGCAGCGGTATTGATTATATTTGCATTCTCTATCTCACAAAAATACCCAATGTAGAATATATGTCGCACAATTTTTTTTTCTTAATTTAATTTTGTTGTACTAGTATATGTAAAGTTAACCTAAGTACTTATTATTAACAACAGTTTCTTATTAGAAAAACTAATTATTTGTATTAAATACATAGTGTTAAAATTTCAATGAAATAATTCTGACGGCTCGATTAAGAACTATCAATCGCATAAAAAAAAGATTATTAAGTATATTTAATGATCTTAAATTAAAATGGAATCAGAATTGAAACATCTGGATGCAACGTACGACACTGGCCTGGACAAATGAAATTAGACGATCTTCCTACCACATCGTTTCATCTATCAAAACTTTACGTCGACTTCTGTAACCTCGCTGATAACAAAACACGACTGCTTGGTGAAGCTTGCGCATGAGCTAAAGATGAAGGACCACTGAAATATCATTCTTATCCGGGACGTGAACAGGACACGGCAATTACTCCGATGTTAGCTACGCTTTTCGCCATCAATGGTAATTGGGTTAAACCAAGACAGTGAGTGACTTTGACATGGATTAATCTCTGACTGCAATAAATGTACAAACCAAGACCAATCATCGTCAAATTTGCTCTTATAACTGACTCATCTGCGTCTGTGAAAAAATCATTAAAAGAAATCGACAATTAAAAGAAATTTCTTCTACCTCTATAGAATATACTCGATGGGACTTGTGAATCAATTTAAAAAATATGGCTTCCTGACGATTATAAACATCCAGACGTTCTGTATAGTTCAAAATAAGGTTATTATTTCTCCAATTTACCAACAAAAATGATCGTTACTTTCTTATTACATGACGTGAGGAATTAGGCAAACAACTTGAAGTTCTACCCTAAGTTTGTACTATACTATCGTGTTTATGCTTCATTTTTATCTTTATATAAATCATACCTAATATTTTGTATTAAATTACGTTATATACTTAACTTTGATAAATGGTGAAGTTTTTAAATAAGAAAGCTAATTTTTTGTCGTTAATTGACGTTTATTTCATATACTTTTAATAATTAATTTTTTCTGTTTTTCAAATATAATTTTTTTTGTTCACTATTTATTTAAATTTTTATTAATTATTTAAATTTAGTCAGCTAGTACATATTAAACATTTTTTATTTAACAAATCAACCACGTTAGTTTATTAGTTTCGGCTAAATTAGTGCTCAAACAGAACATTTTCGCTTCTTCCCCGAAGTATGAGCATTGTTTCTTGATTGGAGTATAAGAGCGTAAGTGTTTTTACGTGATGCATAGCAAACTTAACCTGGAAAATTTTTAATAAAGTTTTTATGATTATCTTGACTTTTAAACGAATACTTATTTATGTTGTAAGAGAAACATATTTACTTTTCTTTTTAAATATATCATATGTTTCTATTTATCCTAAACCTGTATATATATGATGATTTTAAAAATGAATATGAAATCCCTGACCTGTTAAACACTTATTATTTTCGATTGACTGTGCCGATATATACTACTTGGATGTCACTGCAAACCGTCTAAAAAATTAATAAGTCCATATTTGGTTTGGCGTTGAAAAGTACGCAATTTAAAAGGATGGAAGTTCGTAACCAACGCCATCTGCAGTTATTTATGCTTCTTTGGAATATCTTGAATAATCAAATTTATCCCCAAATGTGTAAATATATATATGTATATATATATATATATATATATATATATATATATATACACACATGTATTAGCAATACCCGGGCAGAGATGACAAATAGTTCAATAGTTCAGGTTGTCGATAACCCAGTTTGTATTTGGCTTTTACATTTTTTTTGAAGGAACACATAATTATCCATCCAAAGCGAATAGCTCCAATCAAAACGCCCAGACTTTAGAGTCACGCACCGCCTCTGTAATTATTACGTCTTCTAGACGTAGCCTTGATAAGCAACGATAGTTCAGTTACGCCTTGTGTCATTGTGGAGCAGTGCGAGAGGAAACGCGTTTCCTCGAGTTTCTCGTTTACAGGCGTCTAATATCCGTCTAGAACGTATGTTTTTTTTTCATATCAGGCCTATTTGTAAATAACAACAGAGATATAATTATTTACACGTGGTTTTTCCGAATAGATAAAGGGACATTTTTTTAAGGTATATTTGAAATTTCGAATCTACATGAATAGAATTGAGCAGACACAGTCAGTTTTACTAATAACGCTTTGCGTTTTAATTAGTAACATATTTTAATGGATAATAAAAATTTTTTAAGAAATCGGGCAACATACGAATTTATTAACTAACCGTTAATTTATAATTTAGTTCTTCTATAGCTAGCAATAAGAGAATAGAAAATATGTATTGTATAAAACTGACAGTCAGTCATTAAGTGACTGATAGTCAATCAACATCGTCTATCGCATTTTTTTATTGATAGGATTTAGTACAGATTTTTAAGTCCTTAAATAGTTGATTTTTACATATTTAAGCATCATGTGTTAAAATTTAGTACAGCTTTGGAAAAAATTATAGCCGCGCCCAATAATATTTATTCAAATTTTCGAGTGGTTTTTACCTGGATAAAGTAAAAGATCATGACGGAAATATTTTAGATGTGCTTCCATTTTCTCACAAATATTACTTTTTTAAAAATATCTCATTTTTTAAATGTGTTGATATATCAGGTAAGCTATATAATTATGACGTAGTTTTTAGTACAATCTTTATAAAGTCGACAATTGAATTTTAATATCAAGTGAAAAAATGCTTTTTTATTTGTTATAAAGGACACGATCATATGATTTTGGAAGACTTAAATACTTTTCATATATTCCATGTACCATATATAATTTTCGTTTAAGGTTATATAATATTTTGAATACAGAATTACTAAAAAATGTACATTTATTACAGTGTATCCGTTGGTTCGCACAATCCGAAATGCTTAGTAGGATGTTTCGCACTCGTCTATGTCGAGGCAATAGACGGTGAAATATGAAGTGTTCGTATGGAACAGACATCTTACAGAGGCACTCAGAATTTTAGACACAGGTACTTCATTGTAACAGGGAAAAATATAGAGAAAATTTGTCACAGCTCAGTGAATAAAATAAGCTACTGTTTCCAGAGCTATGGTTCTTTTTAAGTCTGGAAGGAGAAAAAGATACCGCAAACTCATAGGGGAATCGGTTGTGATAATTATGGTTATTTGCTACTACCCAAGTCAGAAATATATGAAATGATAAGTCATAGAAAAGGGTATATTTACATCAGACCTAAAAATATATGTACATACATATACATATATATATATATATATATATATATATATATATATATATATCAAAGTCGGGTTAGTTACACCATTTATAACTCAAGAACGGCCAGACCGATTTTTATGATTGATTTATTGGATTTGTCTCGGCCCAGAATAGCAGAATAACTATTAAAACATCGGAAAAATTTACGAAAAAAAAATTTCAAAGAAAATTAATTTTCCTATACATTTTGTAAGGAACGGCTTTTTATGATATATAGAGAATGGATTGACTGATTTCGATGAATATTTTTATTTCGTCTCCGCTTCGAGAAGTTTTATAACAGTAATAATTTCAATGAGTATAAAACGTATTATGTGAAAAAAAAATATGTCATAAATGACTTTTTATTTATTTTGAAGCAGCACGAAGTTCGCCAGGTCAGCTAGTACATCACGTAGTAGGAATAATACTACATCACGTAGTTTCATTTAATTGTGAATAGTGAATTTCCACAAAATAAACACGAAATACATTCAATATGCATTATATTCGTTCGACAATCCATCCGTCTGCTATGTTGTTAGAGTTTTTGACGTAGACGCAGGACATTATTTCGTTCGTTTTATTTCTAAGTACACGAAATTGTGTAGCAAAGTATTCAAAATGAATTTAATATACCTCCCGTTACACCTAAAATGGGAGTGAACAATTATTTTTGGCCCAAAACACAGGTGTTTTAAAATTGAACTTATGTATAAATTACCTTTTTTTTTTAATTATAATTCCGCTTCAAAAACATTTTTCTAATTTTTACCATGAATTTGGAAGATCACAAAAAATCTATGTGTTTTGATTAGAGCTTTCAATTAAAATTATCCCGAATGACATTTAACAACAACTTAAAGAGACATTTCCCCAACCCCACCGTTGTCTTAAAGCTAAGCTACAGTCTAACTATAAACGACCATCCGCAGGCCGATGATAAAATATTGATTAATTGTCAGAAAGATATATCTATAAAGCGAATTCAAAATCTTCAGTGATATTATAAAAGCGAAAGTGACTTTGTTTTTTCCTTGTGTTTTTTTCACTTTCTAACTTTCTGATCTTAATTTCAATGAAAATAAACTGAAATACAACTCTATACGTTATAACATACGCATAACTGAACTGAAATACAAGTCCATACGCATAATGCATGTAACGTCGTCAGAAATTGAATAGGGTGAATGTACCGAGATCATATTTGAGATTTTTTTACTGACATGTACATTGAATGAAAGAGACTCTCATGAAAAACACAAAAAAGTATAATTTTCCTAACTAAGAACAAAAATAAAACTTATTGATACGTATTTTTGACGAAATACGAATGCAAGAAGCATATTGCCAAACGAATTAGGGAATAAAGGCGTACTTATCAATTGCGTCTTCCCTCATCTCTTATACACCCTTCATACCTTATTCACTCTTTTCCATTCGTATAGGATATTACAAATATAAACAAATGTATAATATTTTATGAAGTTCCACACTTCAACAACGTAATAACAGCACAGTGTAACTAACAATAAATATCACTATTTTATAAACATAATACTTTACAAATATACATATTTATTGCATGGCCTTGTAAGTAAACATTAACGTTTAGTTCATTGTACTTCTCTGTATACAATTATTGTGGGAAATTGTTATTATTTCTTACCAATTAGAAGATCCTAGCGTCTTTCGTATTGGGCATACAAAGTATATTGCATGTGTCCGATACCACGATTCTAATCGATATGGATGAACATGAACTCTCAAGTGATTGTTTTATTAAATCTGGTTCTGGTTATCCAGGGCAAGATTTTATATAAAACTGACACAGGTACTAACTATGGGTTGTCGCGACAAACACTTGCTCACCAAAGGTAGAGGCCTACGGACAGCAGATTCTTTTATTCTACTGAAGGTGTGCGGTGATAATGTAATATACAATTATAGAATTAAAAGGAGAAAATAATTTTGAAATTCATAATTATTCAAAATGTTTATCGACTGTTAAAGATTGTTGATCAAGTAAAACTTTGTCAGGTATTTATAACCTGTATTTAGCATAATTAACAATTGAACATTTTTTGAAATTTACAGGTATTCGCGAATATGTGACGTCCAGAATTAATTAATTTTTAAATGTAAGGAAAAGATATAAATATTTGAGTGTAAATTGTGTTACAATAAAATAAAAATAATTAATATATAATTTAAATGAAAGAATATGTAAGTACACAGTTCGAAAGATTTCAAATATTTCTGAAAGCTACATTCATACAATATACTATTCCGTTAGTTTGCCTAAACATAATCTAGGCAATAAATATTTAAATACTATTTATTAACAGACGTATATCCAGATACTGCTTATGGCTGTACCCAATACAGTATATTTATTTAACAAAAATGTCGAGAATGAGCCACCCAAATGGTAGCAATTTCAATTTTTAATGTAATAAAAAGGTCTTTCACGATTTTCCGCGACAAGGAGTTTCGAATAAACTTAGCCAATCTAACTTATAATGGGCAAATAATGGTCCTTGGGTGAGGACATATTAAGTGGAATAAGTGCTTCGAGGATTTTATCTACAATTTTCAATGTTATGCCTGAAATGAGGCTGTATTTCGGTTTGTTGTAAGCTATGGTTCGAATAAAGCTTTTCATTCAGGAATATCTAAAAGCTCTTGTGGGGTTGAGCTTTAACGTTTTATTGAAAAAGTTATTGGTGGAAAACTTAATTTTAATCAAGATGTATATAGAATAGAGTAACAGTATCATTCTCGAAAATTAAATAATAATACTGTACACTGATTTAAAGAATTGAAGGGAGACTAGCTGTACTCACTAATTTTAATAGTATCTTAAATAATTCTACTTCCACAATTTATTTCTAGCCGCCATCATTTCGCCAATGTATATTCGGGTGGAAAACATCATTGGGCGATTTAAAATACACTTAGTGCCATTTATGAATGTATATACGTGTATTTTACATTTGATTAATTACTACGTGTTGAGTGAGTATTTTCTTATGTCCTTGTGCAATGAAAATTAATTTTTCACAAAAAAGAAAAATATTAAATTTGTTTCACTCAGTCCTTCGATTAAATGAAACAATTGCAACAAAATAAGAAATTCGTTTTGTTTCAAGTTGGGTATTATGTTTTTTCTAAATAATTTCTTCCAAATCGGGTTAGCAATTTTTTCATTATTTGTACTTTATTTGTCAAATCTTTACGGTGCATATAGTCTTATAAAAAATTTTTACGTGTTATAAATGTTTTTAACATTATCATTTTCCGTTAAATTCATGAGTTCATCCATCTTTATCAAGAGTTCATTTCTTACTCCATGATCAAATGTACCTGAAATATTTGGTGACATAAGAGATAGTCAATTACTCATCAATTGAGCTGAGCGTTAAAGTAATCATGTGACATCTAAAATTAGGTGTAAATGTTCCTCCTTTGCATCGAATTTGTTACTGTTTGTTATCATTTTCTATAAATCAGGAAATGCTTTTACACAGCGTAAAACATCTAGAAATGAATGGTATTTACACTTGGACGTGTTTTTCTATTGATTGCATTTATGCAGCGTATCACATACTATTTGATGCTGTATTGTTTGGGCTGATAAATTGTGAAATAAATTAGATACAGATGTTAGAAAATCCTCGAAAATACATGCAATTAAAAGTCGTTTAAAAAAATGAAGGTCCACAAGTGCCATTTATTATCTTCCTGTTTATTCTATTAGTCCAATCAATGAAGGTTCAAAATGATCATTTGGGTGGAATAAATATGAAAGTTTTGAAATATAACACACCTATAAGTATTGAGTATTGATTAAACCGAAAACTCCGAGATATCTATGTTAAACTTTAGCCGACATCTTCAAAAACTGGGTTTTGTTTTAATTTTTTCTCGTTAAATACTGAGTCTCGTAGATAAAATTTAATCATGGAAAAATTGAAGTTATTACAGTTGAATTGAAATTGCTGAAAAACTTTATTCTATCTCTTATAATTTCTATACAAAAAGTCAACTTTTTTTTAGTTTCTATTGTTTTTAAAACGCCATACTTTTGTGGTTTTGGGAATATTATTCCTTCTAATAATTCATAATAATTCACCTAAATGATAAAATTTTAAAACCTAATATTTCGTAAATGTAACATCTGATGAACGTGATTAAAAAAAAAGCAAAAGAATATTGAAGTAAAAATAAATAATACTACAAACAACAGTATTATAGGTTGGACATGTTATACGATGTGTATCATATGCAAAACAAAATATTGTTGTGTGGCTGTTTCTAACTTCTGGAATCTTCTTTTCTGACTTATGAAGTAAACTTTTTTGTCAGAAATTTATTTGGTTATTTGTTATCAAAATAATTAGTCACATTCTTATTTATGAGCTTCTTGTTTTCATTGTGGTAGAAAAGGGTTTTATTTGTGAACAAGATTTAGACGAATTCGGCATTTGCGTTTCCAAAAATCGGCTCATAGTAGGGTAAAAATAGATCTCATCGAAGCTGAGGCAGTTCCGAACTTCATTCCGTAAGTGTACCGCTAGGTGTTATGGGAGCAAATGTGGCTGCGGAAAAGCTGCACAGAATTGTACCTACATTTGCTTTAACTAACATTGGGAATACATAAATTATATTAGCGTAAATATGGAAGTTGACGAAGAGGAAGGTGATGTTCTAAAAAGTTTTACTTAGATCATAATGTGGATCCATGATCATGATTACAAAAACAGGGTTTCGAAAAATCGGCTCACACCAGTGAAATTATATGACCCCATCGCACTCCATCGTAACGAAAATTTCCATATTTTAGATGGAATAATCTAGTGTTTTTAAATTAATACGTAATGAAGAGAAATTTTAAAACGTTTTAGCTTTATATTATAAAGATTTGAACGGTGTACAAATATGTGGAAAATAAAAAAATTGCAAACAATAGTTGCAAAATTACTGTTCAGCGCCCCAGCACATCCTTTATAATAGAAAAAACTGTAATACCAGATAATAAAAACAAAAATAATAATATGAATGGTTATTCAAACGAAACGGAAGTGCAAAGGACTCCGTAATAAGCTACGTAATTTTATCCTTTGGCCGGATGCCAACATCGTTGTTACGACGATTGTACGTAAAATTGTATAGTTGTGTACGACGGAAGTACGTAAAATTTATGGTCAACCAATTTTATGTTTTAATTTGAAGAAAATGGTTGTATTTTATTAGTTTATGTGGCAGATTTATTGCTTATATGTGTTTTGAAAATCTTGTAACGACGTTATTTCTATTTATTTATATAATGTATGTATTGGCGCTTAGTAATTTACGTATAAGTTTTCGTACTTTTTCCATGCAGAGTAAACAAATCATGGAAGGTTATATTTTTACGTTATTATTGCAGCAAAAAATTTATAAAACTTTGAAATTTTTTTTTACATATTGGCGCAACAAAATAATAATTACATTAAGCGTCTTGGAATCAACATGCAAATTTAAAAATGCACGGAAACTTATATTTGAAACGTTACTGATCAATTATGAGTCACCGATTATACGAAATTAATATTTATTAAACTGTCAAGTTTCGAGTGACATATATAACGTGATATATGGAAGTTCAGTTCATTTAATCACTGTTAATAAGTTCAGTTCATTTAATTAATTTAATCATATGACTGAATCGCCTATAACATAACTTAAAGTTATGTTATGGGCGATTCAGTCATACGACATTGTTTTTATTTCATTGATCGTTTTTAATCAAAATGTTTATTTAAATGTATTATTGAGGTTATTTTGTATACAAATTTTTGAAGTACATTAATCGCAGATATTTTATTTTCCCGTTTTATATTTGTCAGGGTTGAAAAAAAAATAAATTATACATTTCTTTGTTTGAATAAGATATTATTTATACTTGTGATCATTCTAAATAGTAGTAACTCAAAAAAAAACACATATAAACACCGATGAATGAATTTTAAAATTCGAATATGTTCAGAGTAGAATCTTAATAAAAAGAAGTGTTCGTAAACGGGTGATTAAATTTTTTCGATTAAAAGTGATTCGTCAAAAATTATTGTTTATTAAAACGAATACAAAAACGACATCACTAAAGGGAATGTCAAATCTAATTAAATAAATATAAGTATTTCACACTTTCAAAATCAATTATGTATCCATCAACAGAGTAATTTATTATCCAAATAAAAACAACATACCGTCCCTCAACCTTAGTTACTTCACAATTTCACTGGTTAGTTTTATACTTAATTGAAATATATAATAGAAATAGTTGCATTTATCTAATCAATGGATGCAAAAACTCTTGTATCCTAACAAAAGCACGAATCTGTGGTGATTTGCGAAGCTCGACTTTAGAGTCAAAATTAAGATAATTTTTTTATTCACTTTTACTATTAATTTTTTTTATTTTATTCTATGATAAAAAATAATATAATCTCTTATGGAGGTTTAAGAATATTTAAATTAGAGAAGTGAACTCGTCAGCCATAAATTATTGTTATAAAGCAAGTAATGAGATAAAGTACAGTCACGATCCTTTTTTGTTGGACAAAATTGGAATGATATACTTGTTAAATATGCGCTGATGTATGTATTTAGTATATTAGACAGTTGTATTAATGGATTATAAACTGGTTTTAATACTGGTTTTGCTATTTAGAGGAATATATTTTATAAGCGGTTATCGATTTAAGATTACCATGTAATATTGGAAAAAATTGTTATAAAAATATATTTATTCGGCGTTACAGACATATTTTTGTTATATTTTGTTAGTTAATATGAAACATTCTCCTCTTAATTTCTTCATATTCTCTGTACATTTTAATAACATAATAAAATTACACAATTCTAGCATAACATTCAGTAAACGTGCACAATTTTATTCCAGAATATGGAGAAAAATATTATAATCCCACAAATGTTACGGTCAACATTGACACCTAAGTATCATCAAAATATAAAGAATTCTTGATTATTTTGAAATCGAAACGTCAAAATTTGGAATTAGACATGTGTGTGTGTGTGCGTGTGTGTGCGTGTATGTGCGTGTGCGTGTACGTGTGTGTGTTATATATAATAATAACATTCGTATCATTTCTATATTTCTATTCTCCTTTTATTGAAGTTTTTCTCCATTTTTTTATTTGCGTTTTTACGTCATTATATTACATCGTAAGGTTTATTAAATATGTTAGTAAGACCTGTTGATATATTTTATTGTGTTCTCCGTTACACAACCGCGCGGTTTTATGTTCGCTCATATTTTAATATTTATTGTCAAAACAAAAATAATAATTTATCAGTGAATATATTTTAATTTAACAGCGAAACTAGTTTTTGCTGGTGGATTTAAAAATTTAAACCTTGTTTTATTTTTCGATTCTTTGAAAATGTGTACTCAAGATTTCGAAAAAGGAAACCAAATTCAGAAATTTTGTACCCATTCATTACAACGACAATTTTGTCCATATATTGACCAAGTTCTACCGAATTTTTCATGCTCATTTTCGGCGACGTATTTGAATGAGGTTTTTGTAGTCATGTAGTTATTACGTAAAATGATATACTTAAAATTGACAGTGTAGTTACTATGTACTTATTCTTAACAGTATTGTTTATAATCAGCGTATATAATTTCTTTCCTTTATACGTCACAATATCATTCAAGTGGTTATAATAAAAATTGCAGTTAGTAATTAATAAACTTTTGGGGTTAATAGTGTAACTGGAGAAATATTTAAATACAGCGTATTTGTAGTATTACAAGAACGACTCCCTAGGATGATCTACTGATGACCAGAAAAGTCGTGGTGATGGTTTTTTGAAACACACAGGTTATCTGCTCATTAATTCAAAGATAAGGGTATTTCTATAACAAGGAGTACTACACTGGTCTACTGGAGGAGCTTAAAGAAGCATTGATGGTCCAAGGCGAGGGAAATTAGCGAAAGTTGTGCTCCTTTTACCCAACGATGCACCTGTGCACTAGAGCCATGTTGCGATGGCTGCCCTTCACAAGTGGGGCTTTCCAATATTGCAACATCTACCTTATAAGCCCAGACTTTAAACCCTGCGACTTTTATTTGTTCCCAAAAATGAAAATGGTGTTTCGTGGAAAAAATAGTGGTGATGAAGAGTTAATGTTTTCGGTTGTTTTCAGGTAAAGATTAAATATCTGGAGGGCATAATAAATAAATTAATCGACAGATCAGAGGATTGTATTAGGATTAAGGAGGAATATATTAAAAAACAAAATAGCACCACTTTTTTTTACCTGCCTTTAAGCCCATATCGCTACCTTTTTGATCTCCCCTCGTATTTGGCAATATAGAATAATTTTGGGGATTCGGACATGACTTGGGTAGGGAAAAATGTGTGCTGATTACATCTTGATTTTTAAGTCCTCTATTAATCGGAATAAGGTTTGTATATATCATTCCAATTAACTGAGGACCTGATAATAAATAAATATATATATAAATATATATATATATATATATATATATATATATATATATATATATATATATATATGTACATATGCACATATACATATATAAATTATATTCCATGTACAAAATTCACTTTGTTACAGTTTTATTATATGTATAGATTTAGACAATAAAGTAAGTAATAACCAAATTTATATAGCCTAATACTGCATCTACCGATGTAATTATTTTACCAAATATTGACACAGTTTCAAATTTTAAACAAATATAGGAAACAAAGTAAGCATATTTCGAATATACAAAACCTCGAAAAATATTACGTGGAAGACGACCGATAACGTCTGCCCTCGTGCGTCGGCACACATTTCGGTTGCTTATTCAAGCATTGAGCTTTTCCATACCATTCTCTATATCTTAGGGAAAATCATTATTGCACCATTTGAAATACACGTATCCCTATGTATTAATGAAAAGTATACACTTATATAATGATTACGCGTCGAGTAGATGGGCACTTCTGTTTGTCTCGTATAATACAATGTAAAAGATTTTCTGAAAAATTTAAATTTTCTGATATTCTCATTGTGTGAAACGATTGGGATGAAATGGAAACTAAATATTACCTCAAATTAACTTATATACTTTTAAAAGAATATCATTAAAATTGGATAAGTAGTTTTTAAGCGTTGCATGTACAGACTAATGCACAATAGACAAAAAAATTACAGAAAATTATCTTAATCTATTCCATTATTTATGCGCTAAGTGTATCGTTTTGTTTCATGTATAAATTTTATTGATGTATACTACCATATATGACCAAATGTATCGTATGTATAATATGGTACAAATAATATTTAACTGAATATATTTAGAATAATATAAAAGATTAAAAGCTGATAAATGTAGCAATATTTGTTGACATTAAATGATCTTACGTTTAATTTGATATGGAAAATAAAAATTGGTAATTCAGTAATAATTCTTTGCATATAGGAAGTTTATTGTTAATAAGACGAAAACACAGGAGATGTGAAAAAATTTTGATGATAGATAGCCAAGTTTTCTGATTAAAAATACGAATGGCTTCACGCTATAACTATATACAAAAAAATTACTTTAGTAAATATATATACATATATACATATGTAGATTTGCACTTTACTAAATTTATTTTATATTATATCAAGTCAGTACTAAAAATAAGAAAAACGATTACACTGACAACGAGGTTAAGAACACGACTCTAATGTGTATCACCCTTTTATGTGTTTTTCTCACCGATTATCTGAAATACTGGATTATCAGTTTAGTGCGAAAATAAAATGATAAAATGTTTAAAATTCAAAACAGACTTTATAATCACTCCGTAGCGTTTTTCTTGAATTTTTACTTAAAAAATTAACCACGTTACTAAAGATGTGGACGTGTCTACTTATTTTCACTTTTACATAATTCCTTGCTAAAAAGAGTATAGCAAAAATGAGTATATTGATCCTCATTTTCCAAAACGTTTACGTTATATTAACTATAAAACTCCTGAAATTATTCAGTATTAGTATTTTATAAATGGTTGACATCGTTTATTTTTCGTTTGTCAATTTATTGCTTGGTACTCAATCCAAAGTGATTTAATTTACTAAATCATGGTGCCTTTCAGCTATTGAATTTCATTCAAAATTATAGTTTTAAATTCATATAGAATAAATTCCACAACAAAAGATTTGTTGTAACATTTTTTACTAAACATATTATCTAGATTAAACTAATTTCCTTCACTTGTAGACACTTTTAGAAAGTCACAGTTAATCACTATGGATCACATTTACTATTCACACATCAATGATCGTCTGACAAGTTCTAAGCTTAATAATCTTATTCTATCTACCTTTGTAAGTTACTTTCCTTGTTAATTTATGCTTCATAAATTTTTATTATAATTTAATTTAATTGGAGGCTTTCGTCCTTCGCGCAAGTTACTATTAATTGAACAATTTCCAAGAGACACATTATAAAATCCTTTGAATAAATTCTGAAGAGTATTGGAAGTAACGAACTTGTAACCTCAGGCATTCTATTAGTAAGTTTAATAAAAATGTTGTTTTGAGTAAACAGCGAATAAAATTATAACTAGCCTGCCAAAATAAAAAAAAATCTAGATGCTAAAGTCATTCCACCTAAATATAAACAGAAAAGAAAATGCTTTAAAGATTTGGCTTGCAACTTTTAATTGATAATTAACATGATAAGTTTTACTAAAGCTTATGAAAATAAACTATAAAATAAAATATATTTTAAAAAACCGACTTCAGAAAAGGTCGGTACTAAAAAGTAAAAAATAATTGGCTCAAAATAAGTATCCACTTATTTGCAATAAATAACTAAGTTACTTATTTTTGAAGTCCGGTGCCAGCACTGTCGACCAACTTAAAGAAATGTTAATTTATAACGTAAATTTAAAACTTGAACTTCTAATATACTTACAAAACAAAATAGATTCATAAAAGGCGTATTGATAATATAAAAATTGACATTTGTTCAAGTTGATCGGCGGTGCTGGCACCGACTTCAAAAATAAGTAACTTAGTTATTTATTGCAAATAAGTAGGTACTTATTTTGAGTTAATAATTTTTACTTTTTAGTACCGAACTTTTTTGAAGTCGTTTTTTATTAAATATATTTTATTTTAGAGTTTATAGTGATTAATACGTCAATAATAATCATTAAAATTATTTTCTTTCTCAGAATATTGGATAATTATTGAAAGTCGCGGAAAAAGATAGTATATAGATAATTTTCTCTTTGTCTAAAATTGATTATTATACATCGAAATGAAGCGATAGTAGTCGTTGCCAATAGTTAGCTGATAGCCGTTGAGGAGTTTGGTTCTCCATATCTAAAGTCTAATATCCGATTTTGCAAATTTAAAACTACTACTTGAGTTCTCCACTTGCGTTCTCCACATCCAAAATCCAATATCAGATTTTGCAAAGTAATAACAGCTAACCGGTAATATATATATATATATATATATATATGATGAATTACGATCGATTTACTACCATCCGTTAGAGAGTCACAATATTCATATTCAGAACTCATCATCAGACCCTGACCTGGTAAGTGGTGTAGTTACTTTGCAAAATATCAACTATCCGTGGCAAATATCTTAAACAATTGTTGATTTACTGCCTTTCGTTATCGTTCATTTCCAGAACTCATCATCAAATCATCATCATATTTGTATGAGACCACACCTATAGGACTTTGTTTCAAATAAAAGAAGAATCATCAAAATCGGTCCACTCGGTAAAGAATTATCGCTGAACAGACATAAAAAAAAGATTCCGAAGAATTGAGAACCTTTTGAAGGCGGTTAATAAAACTTATTCAGTTTCGCTGCATATTTCTTACAAAATTAAATTCGAACGATAAGTGTTAAGGAAATCAAATAGTCTCTCTTAACTGCAGAGTTGGAAGCTGACTGCATTTAAATCACAGTAAAGTTCTACTTTGTTTGCAAAGCGAGTTGCTTAATTACGTACTGTTACAGCTTTTCTTTAAATTACAAGTTGGCTTGGTTTCACAGAATGGTAAAGGTAACTATTTGTATAAACTTCTTCATCTTTCTAAACTTCTCATACTTTTTAAACTTCTCATTCTTTCTTCATATAAACTTTCTAAACTTTTTGTATAAAAGTTCAACTACTTAAACAATTTCTTGTGATCTACTAAATCTTGTTGAAAAATTAATCAACAACTTATTTTATGAAACGAATTCAGACATGTAATTTATTTTTGTACGTATAAAAAAGCGCTTTCCCCGTTCACGAACAGACAAGTAGTGATGAGAGAGTGATGCTCTGATCGACCCTGACAAGACCCTTTTCTCTTTTTCCAAAATAGTCAATAGTCCCGTTCGTCTATTTATATAATCCGATTGGCATATATGTTACGTACATTTTCGCAGTAGTTTTTCGATGGTTACCTTTCCGGGAATTTTGTTTTGAAAATACTCGTCTCTTCTTGTTAATTTTGAATATTTTGTATTTCTTTTTTTATCCAATATTAGGGTCATATATTTTCGAGTGAAAGATCATAAATTTCTACCTTGCTTTGGTCGTAATTAGGTCTCAGCTAAATACTTCCGAAATTACTTTGTTTCAACCACCGTTATCTCGGTAGAAACGGCTACTTGAAAATTATGGTCAGTTACGGAAACCTTCAATTGGTTAAAATTTATTAAATAAACTGTTTTCTAATGGTGAGTCGGTGTCTTCATTTATATCGATGAACGGACATAAAAGGTAATTGTTACATTATTTTAAGCTAAATAATTAAAATGAATTAAATTATTTGTAATTTTACGTACCATGTGAGATTAGATTCCATTATCTCTAAAAAATAGAAAATTAAAATAAATAATTTTTTAAATATTCTACCTTTTTTCAGCCAAATTCAATTTCGCCCAACTGACGAAACAGCAGTATTCGTATGAAAGATTTAGATAAAGGAAAATGTCAAGTCGCTATATTGATTACCTATCTACAACATATAAAAAATAATAATCATACCGCGAAATTCAAACTTATAAGCAAATAATAATGTGATTTAGTAAAGCTTTTCATTAACTTACAGGAACTTAAATTGATGGGTGATTGGAAAATGGGCAAAAGCACATTCTCTGTTTTCATTTATTCCGATTTCAACTTTTGTTTTACTCTAAATGAAAAGTTATGGCACCTAATCTTAAATTCTGAATGACTTCATTACCGCGTTTTGTATTTTATATACCTTGACAGGAGTTCGTTTTTAGGTGGCATTTTTAAACTGCAAATATAAGAAATAATTATTGCAGATATTCCCTTTCATTGCTGTCCTTTGTGATCAGTAATTTTCTGCACACAAAGAATAGCCATAAAAGGGATATCCTTTTCATAACCATTTTCTGTGTCCCTTTCTAGATGCATGATAATCACATCCTTTCCCATCACGACCTTTCAGGATGATCGCATGCGAATTAAAAACATAACTTTTAAATCTTCTGTTTTATCTAAAGATTATTCAACTCGCTGTTTACCTGTAACTGAATATATAACTGATTATATAAAATGACAAATAATTAAATTAACATTCTGTATAATTTCACAAAACGTTTATAAATCATGACGAAAGATTTATTTTGAAGCACTAAATAATTCACTAGCATGAATCCGCCTTATTTGAAATGATAGCAACTTGAAATTAGGGGCTAGTGTATGTGCATTGGTGTTGCCATTTTTTAGTTACCTGAAGTTTTGCTGCATATTCCTTATTATATTTTTTTGGAAATAATTTGCATATATATATATATATATATATATATATGTGTGTGTGTGTGTGTGTGTGTGTGTGTGTGTGAGTGTGTGTATTTATAATGTCTTGGGGAATTTTTCGGAAGAGACATTTCGTAAAAAATATATGTTCACGAGGTTTAAAATATTTTATCGGAAAGGGGAAATAAACACGCAGAATATTATTATTGCGCGCAGCAATTTAGACGTGAGAATAAATAAAATCATCCACGGGAAATGTGAGAGAAGACAAATTTATCTTGCTTAAATTAAAGTTAGAAGAGTAAAAGAAATAAATGTATTCACGCTGAGTATAAGAATATCTTTTCGCGAACTAAATGCTCTATAATTTCCTTCCTGAAAAGTGTGACTTTTCAACGAAAAACCGTATTATGTGTTACATATTATGTTTAGCAAAGCTCGTTTCTTTCATTGTAATGGCGAAAAAAAAGAAGAAATATTTCTAATAAGGACGAGTATAATATAAATAATCTACGCTTATTCAAATGTAAATGTATAACTTATTTTCTAATAAATATAACTTGTCAAATAGAAGCCGAATTATGTGTAACTTATTATGTGCAACAAAGATTGTTTCCATACAATTTCAGGCGCTTTTTTTATTAAACGTTCGGAAAACAAGAACACTGATGCGTAGAAAACAATTTAATTGCCAATTAAAATTTTATTCTGACCTCGAGTTATAAATATTACATATTCTAGAGTAGCCAGGGCAGACAGAAAGATCCAATTTTCCGGATCATTTAAAAAAAAATATTTCTCCATGTGCCTGAGTGAAAACTTATTAAATTTGCCAGAATCTTAATTATTTTCGAAAACATCGATCAGATGAAAATTTTTCCTAATATTTGTTGCAGAATTATTTAATAATTCAGAAAACAACTTGTTTCCTAGTTTTTTTATGAAGCAACTAACATTTAAGATGTATTGTTAAATGTAATTAAAGAAATTAAGGATAGCTACCGTTATATGGACCACAGCTAATTAAAAATGTATAACTAACAATATTTAATTAAGAATAATATTTTCTTAATAACATGTTAGATTGACAATAAATATAAGTTGCCATTAGGTAAGGACGTGAACGAATCATACGACCTTTTTGAATCCACTGAGTACTTCGTCGAAAATTCACTTATTAAGTCGTTTTCTCCCTAATGGTATTTATGGTAATATAATTATATTTAGAGTTTAAAATTTTGGGTAAGAACTTAATTATAAAGTAGCTATTTATTATATTTCTTTATTTCTCCTAGAACTTTACTTATTCACTTATTTATAGTTTTTGAAGTAGGCCAATTTTACAAAACATCACTAAATAGGGTGCAACAGAAATGAATAATTGGGTACACACAAATTAACTTACAAATTGTTGTGTTTACTTTGTACATTCGTAGTTTTTGTTTCGAAAAATTACTTATTTGACTGAAACCTAACTTTTACCAATTCCTACACTTTATCACAGTCAACAGGTCACTAATTTTGAAATTGAACTAAGTAAGAAAAATGCTCAAACAAATGTTTTCCAAAAGGAAATATTTTGGTTTTAAATTAATTTTAATAAAAATAAATTATTTATTCACACTTCAGTGATAATGTAGAGAATAATATTAATTTAACATAACTTGTTATTGGCAGAAATAAATTAAGGAATACGATAGTTTATGTCAATGAGCACTCTCTAAGTACATGAATTTTATTGAAAAATAAATAAATATATAAAATCAAGATCTCTCCAGAGAGTTCAGTGGATGAAAAACAATCTTTGATTGAAAATACTTATAGTATCGATATTGTAGGAAACTATGGAATTCAATGTTTCTAATAACTAATTCTGTTTTATTTACATTTCACTCGTTGTTGCAACATATGGCGAAGTTTAGCATGAACATGGGACATTTCTGCATATTTAAATTAACGACAGTAACAAATATTTTATTTTTTTCTCATAGCGGCATTTAAATAATCTCAATCCATTGGATATAAGATATTTTGTGAATCCATTTAGTTCAATATTTCTGAAATATTCGTTTTTCAAAAATTTATCCGAAGTAACTTTCGTCTTTTCTTAAAACATTTAAACTGCCCGAAACTGCACAAAATGTACTACTCGCTTTATAAAATATTTAAACTTTTTAATTACAATATATAAATCTCTTCATTATTTCAACGATAAAAATATATGAATGGATTTTTCCCCGATAAAATTATGTGCTTCCACGTCTATTTCTCATATTTTAGCAAATATAGGAATGTGTGCTTTTTATTGATAAACGTATTCCGTTAGCAAGTTTTGTCACTAAGTAAAATATAGGTAACCAGAAAGAAACTTAAACTTTATGTAATATTTTTAAAAATTTTTGCCACAACAAAGAAAATTACTTATGAAAAAGGATTTTAATTTTAGCAAATCAAACCCAAATTTCTCCTCACACTTTTTATTTCTCATCTCACATAAGCATTTAAAATTTGGAAAAAGAGTAACTTCTCATTTTCACGAAATCCTGTAGAAAAAAAACATTTCTATTAAGTATTCGATTTGCTTTTACAACCTGCTAAGATAATATGTTAAAAAAATGGAAATAAAACTAAAAACACGCGGAATTTCTAGTGACATAACATATTGTATTGGCTCATTTCTTATCCGACTTGATACTATTTTGTTTAAATG
This sequence comes from Druceiella hillmani, assembly GCA_039881145.1. Lineage (NCBI taxonomy): Eukaryota > Metazoa > Arthropoda > Insecta > Lepidoptera > Hepialidae > Druceiella > Druceiella hillmani. The sequence goes on along the minus strand of JAYKKI010000013.1, from coordinate 25,224,541 downwards.
CTAATAATATGTATTTCTTTACAAAACTTTGTATTTCCATGTTTACGTTTCATCACCGAGTTAGATTTCCATATAAAACATATTTAATACCCTCTCCTTTGTCAATCCTATGCTCCATTAATAAAGCAAAAACTTATAAACTAATAAAGAATAAATTAAAAATTACATTATTTTATTGCCAAAACCTATTCACATTTTCATGTTCATTACCATTACATACAATACATTACATACATTTACAATTTTACATTTACATTACATACAATAGTAAAGTTAAATGAAGAAAATAATTACTCCCGCAGATTTATTTAATATCATTTGATATTTCGTCGAAAATTAACTCTGTTAATTGTAATTCTATCAATTTGTCATGAACTTGACTCAAACTTTTATTAAATTCTGTGTTGAATCTGACACCAACCCTATTCCTGATACCTCATGATATTGAAACAAATTATTGCAATTGGCGTTGGATTCGTTTGTCAAGATGCAGTTCATTCGTCTGAACTGACACTAGTCAATAAACTGTTTCTTAGGCTTGCATGGGATATTCTTGTTTATGCTAGCATAGATGACCCAAAAATATTGATATATGTACTGAAGGAAATTATTAGCAAAAACGCTCTTTTTTGGAGAAATAAAGTCATGTGACGGCTGTAATTTTTTTTATTTTTTTACATTGATAGTCGTATCATATCTTGAAGAAATGAATTTAGAAATTATGATTTTTATCTATATTTGAAAATTACATTTTATGGGGATTTGTATGTTAAAATCACCAAAAATTAATTTAAAATATTTGAGACTTTAGCCTCTGTAAATATACGTATCATCGAAGAATGTAAAAACATAGTTATTTAATAAATTGTGGCCGAACTACGAAAGATACACGTCATTTAGGAGGATGCAAGATTTAGATAACGAAAAACGATATATTTTGTCTGTGTATACAATTTTTGGTGTCCATACCTGAAAAAGAAAAAAGAACCCTTATAAGAACTGCGTTGTCCGTTTTTCTCTGAAAAGTGTGGAGTTGAAATTAATAACAAATACTTAGGTCTACGGTCCCTGGGAGCTGTAAAAACATTAAAATTCTATTAAACGCAATAAAATAAATCCTAAAATTACGGCCATTTATACCGCTTTTTTTGACACTCGCAAATAAATCAAAACCCATGCGGTATTTCCCGCTCACTTAGAATCATGAAAATCGGCAAGAATCAAGATTAGGCCGAGTAAGGGAAAAAATCTGTAAGTCGGAGTTACAACAAATGAAAAAAAGAAAATTTTAAATATGAAATATATAGAAGGCAATACATTTTAGTTAAAATTAAATGCTGTAAATAGTTTAATGGGAATATTATGTACCATTAAATATTTATAATTGCTTAAATGTGTACGGAACCCTCTTAGTGCGAGTTCCACTCGTACTTGGCAGGTTTATATAGTTGAGAAGCCATCATTTGCCGTTCATTAATAGACGTTTTCATATGAATTACTTATTTACCAATAATTTACAGTGCATCTTTGTTTTTATTAGCCGCATCGATTTCTATTAAGAGTGATTATTTCATTCAGCTCGGTTATCGGTCAACTTTTATATTTTGTACAAATGTCATCATTGAGAGTAATCTATGCTTCTACTAATAGATTATTCACTTCAATGCAGGCTTAAGTTATATTTCTTCAGCAATTGTTATCAATTGATTTAAAACATAAAAAGTTATACTAAAGGAAATATGTTAAAGAAAACCATTTATATTAACATGGAAAACAAAAAGTTACGAATCAGTTTTCGTTTAAACAACTCATAAAAAAACTAAGTTATCCAGGTGTTATTAATAAGACCTGTAACATATAGGCTTCTTATTTGCATAATATATTTCTAAAAATATTATATTCAATTGATATGCCACAACTCTTGTGATATTTTGAAAAGAAAATATTTTTTTGCTGACTGGTTTTTATTGAATTGCTTCGACGTTGGCATAAAGCATTCAAGAATTATCCTCGCAGCCGTCGCGTATCGCACGTCTGCGCCCCGCATTTTCTTAATGGCACAGATCGGTTGAGTATTTGGTGTTCTTTGTGAAATACGGCAGATTCATTGTAAGGCAAGCCTACTTGTGTTTCTTGGTTGTGTGCTGCCGGATATATTTACCGCAAGAATTGTTATATATTTGCCACAAGAATTTACAGCGTCTGCGTGACGTGATTTAATTGAAAATCTTTAAAAAGGTGGACAGTGTAACTGTAGAGTGATGTTGTTCCGGAAAATCTTTATGAAGTTTATTAAGTACGTTAAGTAAATAATATTTGAGCCTTTCGTGAAAAACATTCACCACTTCTGTGGTGAACGAAAAATAGTCAAACTAAAAAATAGCTTCGCTTCTTTATTTTACACGACAAGATTAAAGAACTAGATATATTACAAACACACCATCAACCGTAGAAATGCATATTTTTTCTATAAATAGTTTTTTTTAAATTATTAACATTTAATTTATTTTCCAATTACTGTTTTAAGTATTTATTACCCATTGGAATTTTCCAAAAAGCAGCATTTTCGTCTCATTTAATTGTCCGTGGCCATGTAATTTTCTGCTGCAAAGTTGACTATAATCAATAAATCTATTCACTATTCATGTATCAACATGCTATTCATAAAAGGTAGCACCATTTTATGAATAGCATATGCTCTAAACTCGTGGTGCAATTTTCATTGGTTTACATAATAACTATTGATAAGAAAAAGAAAAACTGAAGGTAGTTTTTAACATATTAGATATATATATATATATATATATATATATATATACATATATATATATATATATATACATATACATATATATATATATATATATATATATATATATATATATACATATATATTCGTTACAAATTCAATTTTATTTCACTGTAACACGTGACATACCCTCCATGTTTGTATAAATTCATACCTATTTTACAATTCTTTGTATTTTGGGAATTGTTGTACAATATAAATTATACAACCGTTAAAAGCTTTTTGTATACAAGAAAATGAATGCAAAATACCCAAGCCATGCAAAAAAAAACTTAGTTTCGTTAATATTAAATCGCTTTTCTTTCCTTTTAAGAACCGTTGGGCTCATTTTTGGTTAATTTACATATTTAAGAGATTAGTATTAAGGTTACTATTATATATTTTTAAATCACAGCCAAGCCTAATATTAGCTTGTATTCCAGTATGTGCCGTTTACTTCATCTTTTTTTTCTCATCAGGTTTTGCAGAATTTTTATCGATTTTTTGGTTAGTTAATATTGAATGAATCTAGTCAGTAAAAAGTTCTGAATCCATTATACCTTATTACTTCAGATTTTAGAAATGTATTACTTTCCATCTTGTCGAAATTCGTAACATAAAAATAGTAAGGTACCCCGCAATCATACTTCGAGGAGATATATATAAAGAAGCTCAACATATGAAGGAATATATATATATATATATATATATATATATATATATATATATATATATATATATATATATATATATATACATATACTTTAGGGTTTCTTTTTATGTACAAACAATAACAGTACACAATAGTTAGCAAACTTATCTTCTAGGATAAAGTACAAATAAGGGATGATAACATCGTTTCAAGGCTCCTTGGGGTGAAACTTTTAACTAGATATGCAAAGATTTATGTGATAGGGTTTTTTATGAAAATAAACGTAATTTCAGCTTGTACATCGCACTGACATGTATGTTATATTTTATCTCCGCCCATTATGAAATTTTCGCAGTATTCGTCATAACCGAATTAATTCATCATAACCGAATCCTTCGAAAATTCATAATAAATGGAGTTAATACATAACACATAATTTAGTTCGATGTACAAGGTGAAATTATGTTTATTTTAATAAAAAATTACATAGTATTTTTTATGTGATGTGTACATAGACACATAATCCTATGCATCACATATACATGACGTATGTGTGGTGCATATCATTATGGTGTCTATTCTCAGCATAAACATGATTAGGTATTTTAAGATAATTCCATCGATCTACGTAACAATAGATTAACTGATAATAAGACTAAAATCGAGGTACGTTTTTCTAAATAATTCACCTAATGATGGATTTAGTCAATTTGATTGGAACTATTGAATCCTTTCATTCTGTATTCTAGAACATTCAGTAACAAAAATTTGGGTAACTTGTAATCAATATTTATTTTCCGTTGGAATAAGTATGCTATGTAAACTTGACACCTAAATAACCCGTAAACAAAATTAAACGTCACGTGTAATTATATAATACCAGAAACTAGAATTGTATTATTTATAAGAGAAATTGAAATTTTATTAAAGAAACTAATTAAGTTTCTACTACAAGACTGGTGGATGTCGCTCTTTTTTAATTTATTGTATTTTTCAGTGTTCTTTTTCCAAAATAAAACACCAATGTGGATTTTTGGATAAATTAAATACATAATATTTTTTGCTAGCACATTCTTTCCCATTATTATTGTTTTTGTATCAAAAACCTTTAAGAAATTCGTTTGTCTAACTGGCGCTTTCCATCGGCTTAATTTAATTTGAACAGATTACAATTTAACAAGTAAAGTTGTTCATAATTCCCAAAGGTACATTTTGAATATTCAGCAGTTGCATTCTGTTGTCTACGATTGAATTAGATAATTTAAAGGAAAAGTGTTCGATAAGTCGTTTCTCTGACCTGGATTCACGATTCGACTCTATTCACGAATCCATGGTTTTTAAGATTTTCTAAAGTAAAGGTGTATTCTTTCGGGATTTCGAGTAGGTACGTTTCTTACATGAACGGGTAATTTTCCTTTAAGCCGGGTCCAGACGGGTGTAACATGTAATGTAATCTACCGTGTAATGTAACAGGAATTCTACGTGTGGACGGCACTACGAGCATTACATGTAACGCTCGCGCCGGTGCTCGGGCTGGTCCGTCGGCTGTCGGTTTTTTGCGCGAACACAAAGGCGCTCGCAGTGCTCGATTGGTCGGTGTTCGTGACAGTTGTGTCGTGTGGACGCTCATGATGTGGAGTGACGAACAATCACTTGAACTGATTAGTTTATATCAAGATAAACCTGTTATATGGAATCCAAAAAATCCGAATTACTTTAAAAAAAATATTAAAAACGATGCTTGGAGTGATATTGCTCATTCATTGGGAAGAGATGTAGAAGAATGCAAGAACAAAATGATTAGTTTGCGGTCATCGAAGGGAAAAAGGTAAAGAAAAGAAGAGTCACATGTCCGGCAAAGGTATGTTTATTATAATTATTTCTAATGCATTTACATACATATTTCATAGTTTTATTTATTACTTACCATTTACATTATGTTACTTACTTATATTAGTTACATAATAGAAATAGTAATATCTGAAATGGATTCATCTTGGAAAAAAAATAGGCAAAACGGTGCTTATCAAAAGTGGACTTTTGAATTGACTTGGCTTTTACACAATCACAGAACTGGAACTAGTATAAAATGTAAACAAATAACAGATAAATATTTTGCACGTTTTGAATAAGTAGTGTGAATACCCCTATTATCACATCCTTGCTATTAGTATAATGATTACTTCTATTGTATGATCTTCCGTCCTTGTGTTTTGATTTTTTGTGTTAACTGTTATTTATTTTACAGGTGCGGATGAAACGTACAAAAGTACATAGTTTGCTTTCGAGGCGCTAGCATTTTTAGGAGATAGAAATAATCCAAGGAAACGAATCAACACAGAGGTAACTGCATTCAACTAGTTTTTTCCGAATTGATAAAAAAAATTAACAATACGTATTCTGCCAAGGAACTTTACCCTCGTTCATAAAATAGTCATTAAAATCGTCTCTAATTTGTTTTGCTGTTAAGGCAGCCCTTCTAGGTACATTATTCAATGGAAGTAAAGATGACATTTCAGTATCTCTCCGCCAACTACCTTCACATAATCTTCCGTTTTCGTCACTATCAACTGTTCCGGGGGGCGCATACAAGTTTTTAGATATAGCCGTGTTTCTCAAAAAATTATGCAAGTGCGCAATAGCCATGACTATAGTCTCCGCAGTTTGGGGCTGAAGAAGCATAGATTTTCGTAAAGCTCTGAACACAGATGCTGTGATACCAAATACGTTTTCTACAGTCCTGCGAGCTCTACTAAGCCGGTAATTAAAAGTTCTTCGCGGTGATCCCTTAGGGTATTCTCCTGGATAAGGTTTCATTATATTGTTTTGTAAAGGGAAGGCAGAGTCCCCTACAAAAACATATGGTACTAAGTTATTTCTACCTTGCAGTGCTTCAGATGCAGGTAATCTTAACGAGCTATTTTCTAGTTTTTTATATAATTCAGTGTCCTTAAAAATTCCACCATCTGAAATTCGGCCTTGACATCCGATATCCAGGAATGTATAATTATATTCCGCGTCAACTAAAGCAAACATTACTATACTGAAATTCGATTTGTAGTTACGATAGTCTGTGCCAGTATGTATTGGAGCCTCAAGAATCACATGTTTGCCGTCCATGGCTCCGGCACAATGGGGAAAATTCCACAATTCATCAAATCGGTTTGAAATCTTGATCCATTCTGACTCTGTTTTTGCGAGCTGAAACAATGAATTTTTTTTTCAGATTACAAATGAACCGGATCAGAGAGCATCTACAAGTGCAGAAAATGATAACAGTTCAGAATTTATATCACCGACTGGTCTGGCTCCCAAGAAAAAGAAACTAGACGAAAATACAAAACTGAGTATGCTTTCAGAAGCTCTTGGCGTGCTTAAAAGTGTTGCTTCTACTCCTGCTGCCGAACCCCAAAACAATAATCCAAATAATTTTGACACTGAAACCCTTTTCTTTTCAAATTTTATATGCAGCATGATGCAACAATATAACAGGAGTACTAAAAATGCCGTGCAGCGAGCAATAATGGACATAATATTCAAAGCCGATGAAGGCTTTCCTCAACATTATAATCCATCGGCATTCAATTCCAACGAGTACACAAGAACAAGATATTGCAATGAACAACCTTCTTTACATATTAGCTCAGAACGATATACTTCAGGGTATACAACAGGTCAGAATCAGACAAGTTACGCTACGGCTCCATATACTTCACCTGTTCCCTCAGAATCATCCCAAACTTCATATGAAGAGGTAGATTTTGTAGATAACCTGATTTGAATAATTTTTTTTTTACTACATAATTTGAAGATGCAGACTATGTGGATGTCTTGATTTAACTTTCTAATTTTAATGTTATAATATGTAATTAAACCCCGTATTTTCTTTTTTAATAAATAAATACAAATATGTAAAACTCACCTTGATGTTTTCTTTCAAAGCTTCTATAATCGCTTCACAAACTTCTGGTACGATGCAAGAGATTGACTGTTTTGAAATTCTGAAGGTGTATTGAAGGCTTGTATATGAATCTCCTGTTGCCAAAAATCTTAGTGTTAGAGCCAGTCTATCTTGCGGCGAAATTGCAGATCTCATTATAGTTTCTTGTCTTGATATTTTAGGCGCAATGATTGTTAAGAAATATTCAAAATCATTAGGCGACATCCGGGTAAAGTTTTTATATTGGCCACTTATTTGCTGAGATTTTAGTTCCACGAGTAAAGAAGATCTTCTTTTATACAATTTAGTTTTCCACCATCGACGCTTTAAACGTTTCCGGTCTTCAGCTAGTAAATACATATAAATAAAATCAGCACCACCTATCACGACCTTCCTATTCGGCATGTTCGTAGCAACTGTGGAAACAGCTGCTCGTGAAATAGATTCGCGTACCGTTCGTGTGCCGTCCACACTGTTGACGCAAAATTACATGTAATCTTACATTACAAGTTACACCCGTCTGGACCCGGCTTTACACAGAACGTTGTTATTTTTTATCCCTGCGGGAAATTTATTATACAAGTTGTTAATTTGTTTTTAATATTCTAGGGAATAGTTTAATAAAAGCATGTCGGTAGGTTGAAAAAGGAGAAACTTAATGAAATAATAGGTTTCATATGCTGTTCAAGTGTTGCGGGTTTTATCTTAAATGAAATTTGTTGCAATAATACCTTAGTTTGAAATTATTACAGCTGTGTCTTACATACTGGTACGTACTTTTTACATTTAATAATTTTGAAGAGATAATGATTGTGTGGTTTATGAAAAGGATAGGAAACAAGCAGTAATATGTTTTACTTCTCCTCATAAGTTATCAAGACTTTAATTACTAAAGCTATACTGTTGTCGGTATAATACAATCCCATCTAAGTTAGGTTGTAGAAGCTTCTCGAATCAGTTTTCTCGTTAGTAGTTATTTGTTCAGGTGAGTATAATGATTTGAGTGTTTGAGTTATGTAAAGTATTTTGTCTATTTGTACCATGCTATGTTGTGCGACGTGGAGTTGTGAGAACGCAGTTGCCTTTTAGGGTTAGAAAATAACTATTTCGTTAATTTTCATTTCAATATTTTTCTGATATTTCATATTATTATAATACCATTAGTATTATTAATTTCGAGTATTGGTGTATCAATATTAATTACATTATTAATTTTTTTAACTGCTCACAACTTCAGTATCCTTTTATTGGAATTTTTCGTTTTGTTCTGGTCTAAACTTTCGACGATGCTTTATTATGATTGTACATTATTCGCTAATGAGCCAGCAATGAGATCTATATTTGTTTATGAAGAAGTTGTTGAGTGGTGATAAAAATAAGGAAAGGAGAGGATTTTTGAGTTTTTAAGGATATTTTATATCGTAACAGCTAACAAAGACTAATGTGGAAAGTATTTATATAGTCCAAGTTTATATAACACATCACTGATTTAAATGATAACACATCACTGGTAGAGAACATTTATCATTTATGGTTTTAATTTTTTGTATTCTTCATTTTTATAATTGATCAATCGATTTGCCTATGACCATATTATCTCCTTAATAATTATTTATACCATCATTTATATATTATCATATATTATCATTGTATAGCTATAACAAAGGATTTTAAACTTCGTATTATAGCATTAGGTGTGGGGTTATTTATTTTGGTGAATGCAAAGTTTCTGACGGTATTTGCTGGAAATAACGGAATGTGACATCAATTGCTGAAAGTTTCAAAAATGTGGATATCTCTTTTCGAAATTGATATGGGTAGTTTAAAAAGATTGTGTCTACATAAAAAGTAGATTAGTTGTTTTGGTTGTCATTAATTGTTTTTTACAAAAATCTACATCATAATGGTTTTTGTTTTAATATGTATAATCCTATCAGTCCATCAAATATATAATCGAATCTGTAAACGTAACATTTTGTAAAGCTCGATTCATTAATTCTCTAAAAGTTATTGTTGATGTTAAAAGTTATTGGTAATGCGTTACGCAGTGTACATAATTGACTTTAAACGAATGATATTATTGTCGATAGTGTATGTTATAGACTAATTAGAAACTTGTTGAAATATAATTTTATTACCGTGGACGAAAAGAAGCATGATTTATGTTAGCGCCCGCGTTTATTATTAATTTTTTTGGTGCATTTCGTATATCGATGTATAACCATTGTCTTCCATTCTATGCATTGATGTAATTCAAGTGTTTACTTTTGGGTCTACATCGATGGGAAAAATTTGGTTTTCTTCAATAACTTCTTCGTAAAAATGTTGGTATTTAAGTTATTCAATTAGTTCTGACCCTATGTTGTGGTGCTATATACAGACTATAATGACTACTAGAGTCCCTAACTTGTGTATAAAATTCTTTAGAAATATAGTGGAGTGAGATGTTTTTGAAATAGTCATAATAAAATGTCCGTCGTAGTTGAGTATTTTTTGACAATACTTTCCTAGTATTGTGGATTTTGGTTGAAATTGATTTGTCAGTTGGAATAAGTGTAGTGTTTTTTTAGTTTGACGAATGGATTTTATTGTGGAAAATTGTGACTTCGCTTTTTATGTATAAAAAAATTAATTTGAGTTTATGAAAAAGGTTTTCTTCTTTTGTAAGGTGTTGAAGAGCTGAAGGAAGTGTAGAAATTCACTATTCCGTCAATGATCTTTTTATTTCCCATCTTTAGTTTTTTTTGTAAACAATCATAATTCATATAATAAAAATATCGCATTATGCACGATTTTTTCATAATATTCAATAAATTTTACAGTGTCATTTTTAGTTTTTATTTAAATTTTAGGTAATATTCTTTGTTTTTCAGAATATTTTTACACACTAGCACTTTTAATGTCGATGTACGGTAAGAGTAAAAATAAAATGGTGCAAAAAAAATTTCACGATCTGCAGATTATGGTTCACAAAATATGCCTTAAATTTTACTCTGTTTTCAAAGACATTAAATGCTTAAATAAATGTTGACCCGAACGTTCAAGACTCTCCGATTTATTATTAAAACTTGATGAAGGTACATTTCCAAAAATAAAAGGCAAAATCACTTTGCTGAGAGTCTTTATAATACTCGGTACGCTATAATGATTCTTTAACTTTTAAGTAGAAAATTCGGTTTTTCTGAAATGATCCAGCTGCAGCAATTAAAAGTCTATTCTGGCGCGTTTTTTAGGGCGGAAGTAGAATATTCGCCAATTAACAGACTTGCTAACTAGGATGATTTTATCACTCGTTCCGCAGACTTTTTATATCCTTTAATCAGTCCTATATTTCCTGCCAGTTTGGTATTATCTCAGAAACTATCTATTATACACTTAAATTTTAAACAGTTATATGTAAGTGTCTGTTTTGGTATGAATGTAGACAAGACTCAATGCCAGACGCTGGGTACTGGAGTCGTAAAACTATTATTCCCATGGATAGTTATACGTAGATCTATCCCGTCTTCACTACACATAATCTGTTCAAAAAAGCTTTAGGTGATGTTATCTTAAATATTATTTATATTATAAAAATGTAAATCACAATTGTGATAACTTTATGATGAATACTGTGGACTGTTTACTAATTAAATATATATAATAAAAATGTATGAAATAAAAATAAATAACACAAAATGCGTACAGTGTTGAACATATTAAACTATCTATGAATGCTTCATTTATGGAATATGTTTAGGTTTACGCATAGTTTGTGCATTGTATTTGTCAATATAGCTTTTGCCGCTAACAAGTAACATAATATAAATACTAGTTACTTTATATTATTTCATCACATTAAATTTAACAAAACTTGCAAAAACTATAATATACAATGATAATACCTTTAAAATAAATACGTTCCCCCTGATTGTGTGATCATACTTTCAACTTGAATAAAAATTAAAATAATTAAAACCCTTAGCAAATGATGACAACTTGAAAGACTGAAATATTTTCCATCCCCAGTGATATTTTTAATAATTTTGTAAAAATAGTCACTCACACATAAAATCGTTATCAAGTGAATACCTTATTTTCCTCATCACTTGGTAAGCACACGCCTGCTTTTAACTTATTGAATAATTAAATAAATTACAAGATAATTTAAATAAAATAATAAATTAATTATAAGTTAATTTATAAAATTACCATTACGAAAATTACAAACGTTAAATTACGATTTCTCAGTTAAATATTTGAAACATAAAAGAAACCTACTTGAGAAATTTAGTAACAAAGCTTTGAACATCAAAACCGAGGATTTTAATAAAGGATTCGGTAATGACAAGGGAAAAACCAAAAATAATAATTGAGAATATCTTGTCTAATTAAATAAACATGATAGCGTTGACATGAATGGAGAAAATGATATGCAGAGATCATCCTGAGGTAAACGATTGAACAATTATATTGCTAAAATAAGATACTCTGTAAAGATCACCAATTTGTAAACCTTCCGAAATCAATCATTTTCAAAATTAAGGGTACCACAAATTCATATACATCTATCAACAGTTAGTTAAGCAATATACCAAAATTCTGCGGAATGCAGTTTAATCACATCGTTTTATCACCCAGGATGTCACATTACTCACCGGAGCTAAATTCATTTATTATCAAGATGTTTTAAATTTTTGTATTTGTTTTGTAATTTCAATTGAAAAAAATCTTTCATGACGTATCATCATATGTGTTCCTATCCATTTAATGAGTACCAAACTTCAAATCATACACTTTAAGCATATTCGTACTATCATAGTTACATAATACCAGGATGAAAGTATCAAAACTTCATCCTATGTTAACTGAATCATCACTTTCTTATACCTTGATATAGGAAAATCAATGCTTAATCTTTTTGACTACGCTAACGACAATACTATATTAGATTTAAATTATATCGGTTTATGTGTATGGTCAGATGCATATAATGTATAATCATGCAATTTATTATTATTGTGAAAATAAATCAACAAAAAAATTAGAAAATTAGTATTAAATAAAAAACTTATCCATTGTTATTTGTGCTGATTAAAAAATTTTTGAATAGAAGTAAGTATTTTCAAGATTAAAATATTCATCAAAAATTAATTATGAAAATTTGTGGTAATATATAACCGATCAATTTTGTAAAGAAAGTTACACCTTTCATATGAATTTGTTTATTTAAGAAGTTTTTTATTCTTTGGCAACGTTTTCACGTTCGATGTGTATTCGCTATTTTGCTTATTTTACATTTTTGCGTATAAATTTTAATTGAAAAAAAATATTTCGTAGCCTTATGTGTCTTTCTATTCTTAGATCATATTCGCACAGCTAGCAAATATTTTTAAACACTTAACAATAACAGTCATCAAATCGAAACTTTAATTATTTTTATTGCTACCATCCATCCGAACATAATATACTCGCGGTACGCTCGATCGACAAGCTAGCTTGTCAGCAATATTTATTAACCGGCGCAATAAATAACGCAGCTGAACCGTTACGGACAGACGTGACGCGGAGGTGACACATGCATCGGCTGTGAGCGAAGGCATTGAACGCCCCACTCTTTAAGTCTTGAAATTACAACCAACTCGTAATATCGTAAATAAAGGATATTATCGTAAATAAAGTTTGAGAAAAATCTCGAAGAAACTAATATGAATTCCCCATTACGTTTTCGGGTGTGCTTTCACAGTCAGATTCGCAATTCAAATATAGGGTATTGTTTAAAGCTAATGTTGCTATTGTTAAAAACGAAAATGGGATAATTCTCGTTTTGTGAATATGAATAATCTTTCATTAATGGTGCAAAATTGATGGAGTAGACAATCATCAAATGTGTTGCCAGAGGAAATTGGTATTTTAGTTAAAGATAGAAACATTATTTACATAAAAATAAATTTCTGAAGAAAAATATTTAAAACGTGTGATTCAATTCATCAAATTAAATTTCGGGTAAATGTATGAAATGTATCAACTTCTCCCTAGCATTAAAATAAGATATGTAAATATACATATATGTATGCATGTGTGTGTATAACAATAACATACAAATATAAATTAACATTTTTAAAAAACATAAAACAATTATATATAATTCAGCATCGATACTGATAGATTATTGTTTTTTCCTTGTAAAAAATTAATATAAAAACCCACCTAACAATGAGTTAAGTAAATTTAAAAGGTGAATATTTAATTTATTATGTAGCAGATAAATGCTTTTATTTTGAAGACGCGCTATTTGAAAATTGGAAAATATTTGCTATTCCAATATGCCTGATACAATACTCATAAATTGATTTTCAAATGTTCAGGTTGTGTGCGTTGTGTATCAGGATGCGCTCCAAAATACTGCAGTGTACGATTCAATTTACAATGCATTTAGCATTGTAAATTGGATCGTTACGAGATTTGTGGAAAGAGGTTGCCCTATAAGGTTGGAAAGGTGGTTACGAAGTAGCAAATATTGTATAATAAATTATAAGTAGTTATTTGTATTATATATAATACATAGTAATAATTACAATTACTTGACGGAAAATGAGGTTAAGCAAAGTTGCCCAATTTTTTATCGAAAAAATATGTTCATATATTTTTATTAAAATGTTTTTTTATTAAAACTACTTCATTTGTACGTTAAACACTTGCATGTAATATACAATAAATATATAAGCATACATACACACACACACACACACATATACATATATATATATATATATATATATATATATATATAATACATATATACTTTTTCGTTTCAGACAAATACAAACACATGCATGTGCATCTAAATATACAACTCTATACACACAGATACTAATTTTTTTTTAACATCTGAAAAATTCAAATAAGACCCCAAACTGATTTCTGAAAATATCTATGTAAAATTATAAAATTACGACTCCTTGTGAAAACTTTGTTAAATACATTCGGAATGTTACCAACCGAGAGACGTTTTTTTTCCCTACCGCGTTATTATTTTCATTGATTTATTTCGATACCATCTGTTTTTACACTCTTATAATGTTTGTTATGTAAAATGACTGATAAAAAGATTCGCAATTACCCTAAATATAATAATAATGATAACCCTTCAAAATCAGTCTTTTCATCTGCTCAGGCTCTCAAGTGGTGTAAATTTGTTATTTACGTAAATTTCAAAACAATTTTTAAATGTGTGTTTTTAGAAAAAACTTTTATGGGAAAAAAAATTTAATCTTTTACAGTTTTATAACCTTTATTGGTTTTAATACAATGTTTTGTCTTTTACTCAACCGTTAATCATAATTTTAATAAAACGCTATTACAGAGGCCTTTTGCTTTTTTAATGTATTTCGTTCTAATATAATAATTTCCAGTTTTAATATAATATAAAAACGGAAAATCTGAATACATTCGCCATCAGATTTTTAAAATTTAGGTTATTCCTATTTGTAGTAGCAGATTATTAAGCCCGTTCGAATTAGTATCTTTATTGGGGGAGTATAATACAGAAATGATCTCCATTATCAAGCCAAGCCAGACTTTGTATTATTATATTACAATCAGAGGCAAATATGACTACCACAAATTGCGTACCTATTACGAGCAAGCAAGCGGATGGTTCGTACATGTATGTCTGAACAATCGCTGCCGCGCCGAGTCGATTTAGATAAAATGTTGGTATTTCAAAATATTTTTAGATATTTCTGTATTCAAAAATTTGCTAATGGTTTTTTTTTAAATTTTCTTTGAAACTTCGATGAGATCCTTGAAATTATTAGTCTTTATATACCATAAGTCATATTATGGAAAAATATTTGTTAAGGTATCTTCATAAATTATAATAATAGTAAATTGCGCACATTCTTTTCGCGAGGATCGGACCATGCGCGGGTTGTGCGGCGCTGCAGTACGCAGTGCTTTGTAAACATACATACTTCATAATCCCAACAATTAAAAGAACAATAATATCTCAAATCGATCCTACAAAGGCGTTTTGGGATGTGGATTAACGGTTAAATTTTTTTAAATTTTGTATATGTATTTACAATTTTTACGCTCAAAAGGAAAAACAAGAACCCTAACACGATCACTGTGTCGTCCGTCTATCTGTTTGTCTGCCAGTTAAGATCGTTATTCTCTGAAAAGTGTGGGTATATCAAGTTGAAATTAATATCTAATACTTAGGTCTACGGTCCCTTGGAACTGTAAAAAAATTAAAATTCTAAATCAACGCAATAAAATAAATCCTGAAATTACAGTTATTTATGCCGCATATTTTGACACTCGTAAATAAATCAAAACCTATAGAGTACTTCTTGTTCACTTAGAATCATGAAAATTGGCAAGAAGCAAGGTCAGCACGAGGAAAGGAAAAAATCAGAACATCGTTACTTTACAACACAGGAAATTTTTTTTTAAAAATGCGCCCATGAAATATACAGTAGAAAATATATTTTCGTTTTAAAAAATGTAAATATTGTAAATAGTTTAATAGGAATATTATGTACTATAAAATACATAATATTAAATACTTAAATGTGTACGGAACCCTCGTAGTGCGAGTTCCACTCGTACTTGGCAGGTTTTTATGGTTGAGAAGCCATCATTGGCCTGTAAATTAATAGACGTTTTCATATTGATCACTTATTTTTCAGTAATTTACATTCCATCCTTGTTTTTATTAGCCATATTTATTTTTTTTAAAAGTGATTACTTCATTTAGCTCGGTTATCGGTTAAGTTTAATATTTTGTACAAATGTCGTCATAGTGAGTAATCTGTGCTTCTACTAATAGATTATTGACTTCAATGCAGTCTTTAGTGATATTTCTTTAGCAATTTTCATCAATTTATATAAAAAGCTATATTAAGGGAAATATGTTAAAGAAAACCATTTATAATAACAGGGAAAACAAAAAGTAACTAATCGGTTTTCGTTTAAACAACTCATAAAAAACTAAACGATCCAGGTTTTATTAATAAGGCATGTAACACGTAGGCTCTTTATTTGAATAATATATTTCTGAAAATATTATATAAAATTGACATGCCACAACTCCTGTAAAATTTTGAAAAGAAAATATTTTTTGTCGACTGGCTTTTATTGAACTGCTTCGATGTTGGCATAAAGCTTTCAATAATTTTTTCTCGCAGCCGTCGCGTGTCGCACGTCCGCACCCCGCATTTTCTTAATGGTACAAATCGGTTGAGTATTTGGTGTTCGTTATGAAATACGGCCGATTCGTTGTAAGGCAAGCCTCCTAGTGTTTCTTAGTCGTGTGATGCCGGATATATTTATCGCAAGAATTTTTAAATATTTGCCACAAGAATTTACAGCGTCCACGTGACGTGATTTAATTTAAAAATTTAAAATGGTAGACAGGGTAACCGTTAAGTGATATTATCCTGGTAAATCTTGTATTATTAAGTACGTTAAATAAATATTATTTGAGCATTTCATGATAAATATTCAGCACATCAATGGTGAACGAAAAAATGTTCAAACAAAAAATAGCTTTGTTTCTTTATTTTACACAAAAAGATCAGAGACCTAGATTTATTACAAAAAAACCATCAACGATAAAATTGCATATTTTTCCTATAAATATGTTTTTTTTTCAAATTATTAACAATTTATTAATTTTTCATTATTGTTTTAAATATTTACAATCTATTGGAATTTACCAAAAAATAGCCTTTTCACATCATTGAATTGTCCGTGGACATGTAATTTTTTGCTATGAAGTTGACTATAATACCCCTTTTATGAATAGCATGTGCTGTTAAATTGTGGATTAAATATTTGAAACGTATCTCAGTTCACTTTTTAAAAGATCTTATGAAACTGCCATTTTGTTTTAATTTATTATCAACAGCTTATGCCTTTCGCTTTAAAATTGTCTTTTTGTCTCATATGTACAAATGTATAATAAAAATATTTATAAACTAAAATAAATATTTATTTTCTCATTCTTGATTTTTTAAAATTGTTGCCCTTGCTAAATGTTACTGAAAGAAATTTATATTGATAAGTTCGTCTAATGCATCTGTATATCGTAAAAAGAATAAAGTTATGATGCAATGTGAAGGTCCGAAAAGTTTACGGCGATTCCAAATGATGGTATAAGTGGTAGTTTGGTGATGAATGATATAAATTTAATACTTTCCTCGTGGCATTTCAATCATACATCATGTACCTTAAAGACTTCACAAGCGCATAGTTTGTGTCGCTAACAAGTAACATAGCACATATGCTAGTTATTTTACATTATTGTGTTACATAAAATTTAACAAAACTTGCAAAAACTACTCGTATAATATGCTATAATAATCCCTTTAAAATAAATACATTCGCAGGAGCATAACAACACATGCCCAAGTGCTTGGCATACTTCTTACTTGAATAGAAATAATAAAAAATAAAACCCTTAGGAAAAATAAAAGACTGAAAAATTTCCATCCGCAGTGATATTTTTAATTATTTTATAAATATAGTCAATCACACATTAAATCGTTATCAAGTGAATACCTTTTTTTTCCTCCTGAGTTCGTAAGCACACGTCTGCTTTTAACTTGTCAAATAATTAAATAAATTATAAGATAATTTAAATAAAATAATTAATTAATTATTAGTTAATTTATAGAATTACTACTACGAAAATTAGAAGCGTCATATTGCGAGTTCTCAGTTAAATATTTGGAACCAAAAAGAATTTGAAAAATGCTAATCATAAAGCCTTCATCATCAAAATCAAGGATTTAAATAAAGCATTCGGTAATGATTAATTTAATGAGAATACAATTACCAAAAATAAATCCAAAAATAATCACTGAGAATATCTGGTCTAATGAAGTAGACATAATAGTGTTGATGGAGAAAATAATATGCAGACAATCCTGAGGTAAACGATTGAAAAATTATATTACTAATATGAGATACTCTGTAAAGATCACCACTTTGGAAACCTTCCAAAATCAATAATTAAGAAATTTTAAGGGTAAAAGTAATTCATATACACCTATCAACATTTGTTTAAGCAATGTACCAAAATTCTGCAGAATGCAGTTTAATTACACCGTTTTATTATTCAGGGTGTCACATTACCAAACCGGAGCTAAATTCATTTATTGTTAAGTTATTTTACATTTTTGCATTTAAATTTCAATTGAAAAAAATCTTTCATGACTTGTCGTTATATGTCTTCCCATCCTGAACTTGTGAACTTCAAAACATAAACTTTAAGCATATTCGCACTGTCATAGTTATGTAATGCCAGGATGAAAGTATCAAAACTACATTCAATATTAACTGAATCATCACTTTCTTATATCTAGATATAGTAAAAGCAATGCTTAACCTTTTTGGCTACACTTAACGACAATAAATACTGCTGAGCTCTGTATTTGTAATTTGATTTGCAATCCTCCCTTAGTCTTTAATTATATCGGTTTATGTGTATAGTCAGATGCACATAAACCATCATGTATTTTATAATTATTGTGAAAACAAGACAAGAAAAAAATTAGAAATATTAAACAAAAAAGTTATCCTTTGTTATTTGTGCTGAATAATATATATGATTAAAAATTTGTCGAAGAGAAATAAGTATATTCAAGATTAAAAGTATCCATCAAAACCAAATCATGAAAATTTATGGTAATATGTAACCAATCAATTTTGTATAGAAAGTCAGACATTTCAAATGAATTTGTTTATTTAAGAAGTTTTTTAATCTTTGGCAACATTTTTAACGTTCGTTGTGTATTCATTTTTCGGCTTATTTTATATTTTTGCACATAAATTTTAATTGAAAAAAAAAACTTTCATGACGTATCCTTATGTGTCTTCCTATTAGTATATAATATTCGCGCAGCTAGCAAACATTTTTAAACACTAAACAATAAAAGTCATCAAATTGAAACTTTAATTCATTTTATTGCTAGCTCGCATTCTACCATAATATTACTCGCGGCATGCTCAATAGCTAGCTAGTCAGCAATATTTCTTAACCGGCACAATAAATAACCCAGCTGGGCCGTTACGGACTGCCATGACGCGGAGGTGACACAGGCGTCGGCTGCCAGCGAAGGCCTTGAACGCCCCACTCTTTAAGTCTTTGAATTACAACCAACTGGTAATATCGTAAATAAAGAATATTATCGTAAATAAAGTATGAGAAAAATCTCGTGGAAACTAATATGAATTCGACATTACGTTTTCCGGTTTGCGTTTGCAGTCAGATTCGCAATTCAAATATCGAATATTATTTTAGACAAATGTGGCTATTGTTAAAAACGGAAATGTGATACATCTCGCTTTGTGAATATTATTTTCTTTTCTTAATGGAGTAAAATTTATGAAGTGATATTTATATTAAACAATAAAAAATGCTTAACATATCTATCGATATTTGAACCAGTTTCAGGTTTCAATAGTATGAAACCATCATCAAATGTATTGCCAGAGGAAATTGGCATTGTAGTTAAAGATAGAAACATTATTTGTATAAAAATTTATTTGTGAAGAAAAATATTTATAAGGTCGTGTGATTTAAATCACTCATTCATTACATTAAAATTTTGGGTAATTCAATTAAAATCACTAACAAAACCCACCTAACAACGGTTATGGTAAATGTTCAGTTTATTACGTAGCAGATAAATACTTTTGAAAAGAAGACGCGCTCGGTTAATGGTATTTATTTTGAAATGACGAAAATCTTTAAATATTGATAAGAATGTTTTTTTTGTCATCTTGGAAATATATTATATGTTCTATCCTTAATATAATAACGTCTTTAATGTTTATTTACAATTAAATAAAATTATGTGATGTAGTATTATATCTGCTTTATTTAAATTCTTAACTTCGACCTAGGTTTCATTGTATGACAACATGTTCAGGTGGGCAATTTGAAGAGATCTCTTCAAATTGCTCACCTGAAGATTTTGTCATATAAACTAAAAAAAAGTAAATATCAGCATAAATATACTACATTATTTGTAATGAATATTGTATTATTTTCATCAATATTACATTTACAACTGTTGTAACACAGCTACATCTAATATCTAGCACGGCTATTCTTGTAGATGTGACCCTACTGATAAGTAAATAATATGACCAAGTAATGTGTCGTAAATATGACGCCAATATATCGCGACTTGCACTTGACTTGTTTTTCTGCATTGTGTTAAAGTAAGAGGATATCGTTTTAGAAGTTTTATAACCACATTATTTTGTAGGTTAGCTCATTAACTGCGAATTGTTCGCGAATTGTAATTACAACACGTTTTTAAGTTCTAATTAAACCAGAATATCAAAGTTAAATAAGAACAAAAATTATATCAGGACACTCTCTTACTTATTAATTAAAATTATAATAATGATTCGATTTAAGCATGATCTAACCTTGCTGTGTACATGGTGATGATCACGATTCTAGTAATATCAATTTGTTATAAAACAAGCTTTCACTCCGTAAATGTGATTGTGTAGAACGTTCTTGGAACAAATTTCTACGAGGTAAAAATGAAGCTACCTAAAATATATGGAGGCATTTACAACGTGAATTTTTAAACACTTTTGACAGCTTTATTTTTCCAACGTCAGGTAACTTGAGCTGATGCGTGGAAAAATTCAAAATATTCGCTATCCCGATATGCCTGATACAAAATCCATAAATTGATTTTCAAATATACAGCGTGTGTTGTGCGTCGGGGAGTGCCTCCGAATACTGCAGTATGTGAAATGCACTGTAAATTGGATCGTTAAGTCTTTGTGGAAAGAGGTTGCCCTAAAAGGTTGAAAAGCTGGTTATGAAATGGTAAATAAATATATATATATATATATATATATATATATATATATATATATATATATATATATATATATATATACACCTTTTCGTTTAAGACAATTGTTTGAGATCATTGATTTATTTCGATACCATATGTTTTTAAACTCTTACAATGTTTGTGCCATACATAATGGCTGATAAAAAAGATTCGCAATTCCTACCCTAATTATAACAAGAATGATGATCTTTCAAAATCGGTCTTTTCATCTGTTCAGGCTCTCATGTGGTGTAACTTTGTTATTTACGTAAATTTCAAAAGAATTTTTAAGTGTGTGTTTTTAGAAAAATCTTCTATGGAAAAACATTTTTAACCCTTTACAGTTTTATAACCTTTATTCGACTTAACATAATGTTTTGATTTTCACTCGATCGTTAATCCTAATTTTAATAAAACGCTTTTACAGAGGCTTTTTGCTTTTTTAAAGTATTTGGTTCTAATGTAATAATTTCCAGTTTCAATTTAATAAATGCAAAATCTAAATTCATTCGCCATCAGTTTTTAAACGTTAAATTATTTGTATTCGTAGTAGCAGATTATTAAGCCAGTTCGAATCAGTATATGTATAGGGGAAATATAAGAAAGAAATGATACAAAAGTTCTTAACAAGTCTCCATTATCAAGCCAAGCCAGGGTTTGTATTTTTATATTACAATCATAGGCAAATATTACTACCACAAGGTGCGTACCTATTACGAGCAGGCAAGCGGATGCTTCGGACACGTATGTACGTAAAATCGCTGCCACGTTAAATCGATTTAGATAAAAGTTTAGTATTTCAAAATATTTTTAAATATTTCTAGTATTTAAAAACTTGTTAAAAGTTATTTAAAAAAAATTGCTTGTAACTTCTATGATTTTCTTGGAATTTTCTAATTACTTGTCTTTATATACCATAAGTCGTATTATGGAAGAAAATTGGTTAAAATATCTTCATAAATTATAATAACAGTAAATTGCACACATTCTTTCCGCGAGGATCGGACCATGCGCGGGTTGTGCGGCACTGCAGTAAGCAGTGCTTTGTAAGCATACATACTTAATCCCAACAATTAAAAAGAACAATAATATCTTGTTTAGATCTTTCAAAGGCGTTTTCCGAAGTGAGTTTTGTACGGTTTTGCCTTTAACGAATATAAAATGTATTTTTTTTTTATTATTTATTTGGTTTTAATTTTTTATATTTTTTGTTTCATTTTTTTCCTGCGTAGCGATCTTCATTTGATAAGACCTTCGCTACATAACATATTCTTAACTTTAATATTCTGTGAGTTTTAATTATATTGGTTTTCTGTACATCTCTTCCTGGACAACCCGACATATATTTGTCCGTGAGAAAAGCAATATGATTTCAAACTGATTCCAACCATTGTGAAAGTCTGTCATTGGAAGTTATTTACTGTGGGTTCCGATGATTTAACTTCTGCACGCATGTTTTTTAAGACACTTAATTTTCTATTTTAAAACTACCTATAAATTTGGAATAATGACTACATATTTTAGATTTTTTTAAGATATCTGTAAGAATTACGGTGCAAACTTAGATGTACATTTCCCGGGAAATGCATGCTACATATTTAAGGTATCTTGTGAAAAATAAAAATTTTGCCCTCAATTTTATCATGTCAACTTTTTTTCAGTTACTCCATTATATAAAACAGTAAAATAAATAGCCTCACCTATCCATCAATACAAAATTTTTAAAATTGTTTTTTTAAGACTTTAAAAATTATTGTTATTTTATTGGTACAAATAATTCAGCGAGATTCAGAAAATGAGTTTCAAGTTTGATTTTATGTTCAAAAATCACTGAACCGATTTAACTGCTGAATTACAAAGAGGTATTCTTATAGAGTTTCCAATTCTTATAGAAAAATACAATTTTTCAAGAAAATAAATCAATTATTTCAAGTTAACACGAGAAGTAACACTAAAAGTTTCTAGAGTATTGAAAACGGAATAAATTAGCGAGTTTATTCTAAGTCATCTTTTCCACAGTATTTTCAAAGGTTCTTCCTCTCAATAATTTTTTTATTCGTGGAAAGAAATAGAAATCGCATGGTGCTTTATAGCAGATATTCCATCATTTCTGTACCCGACAAAGTCAAATATTTGGTCGTTCATCTAATCGAGTGTGCAGAGGTTTATTGTGACGAAGACGGATTCTACTTTTCCAAAACAACAGGCAAGTAATTGCAGATATCTGCACATAGTAAAGAGTAGTATAGCTGGCGTAACTGTTTTTTTTACAGAACAATCGTAGCCTAATAATCCACATGTTCGATGAACGAGGCCATCTTTTCTAGTACTTCCTTCTTTCTTCATATTTGTTGGTAACTCTTCAGAAAGAAACATTCACTGCGCAGTGCCGGGTTCTTCACAGTATGTCCAACATTCATACCGGTGATGATATCGAATACAGTGTTTGAGTAACCTTAGTAGAATTTTCCTAACATTTCCCGACACTAATCAATGCGAAAGTGTTTTTTATCATCGGTCAATTCAACTAACATAAAACAATATTATGCAGCTAATAATTCTAAACTTTCCTATGTGAAATTTTAAAGTATTAAAAAGATAAAAGGTATTGGAAAATTTACATTTATTTATTTTAGTGTTTGCATAAAATATCATCTTTTGGTGTTTACGTCCTTTGACCCCTCAAAGGACGTAAACATCTATCTTTTTCGCAATTAAATGAAACTACGTGATGTAGTATTATTTCTACTATCTTTAATTTCTTTACCACGACCTAGGTTTCGTTGTATTACAACATCTTCAGGTGGGATATTAGCAAAGATTAACTCTTAGGAACAACCAACAGCATTTATATGTTTCAAACACAATAGCGGAAGACTACTTTGTGCGGATTTTTCCATTGTTTATGTTAGTGAGTTTATTGCAGGGGCGCAGACTAGGTTTTATTATATTACAGAGAGTTATACAATATACCAGTATTCTAGTTGGGGTATTAAATTCAATTGTTGTTATTATGTGAAATTATACAATGTAAACTTTAGGGTGTATGTAATAAAATTAAATGGAAGTTATTGTCGGTAATATATTGCAAAGGCAAGGGTATTTGAAAGTAAGGCCAAGGTAATATACTAATTCTACATATCTTATTATCGGTAATATATTTATACAAAAGCAAGGGTATTTGAAAGTAAGGACAAGGTAATACACTAATTCTACATATCTCCGGTTTTGTGTATTCATATATTTATTTATTTATTTCTTTTAATTTTTTTTTTTTTTTTTCTTTTTTTTTTTTTTTTTTTTTTTGTTTTTATTATATATACGTATATTTATATGTGTATTAATGCTGCAACAATTTCCGGAGTACTGTAGTGTCAATGTTTTATATTTATATTATATCTAGAAGATATTAAGAATGGGTGATGATATTATATTTAGTTGTTCATTTAATATATTGACCTTGATATCTTTTTTATGTCTGTTTATTTCTAATGTTTCTAGGATATTAAGTTTATTGCCTTTTGTATTTATTTGTAATATATATGGGGCATTATCAGTATGGGGGTGATGGTTATTTTCAATGAGATGTTTAGCAAAGTGAGATGTGTCTGGTTTATTATTACGCCAGCTGGCGATGTGTTCTTTATATCTTGTATTAAAATCTCTTCCTGTTTGACCTATGTATACACTATTACAATCGTTACATTTAAGTTTATAGATACCACTCTTTTTAAGTTTATCTATTTTTTCTTTATTATTAATAAGGGTTTTACCCAAGTTATTTAAGGTACTATACGTACATGTTATATTATTTATATTTTTATTATTAGTTAAGAGTTTTCCTAATTTGAGTGATACATTACCTATGTATGGGATAGATTTATAGTAAATATTATTCTTATTTGGTGCGACCGGGTATATTTCTTGTATTAGTATTTTTCTTAATTTATTATGGTACAGTTTTGTGACAATTGATGGGTCATAATTATTATTTGTTGCGATTAGTTTCATAGTTTTTATTTCTTTACGTAGGTTAGGTTTTTCAAGAGGGATTGTTAAAGCTCTGTGAATCATGGCATGAAATGCTGCTAACTTATGGGACCAAGGGTGTTGAGATTGACCATTAATTATGGAGTCTGTAAATGTGTCTTTTCTAAATATACTAAATTTATGTTCGTTATTTTTGCGTTCTATTGTTATATCTAAAAAATTAAGTTTATTATCAGACTCTACTTCTAAAGTGAATTTGATATTATTGTGTAGGGAGTTAGCAAAGTTAACAAACTGGTCTAACTGTCGCTGTGTACCTTTCCAGCAGATAAGGATGTCGTCAACGTATCTATAATAGTATAATATATTGGTCGCTAATTTACTGTTTAAGAGGCTGGTTTCTAGATGATTCATAAATAACTCGGCTAAAAGGGGACTGAGGGGGGAGCCCATTGCAAGGCCATTAACTTGTTGAAAAAAATTGTTATCGAATAGAAAATAATTTTGGTCTGTGCATAGTTTAAAGAGATCTCTAATTTCCGATGCTTCAATGGGATTTAATTTTTTCCTTTCTAGGATATCTGAAATGATATTTAGGCAATCTTTTGGTGGTATATTAGAAAATAAGTTTACTACGTCGAGTGATACTAGTTTACAATTGGGTGTTAGATGTATATTTTTAATTTTATTACAGAGATCAACAGAGTTTTTAATGGTATGTTTAGGTGCAAATCCGGTTTTATTACGGAAGATCCTAAACATACCATTAAAAACTCTGTTGATCTCTGTAATAAAATTAAAAATATACATCTAACACCCAATTGTAAACTAGTATCACTCGACGTAGTAAACTTATTTTCTAATATACCACCAAAAGATTGCCTAAATATCATTTCAGATATCCTAGAAAGGAAAAAATTAAATCCCATTGAAGCATCGGAAATTAGAGATCTCTTTAAACTATGCACAGACCAAAATTATTTTCTATTCGATAACAATTTTTTTCAACAAGTTAATGGCCTTGCAATGGGCTCCCCCCTCAGTCCCCTTTTAGCCGAGTTATTTATGAATCATCTAGAAACCAGCCTCTTAAACAGTAAATTAGCGACCAATATATTATACTATTATAGATACGTTGACGACATCCTTATCTGCTGGAAAGGTACACAGCGACAGTTAGACCAGTTTGTTAACTTTGCTAACTCCCTACACAATAATATCAAATTCACTTTAGAAGTAGAGTCTGATAATAAACTTAATTTTTTAGATATAACAATAGAACGCAAAAATAACGAACATAAATTTAGTATATTTAGAAAAGACACATTTACAGACTCCATAATTAATGGTCAATCTCAACACCCTTGGTCCCATAAGTTAGCAGCATTTCATGCCATGATTCACAGAGCTTTAACAATCCCTCTTGAAAAACCTAACCTACGTAAAGAAATAAAAACTATGAAACTAATCGCAACAAATAATAATTATGACCCATCAATTGTCACAAAACTGTACCATAATAAATTAAGAAAAATACTAATACAAGAAATATACCCGGTCGCACCAAATAAGAATAATATTTACTATAAATCTATCCCATACATAGGTAATGTATCACTCAAATTAGGAAAACTCTTAACTAATAATAAAAATATAAATAATATAACATGTACGTATAGTACCTTAAATAACTTGGGTAAAACCCTTATTAATAATAAAGAAAAAATAGATAAACTTAAAAAGAGTGGTATCTATAAACTTAAATGTAACGATTGTAATAGTGTATACATAGGTCAAACAGGAAGAGATTTTAATACAAGATATAAAGAACACATCGCCAGCTGGCGTAATAATAAACCAGACACATCTCACTTTGCTAAACATCTCATTGAAAATAACCATCACCCCCATACTGATAATGCCCCATATATATTACAAATAAATACAAAAGGCAATAAACTTAATATCCTAGAAACATTAGAAATAAACAGACATAAAAAAGATATCAAGGTCAATATATTAAATGAACAACTAAATATAATATCATCACCCATTCTTAATATCTTCTAGATATAATATAAATATAAAACATTGACACTACAGTACTCCGGAAATTGTTTCAGCATTAATACACATATAAATATACGTATATATAATAAAAACAAAAAAAAAAAAAAAAAAAAAAAGAAAAAAAAAAAAAAATTAAAAGAAATAAATAAATAAATATATGAATACACAAAACCGGAGATATGTAGAATTAGTATATTACCTTGGCCTTACTTTCAAATACCCTTGCCTTTGCAATATATTACCGACAATAACTTCCATTTAATTTTATTACATACACCCTAAAGTTTACATTGTATAATTTCACATAATAACAACAATTGAATTTAATACCCCAACTAGAATACTGGTATATTGTATAACTCTCTGTAATATAATAAAACCTAGTCTGCGCCCCTGCAATAAACTCACTAACATAAACAATGGAAAAATCCGCACAAAGTAGTCTTCCGCTATTGTGTTTGAAACATATAAATGCTGTTGGTTGTTCCTAAGAGTTAATCTTTGCTAATATCCCACCTGAAGATGTTGTAATACAACGAAACCTAGGTCGTGGTAAAGAAATTAAAGATAGTAGAAATAATACTACATCACGTAGTTTCATTTAATTGCGAATAATGAATTTCTACAAAATTAACGCCAAATATATTCAATATCTATCTTTTTTGTATGTATAATTAAATATCATTCATTTTATCTTTTTTGTATGTATAATTAAAGGTAATTTTCGGTTTATAAGAAGAAGGTTTGAATAATCATTCTTAGATCAATATTTTTATAATAGAATATATGTCTCTAAATATTGATTTCAGATTTACAATCATAAAGGGTAATGAAAAGAAAATTCGGTTTGGGTGTATTTTTGTTATGAGCCGATTTAATTTGTGCTAACTTGATCCTGGTCCCTACTTGATCACGTAGTATGCATGCAAATAAAATAGTCTAGATCTGATGTCAGCAAGTATTTACTCACCATGTATCCCGAATTCCCAAACCGAGTATGGTTTCCCATTTATAGCGTACAAAATGTCTCTTTTTTTAACTCGAAGTACGTTTTTTTAAATGCGTGCTATTTTTAATTTTTTTTTTGAAAATCAATATTTTTATAATAAAAATCAGTAGTTATTAGAAAAAATGGTGATATGACAATTTTTTTGTTCTAGATCAAAATTTGATATTCATACTACAGGCTCTGGAGCAATGCCCGGCAATTCACCATTTCACAGGTATATTAGCGGTTGTTTCCGCTTTTTACGTTATACATTGGCATAAAGTATCTCCGTTAATGTTTAAATATCTTTTTCGTGTGAAAAAATCTAGAACTAAAATTAAATAACAGCTTTTAAGAAGCTTAAGTATTAAGAAATTAAGAAGCAACCAGAATTTCAATTAACGTGAGAAAACGATTTATTTAAAATGTCAAAAAAGATAGTTACGCGGGGAAAACTATTTCCACTTTTACCTCAATACCTTTATAATTGTATTTTTACTTAAAACCAAGTAAATTTTTAAAGTCACATTGTTGGCACTTGTCCTCAAGCATATATTATATTATAAGGATATTATAATGTGATATTACAACGGTTGTGTTTTTAGCGAATTATCTAAGTAAATATATGTTTGCGCTATTAAGTCCTCTTTGATATCGGCAACGGGCCTATAGAAAGAGTATGTAATGTCGAGACCATATGTTACAAGAATAAAAAATATTATTGAAGAAAACGTAAATAGAGAAAACGAAGCAAATAAGCCGCTTACATGTTTGATTTCAATTGTCAAGAAAAAAAAAGCAGTGATATTACATTTTTTATAAAAAGTCAAGTTACATTTCATACTGGTTAAGAAATAAACTCTTTGAATTTTCTTAGAAATATAATTTTTATGTAAATTATATTTCTAAGAAAATGTTTGGATTAATAAGATGAAACGAAGTTCAGATTTTATCCCCTTACTTACTTTATGCACAGGCTCGTGGAAAAAAGGAAAAAAAAGAATAAAGGACGAAAGACATTCATTTTGACAATTAAAACGAATGTCAATGTTTATTTTATTAACGCTTAATTTTTAACTTCCTTATGACAATTTAAAAAAATTACCGATATGGATTATCTTTAGTAACGGCTTATTTCTAAAAAGTTATTTTGTACTTCTTCTAATTTTTATAACTATTTTTATTTCATAGTAATGATTCTTCAGATATCATAATTTTAATATAACCTTGTTTCTGAAAATATCATGTATACAATACATGATATAGACAATTATATAATATAGTACAATTTTTTATACACTGATTGTTTTGTGACACAAGGCTCATTTCCCTGGCCTCCTTTCAAAAATTTTATTTTATAAAAAAATTCAATTTTACAAGTACTTGAACAGATTATTTGAAACTGTTCGATTTGAAAACAGACACTATACGAAATTGAAAATGTTTATCTTATTGGTGTATAAAATTTTGGAGAAAAAGAATTATTTTTTCCTTTTTTGTTTAAATTGTGTTTTATTTATAATTGTTTCACTCATTTATTATTCATAATTCACGTTTTGTTGTCGCTCTTGTAATCAATCTA
The DNA here is from genome assembly GCA_039881145.1 of Druceiella hillmani. NCBI lineage: Eukaryota > Metazoa > Arthropoda > Insecta > Lepidoptera > Hepialidae > Druceiella > Druceiella hillmani. The sequence continues at coordinate 25,194,675 of JAYKKI010000013.1, read as the reverse complement.
AATATTAAACACTTTTATATTTATATTTATATATATATATATATATATATATATATATATATATATATATATACACACACACGCATATATATTTTCCTTCTGTAAGTAATACTTTATGTTCTTATTTAAAAAAATCGAACTGTCATGGGACGCCTGGCAGATGTGAAATATCTAAATTATATTAATATTCACCAAACCCTAATAAACCCGATGAACAGCAGCGCAAACATAGATTTGAACCATGAATATATACAATAGAGCTCCATCTATCGAAAAATATTACCAGAAATATTTTACATTTAAAAAATTATTTTATTCAAAAAGAAAATAAGATTACCCATCTATATTAAATATTTCAAGAACCAAACTAATGGCTCGAGGTATAACTTTCTATATGATATACATCAAAAGTATCCTACACAAGATTAAAATAATTTTAGATATGGGTGTACTTTAGTCAAAGTGCAAATTTTACTGTTTGTTTATTTTTGAAACGAAAGAACACATGTATGTATGAAAAAACAACATTTTCAATCTTGAAGCATCGATTTTCAAAAAAAAGAAAAATAGGTTATTTTCACATTACTTCGATATTTATTCGACATTTGAACTTATATGTACACTATGTATCTTACCATCGTCACTTTATTTAATACAAATTTACTCCGTTTAACTTTGTACGTATCGTTTTTCATCAAAATATGGGTACCACGGTGGAAGCAACACATTTATTTGTGATAAACAAATTTGGTGTGATCTTGACAAATAAAAGTATTGTGATATTTGAAGTGATGTTGACAAATATGAATCTTACGACATACGCATGATGTTGACAAATATGACTATTACGACATATGCATGATGTTGACAAATATGACTATTACGAGATATGCATGATGTTGACAAATATGACTATTACCACGTATGCATGATGTTGATAAATATGACTATTACGACGTATGTATGATGTTGACAAATATGACTATTACGACATATGCATGGTGTTGACAAATATGACTATTACGACATAAGCATATATTAGACATGTTGGCTTTCCTTAATCGACTGACGTTATTTTTCACGAGTGACGTCATTTTGTTACCGACATTCTAACAATTTAGGATTGCACTTTTTGAAGCATTATATATATATATATATATATATATATATATATATATATATATATATATATATATTGCATGATCATTATGAAGTGAGAATAATCTCACTTAAAGTACTAGACACCAGAATTTCTATACTGTTATGCTATTCATTGATTTCCCTTTTCACTCTTATTAATAGTAACTTACTTTTGCTTTTCGATAGATTTTGCTTTTCAACCCTCAAACTTTTCTTCTCAAATAATTTAGCTTTTCGAAGCTCTTGATAACTTTCTTTTAAAAAGTGTCTAACCAATTCTTTTAGAAAAATACGTTGAGTTTTATGTTTATATTATATGCTTTCAAAACTCTCACAGCTTTTATGAGAGCAACCCGTAAAAGTTAAAGGAATATTTTGTTAGTAGTTACCAATCACGCGTTCGTGACACAGGAATTATTCTGTTGTTTTTTCAGCAAATAAATGTGAATGATTATTGTTCATTCGATTAATACAAATTTAAATAGTTATTTTTATTACATATCATGTGACATATAATAAAAATAATTGAGAGTGGTCATGTAATTAAACAACTAAATCCAACAAATATACGTTTAAAATCTTCCTAAAGTGTCTTCTATACCTGCAGTTGCGAATCTTTTAACACCACGCGAGCATTCTAAAGCAATGGATATAAGAAAGTGGTGCCGTAATCTAGCGGTCGTAATTTGATATCGACGTATTAATAAAGGCATCGTCAGTCGTAGATAATAAAAGCATCGTCGTCTTAGAAAATCATAGCTCAAGAATGACAAAAATAATTGTCGCTCGCGATTAATTTAGTGAAAAAATAAAACCAATGAAACATTTGACGTCTTATTAATTTTGTTTGTGATAATCTTACATTTTTTTCATTAAACTCACTTTTTGTTCTATAACTAAGCACATGGGATATACACAAATGACTAAGTAATAATACTTAAAAATATTTAAAAAAACATTATCTAATTTTTTCCAACGTTCGTTTTTGCAAAATACGATTCATTATATTTAAAAAATCCAATCTTGTATTTTGTGTTTCTCTGGTCTAAAGTATAAACAATTTTTACAAACAATACCCACATGTGTTTGTTTGAGGGAGTGTATATGTGTTTGTGTTCATATGTTTTATGTTGGTTATGTTTTTCGTTAAGTTCGATAGGTTAGGGTAGGGTTATTAGATTTGATTGGTTAGGCTGGTTTAATTAGGTTAGGTTTTAAATTAAAATGTTAACTTTTACATTTGAATGATATTACAATTTCTTAAAATTTCTTTCATTTCAACATGACATTATTACTCTATCATTAAAATCCTATTGCATTAAATATTCTGTTGTTCTGTTCATTCTCTAATATTTCTGTTAATTATCAAGATCTTAACATATTAAATATTTTACTTAAAAGTAATAACAGTTTTTAAAAATATATGAGATCATTTTTAATTTACTGAGAAAAGAAAAAAATCGCCATAAATACAGAGCAATATTATTTTTTTTTTATGAATTGAATTAGTGTCCGTATTTAAATACCGTTTTATTATATTATATGTTTCCATTGCTCAAATTTAGAGTCAATACCCATTTATATTATTTCCGTTTCCATCTATGTATCGTACATATATCCACAACATTACGTTCTTACACATATTACTGGACAATAAGCAAGTGCATTAAATGTACTTTATCAGCCCACTTATTTTATATATATATATATATATATATATATATATATATATATATATATATCAATTCATACATTCCATACAAAAATAACACTGCCCCTTCTAACACCAGTTATTATAAATAACGTCTATGACGGAGTAGTGCAACCTACCGAAATGTATACATGAAGGGTCGTCATTAAATATCACTCACGTTAGAATGTGTTGTGTGTGATAATAATTACTTCATTATAATAAAGATTATTTTTAAGATCTTTCTTGCCGTTTAAATGATTCATATGAGCTATATACAGTATAGCTATTTTTAATACATGCGCCAAAAATGGGAGGCATCTTCTATTTGTTCACCATATGATAACACATTTAGAAGTGTAATGCAAAGAATGGTATATCAAATTTATGTATATATATATATATATATATATATATATATATATATATATATATATTTATATATATGGCCTATCATTTTACTTTTTCTGTGGCATATACTTTGTAAATGATAAATTTTGGGTACGAATATTCGCGTGTGGATGTTAATATACCACCAACTGAATGTTGTTTAATTAACATCTAACTTATCGAGTTACATATGTCATGGATAACAGTAGGGAGTCGCATATGCCGTGGGTGACAAATCATATTGAACTCATTCGAATAGAGCAGTGAAGCGCTGCGTGTGCCCAGCCAATATCACTTCGATATACATAAAGTGAATTTTTCGTTCAGCCATGTACATACACGAGTGGTACTACAACTCAACATATTAAACATTTTTCTCCATTTGAAATGCCCATCATACCAATGAGGTAATAGAATCAGAGATTGTATGAATATGAAAAGACGTAAGATTCATTATGACATAAGTTACATTATGCTGCTGCGATAATGTCGGGCATGTCTAGTAATATACTGATGCCGGCGTAAGGGCGCACGCCACCTTTCAGTCATGAGTCGCAGTGATAAGTAACTTTTTAGATTCTACTTCCCCTAGAAAGAAATGTGTATTTATATTTCATGATCATGTTTGTCTCATGATGAAGAATATATGGTGATTAATTTTATCGCAGTAGTCTTTTAACAAATGTCGCCGTATTATTTTTTGATCGTAGGCCCTTTGGGCGCGCGGCGTACCAAGCGGAGTCCAAGCGAAGTGGTGTCTTGGAGTGGTGTTTTACGATTATAAAATACTACAAACCAGTATCGGGCAGTAGTACCACAGATATGAAAAGCAACGTACTGCTTTCGCCACCTCGCCTGCCCAACGTGGTGATAATGTCATTGCTTGTGATACGCGCATTGGAGAGCACTCATATGTCCACCAGTAGACTGATACTACAAAAATTAGCATAACTTTATTCTTGGTATCTATTTTAATTCAGTTTTCTTTTCCACGTTCAAAAGTATTATGTTTTACTTTATTTGAGAAAGCCTTTTTGTTTCATAGCGTTAGCTTTTTATTACAATCGCTTTTATATTAGTTTCTTCTTTTTTTTGGAAATATTTTCTTGGTTTGATAATCTAAGCTTCGGGAGTTGTTCCTTTTTCACATTATTTACAATTTATTGCAAAATGTCATTATATCGAAAAATATATCAGCAAAATAATTGCCAAGACACATAAACTCCGAAACATCGGATTTTCTTTAGACGAATAACGGTTGGGAACAATGTTGCTCTCGGGTCTACCGGAATATAATGGTATCCTACTCGGGTACAGAAATAAGTGTGGATTCAATTAAAGCTACAATTTGTGACAGGGAGGCGTTCCTGATTAACAGAAATTTTAAAGGAAATAAACACAGAAACAGGTGCTTCGACATATATGAAAGAAGGAAAAACAAAAGAACTTAAACAACGAGGATTTTACACACACTACTGCTTTTACCACTTCGGCCAATGATATCATGACGCAGTATATAGACTCGGGTTCCTCTATGCATATGACAAAGTACAACTGTGTTTTGCAGAAGAACATATATAGCCACCTCAACTCAGCAACAGTGACAGTCTCGGTTACCCAGGCTATTAAAATAGGCAAATAAAAAACCACTTTTGGTGAACGCTCTGATGAAGTGAGCATCAACATACGTAACATTAAAGTTCAGTACAATAAAAGCATACGTTAAATTGTATTATATTTGCCAGATTTAGCAACAAAATTATTGTCGACTAGCCAAATCACTAAATACGGTTTGCAAGTAAAGTTTTATAATTAAGGCGTTATAATAAACATAAACCATGAATTTGTAGATATTGCCAGTTTGATTAGAAATATATACAGATTAAATACATATCGGATGTTGATAAAACGGATATTTTCCAATAGCAGCAATACCTGAATAATTTGAATTTCGATAATCTAGAAAACGTTGTAAATAATATGGCCTGTAGGCTGTTATACATAAAGAATACCTGGCTTAAATATATAATACTCTAGAAGGCAAACTATTATATATTTATATATAGTTTGCCTTCTAGAATATTATATATTTAAGCCCGATATTCTTTATGTATAATAGATATAAAGTTATGTATAATAGATATAAAAAGTTTTAGATATAAAGAATATCGGGCTTAAATATGTAATACTTTAGAAGGCAAACTGACGTGACTGACTCTTAAATATCTGAGCTCCGATAGAAACTATCAAGTTTCCTTCAAAGTTTCTAACATTCATAGCTGTTCTAAAAAGATGTTTACTTTTTTCCTGCAAAGGAAGTCGCAAGCGTTAGAAACAAATTTAAGATTTCAGAAACCAAATAAAGAATCAATTAAATATCGGTATTAAATATCTCCTCACAGACCACATAAAAAATAATAAATTAGAGCCCAGAACATGGAAAGTAAACTTTATCGGATATTGTAAAAACGCAAAAGGATATTGATTTATTGCACCCAAGTCAAGAATAAGAAAAATAAAGATACAATATTCCTGGAATAAACCGTTAGAAGTCGTGCATTTTCGATGACACCACAAATTTAAATAATCTCTTATACTGAGATATATGAAATAAAGAATGACTTGCGGTGATCATCCATTTTAAATATTTATGCTCAATCTTCAGTACTAATGGCAAAAACGATAACGAAGTCGCTAATGGAACTACCAGAGGAAGGCTAAAATTTAGAGAATGTATAAAACAATGTTTCAAAATGTTGGACGATCAACAATCAACACTTTAATAAATTACGCACACTTTTACAAATTAATACATAATAAGAGGGAAATTCAAATTCACCTTGATAAGAAGCAAATTTAAAGAAAAACTATTCCGATGTTATGATCAAATCCAGAAAGATTCGTTTTCTAAAATTATCAACGACCAAACATGAACGTGGAAGGACACCGGTTGACACAAAAAGAACGTGGTTGACAATAGTCGAAAGAGACCAGAAAGAAGTTCAACTTAATACCAATACAGCGTATGAGTATAACCGTACTCAGTGGAAGAAAATGACAATAAAACCCGCTCCAAAGCAAAAGGGTCAAACGGTCTAGGGCAATAGTAATAATAGAAAGGAGTGATTTCAAGCAAGTAATAGTTAATACGCTTCGTTTAATAACTAAATTAAATGACCTGTGAAATGTGGCATTGATATTTTAGATATTTCGATGTCAATGGAATGGGTACTTTCCATATTTAATGGTCTGAAATTTACTGTCTTGGTCTGGTCTGAATGGTCTGAAATTTGCTATTTTGGCCTGTAATATAACAAGCCGAAACTTTATATCATTGTTCGTTTCCGGAGAAAAAAACCTTATAATACTTTTCGCATAAAAATTAAATAAATTGCGCGCGTTCGCATAAGAATAGTTCACGGTGGCGAGGAGCGTGAGGGTTAGAAATACTTAATGCAGTGGTTGGCGCTTTAAGAACCAAACCGCATAAATATTTTATTGACTCAAAAACGAAACAAAACAATAAAATTTTATGCATCACAAAACAGAAGAAGAAATTTTACTGTCACATATCTCTAAAAAGAACAATAAACTAGGTAAGGTGCGGTTGGATATTTTACTTTGCATTGTAGTGGTCATATAAGGATGCCAATTAATCCGTTTTCACAGTCTCCGCTAAGCTTTATTTAACTATTTTAAGGTGAAATTACAATTCATAACTACACCAAGATATTCAATATATTCTTGGTCTGTTCGGTTTTCTCGTTTTATGCCCCGTATGGGCTTCTGCGATTAGTAAAATTTTACACACACACACATCCCACTCGTTATTATATTAACTTAATGAATGTTAAGTGAGATAGTATTTTACAAATCCTTGACTTTTTACGACAATCGTCTTCAACTAGGTTAAAGTTTGAAACAAAATTAGTTCAGAAGTTTGAAATGCCATCATTATTTGAATTAGAAAGTCGTAGTTTTTTAAAATTCGTCACAATTTTTAGGTAATCAAACTGTTCCGGAACCAATTAACATTTCGTCTCATTTCTAAGAATCGCAACTAACACGTATCCTCCTAGGTTATGATTCAACAAATATTCAATTATTATTATTACATATTCTATGAAACAAACTGACAGAGCCACAGTTTGTTCATTTTCATAAAGCTTTGGGTAAATTGTTAATAACTTTGGTCAATATTGTTATTTCACATTTAGGATTGGCTATTGTAGAATAACTAGAATAAACATCGTTTAACGCATACTCCAAACGCTTTCCACGTATCACTTGGCAATTACTAATATCCTTGAACTATGCATAAAATATATAATCAGCTGTTATCACCAGGTATAGGTGGCGATCGCCAGGTATAGGGGTTTATCGCCAGGAGGAAGGGGCAGAAAAAGCACGTGTTGGTTTTATATAATTTGGGAGTGGTAAAGGAACCACATTGTAGATATTATTAATATTAGAAAGTACAAGCGGGAACTTAATAATTATAATTACTTTATTTAAATGGTAATAACCTATTAGGTCGGTAAGTAATTTATTTCATATTATATTCCTTTGGAGAGTAACAAAAGTTGGTGAATCATAATGTTTATTTTTATATCATTCTAATTCATTATATAGTTTCAAAAGACATAAGTCTTTTACATATATACATCACTCTACTGACACATACACACAGTAGGGCGAAGTATGATCATTTTACAAAATAAAAGAATATTCACGTCATGCATGTCGAAAGACGAGCTTGTTGATATACTTTAAAGAGGAATAATGAAAGAATTTAATTGCCATTTAAATTGTTATTTAGTCTTATTCTATTTTTATTTATTACAGGCAAATAATTATTAAAATTAGAAATACTACTTTTATTGACAAGAATATTATCTTTAATTATACGCGCAAGTGTTTCTTCATTGCACTGTGACTGTGAAATGGCATCTGTAAACTTGTTAGCATCATCAGTCTAAAGTACGAGGAATATTTGAAGAATAGAACTACTAGCATTGAATAATCCATAATTTGTTCATTTATACATATTATTAGAGCTGTGATATAAGGCATAACTTTTTAATATCATTTTCGTGTTGTCTTTGCAAAGCTTATAAACAATTAGCACAATCGACTTTAATTTGAGAAGTGTAAGAATTACCAAAGATAAGTATTTTATAATCTACTCCATAATGGTTGAATGTGCTGGATATCTAACTATGCTATAACATTCCAATCATCACACAGTCAGTAAACTTAACATAGTAGGTGATCGAAATAGAGACCTTGACTTCCAGTTTTCGATGAGACGAAATGACTGGTGCACCAGCGCTTGGAGACATCTGTGAATGAATGAATACCATCAGCTTTAGGCATAAGTTGCTGATTTTATTTCAGTGTAATGGTGACCTACATGTTTCTATTTTTTGGAGACAGTACTTTGTTTTATTTGTGATGGTGACGTGTGTAGACTGTATCATAAACGTTATTATTATATGTTTAGTATACTTATCATAATATTATTAGGAGTGTTCTTCAGAAATAGAAATATTTGTAGAGCTCTAAAATAATCTATGATTCAGTGCGCAAATATTATCCGTATATACAGTTTTTCCTAGCGTATCGATTGATATAGGAATGTATAGTTTGAGACCAAACATGACTTCAAATGAGCAATAAGGTCTAGTTGAATGGAGTTTTGAATTATATGAAAACATTGCAGTATTTAGACATAGGTCCCAAGGTTGTTGATTTTTATTTATATACAACCTTAAATATTTTTTGAGAGATGTATTGCTTTATTCCAGAACACCACTGGCAGTAACTTACGAATATGTGTTTAATATCAAATAATCAATCTAACTTTGTAATTGCATAGGAATTTAGTCTCGTTCATTTTGAAATTTAAAATGAACGAGACCTTAAGCTGTTTGTTCAGCAGAGCATGTTAACCTATGTAGGTTATATTTGAATATACTTCGTTGAGTTATCCTGAAAAGTTATAATAAATTTTTGTTAAATGTGATAATTTATGTGAAATGAAACAACGAGATCTCCAAATAATTTTTCATTAGGCATAGAAGGAGAGGACATAATGATTATGTAAGTTTGATTTGTTTGACGAAGCGGTTTGTTGATTTGTGAAGATTTGCAATTTTTTTACATAGAATTCTATGTCTTGGTTTTTTTTTGTCCACCAATATGTAGATTTTAGACGCTGATATATTCTAGATATGTCTAATTGATTTTCTTGAAGGATTCTTTTGATTTCATCGAGGTTAGGACGGGTATAGAATTATGATGAGTATTTATTTTAATACTTGAATTGCAAGATAGGAAAGTTAAATAGTGTATATTTTCATGAAATTTTATTACAAGGACCAGTGAAATCGGAAATAGCAAATTCTTTCTCTGCTATATACAGACACGCTCGACAAACATGCTCCCCTAAAACTCGTCAAAATTAAGTGGAGAGCTGCACCTTGGCTTAAGGATTCTATTAGAAAAATGATAGCCAAACGTGATCACGTTAAAACTAAGTATAAGACTGATCCCAGCCCAAATCACTGGGAGAATTTTAGAGTGCTTAGAAATAAATATTCTCAAATGTGTCGAAATGCCAAAAAACACTATATTTCTGCATCAATACGTGATTGTACTCCTAATAATATTTGGAAGTTTTTGGGTACTCTAGGCATTGAAAAATCTTCTACCACTTCGGAGAGCTGGCGATTGGATATCGACCAATTAAATTCACATTTTTCTACGCCACCCACTGTACTTAAACCAGCTGTTAAGTCTGCAACTATGAACGGTATCTCGTCTTCATCCGTTTCTAATGAACATCAATTTACGCTAAGGGATACCTGTGAGTCCGAAGTTAAAGCTAATCTTCTTGCGATAAAATCGAAATCCATGGGATTTGATGGCTTAAATATTAATGCTGTTAAACCAATAATAGATATCGTAGCTCCGGTCATCGCTGATATTCATAATACCTCTTTGAAAACTGCTGTCTTCCCTTTGGAATGGCAAAAAGCCTATATTGTGCCCGTACCTAAAATTTTATTACCTACGCAACCAAAGGATTTTCGGCCCATATCTATACTACCGCTTCTATCTAAAGTCTTTGAACGTATTTTTCAAGGTCAACTTGTTACTTTCTTCAATGCCCATAGGTCTCTAAATCCACTTCAATCTGGCTTTAAATCTGGCCACAATACCTCAACTGCCCTTGTTAAGGTTACTGATGATATACGCTTGGCTATGGATAATACACAAGTCACTGTCCTTGTGCTTCTTGATTTCAGCAGTGCGTTCAATTCTGTTGACTGAGATATACTTCTTGCCCGCTTGAAATATTTTAATATATCCCAACAATCACTTGAGTGGTTTAGTTCACATCTTCATGGACGCAGGCAATGTGTTAAGTTGACAGATACGTATTCGGAGTGGACTGATCTTACAGCTGGTGTACCTCAAGGTGGAGTTCTCTCTCCTCTCCTCTTCTCAGTGTTTATTGATGATGTTGTTAAAAACATTTCTAGCAATTATCATCTCTATGCTGATGACCTACAAATCTATGCGCACTCGAACCTCCATTCCTTATCGACACCCTTAATCGAGATCTCGCTTCAATTGGTCAGTGGACTCATGAAATGGGTCTTTTGGTTAGCCCAAGTAAGTCACAAGCTATCATCATCGGTAGTCAAAGACTGACTTCTAAAGTAAACCTACTAGTTTACCGAAATTAGTGCTATATAGTACAATAATAACATACACGTCAACTGTTAAAAACCTGGGCCTACTGATCGATCAAAATCTTAATTGGCGGCCTCAAGTAAATGATGTTAGTCGTCGTGTCTTCAACAGGAAACACACTCTTTGAAACGTCTTCAAAATTTTCTACCGACTACAACAAAAATCTACCTTTGTCAAACACTTTTATTACCATTAATCGATTATGGAGACGTGTGCTATTCTGATCTTAATGAAGAATATTTGTGCAAGTTGGAACGTCTTCAAAATTTATGCATTCGGTATATCTTCGGCCTCAAAAAATATGATCACATTTCGGAATACAGGTCACTTCTCAGATGGCTGAAGATCCGTGATCGACGCCAACTTCACACACTTACACTTCTTTTTAACATATTAAAAAATCCTCATAGCCCAAATTATCTTAGTGGCAAATTTAAAGATTTGTCTGCTCACGGCCTTGGGCTGCGATCTGAAAGTTCACACACCCTACTTATTCCTAAACATACCAGTACCACTTACGAAAAATCCTTCACTGTTCAAGCAGCAAAAATTTGGAATCACCTGGATCCTGACATCAGGAACATCACGTCAATAAATATTTTCAAAGATCGAGTGAAAAAGTCCTGCATCTCCTGAAACCTTTTCCTTTGTGTCCTCAACCTTTCCTGTCTTTCCTGTCTTTCCCATCCCAAATCATGTCAATAGTTTATTTTATTTTTTAATTTACTTTTGTATTTTTTTTGTCTAATGAAATATTAAGAATTTTCATTGTAAAATTTCTTACAGTCTACCAATTAAATTTCAATACAAATTGTTATGGTTGACTGGAAGAGATTGCTCATGTAGCAATAAGTCCGCCATATGTACTGTACATAAAAGTTAATAAATAAATAGATAAATAAATAAATGTTTTCATTCCATCAGGAATAGTAAGTGTTGAGTTCACGTTCAATCTCTCCAACATAGGGTTAACTAGTAAAGGATTCTAATATATCATGACAATAGGGTATTGATTCCTCTAAATCTATAGCTAACGGACAGACTTAAATTTATATTTTGCTTTTAATGAGGTGTCATTGAATTTGTGTATCATCTGAGGTGAATAAATTGTCTGAAGTTTCTTCGTACTGCTCATATGTTTTAATAAGAATGCTTCTGACGGGATAGGATAATTTTATTTACGGAATTAGACAGATTGTACACAAGTAAATTACAATCATTATTAAAATCGGTGTGTTGGTTATTAATATTTATAAAGAAAAGAGAAAGCTCATTTTCGTTAGACTTTAATGTACCTTGTTTGTACACAATTCCATAACACACAAATTTTAATGTTATTATCTGCATTAGTATAAGACGCAATGAAACTAGTAGGTTTTTTTATGAGATATAGTATTTGATTTAATATAAGATACAAAGGATTTAGTACTTAACTTAGTTTAGCTTTAATTAGATTTTCAGCTTACAATTTCGGGACTACAACGGCACGAATACGTAAACAGATCATTTAGTTTAAAATCTGTCCTTGATGGACATTATCAGTTGGTTCGTGACTTTCTGGTAATTGCTTATATCTGATATGGTATTGACCTGGATGGTCGTTATTCAATTTAGGACACTTCACTTATTTAGATTTATTACATTCGCGTTTGTGATATTCTGAAATATTAGGCTTACATATTGATAGTAATCCGCAAGTCATGGGAATCATTCCATAATCCCCACCTGAAGATATGGTCACACAGCGAAAACTAGGTCGTGGTTAATTATTTAAATAAAGTAGACATAATACTATATCACACAGTTTCATTTAGTTGTAAATAAAAATTTAGTGATTATGAATTTCTACAAAATTAACGCCAAATATATTAAGTATTATTTTGAGAAAGAATTTGATAACGATTTATTTGAAGATCGATATTTACTATATTGAAATAATTATTGAAATTGATTACGATTGTAGCAATTGACTAGTGTTACCCAATTTATATCAAATGTTACAAGTGTTTACTTTTAGGCATGTTTTTGAAAAAATAATATTTTGTGTTTTCTTCTGTTCATTTGCAATATTAACAGCTAAGTTTATTTCGGATTTTTTCGGATCTCGGCAGCGAAATATATTGTGTAAAAGGGGTGTAACTGAGGCAATCTGTTATCCTGAATTGGCTATTTCTAGAAGATTTGGTGACCAAAGTGAGATAAAGTTATAAATCGGAAAGCATTGATGAGAAAATCTTGAGTTTGGTTTTCACAGAATATTTATGGTGAAATTTTAATAGTGAATAAAAAGTTACTCGTTCATAAACGGCATCATAATTTTATTTAAAACTATTTAATAATATAAAGTATAAATATAAACATAATTAATTTATAATTTTTGGTACAATTTTCAAACTTTTTTGATTATTGACTTTTTTTCTTCGAGTCGGTCAACTAATACTTTAATCTTCTTATTTCAAATTAAATCTCTAGGATCAGGAGTCTAGCGGTGTGAGGTGAAGGGTACAAGAATGTTATTCCAATTTCCATTAACTTTGGTGGAATTTGTGTTTCATCAGGCATTTCTTTAAATTATTTAATAACGCTTTATACTCATGATTGTTACATGAGAGGATCGAACCATAGTTTATTGTGCCTATCTAGAACGGACAAAAACTTCTTGGTATGTTTACCTGTATTGCCTTCACATTAACCAATACGGTGTTGTGAGAGTCACCCATTCTTGAAATTTATTTCTTCCATCTTGGCGGCTTTAGAAATGAGATTTTAGGGCTGTTCACTGTCGATAGTAAGTTAAATTTTATATTTAAGTTGAATTGATATATTTTATCTGTTTTTCTCATTAAACAAGGTTTTTTAAAACCAAAAAATAAATTTGCTTTTGATGCTTGCACACGTTCAACACTTTGGATGATACTTTCTCATTTTATAATTAAGGAACAAATTTATATTTTTAATGGTTTTTTTAAATTTTTTCCCAATATATCTTAAAGCAAGCATAATCAATTATTTTTTTGTATTAGACGTGATAGGTTAAAATATAAATTTAAATAAGTTTTAAATCCGTAAACCGAAAAGTTTCCGAAAGTTTGCAATTCGTACAAAATAGTAAATAAGAGTGGAGTTTAATCGATTCGATTTTTATCTTTTCATATCATCTCAAAATGGATACTTGCAAGAAAAATAGCAAGTGTCTCTCTGAGCCCTAGTATTTAGATACCATGTTTAACTTATGTTCAGCTAAATAATTAGATTTGCAATCGTATTTCTTCTTCCACCTAAAAGGAGTGGTTGTATAATTAAATATTTCTCCAAAAAAAATTATTTCTTCGATGGAATATTTTGAGTATTATCAATGTGTACGAGAAGCATAATTAACAAACTGAACAAAAACAGTGAACAGAAACATTAACTGGAAAGAATATTATTTCTTTATCTTGATGATAGACTAAAGTAGATTTTTAAGAAAAATAAGTTAAAATTATTTTCAGACAAACAAGCCTGTGTCAAGTTATAAGAATTTGTCAAGACTCCGTCAAAAATCAAAATATTACCAAATGTTTTCCTCCTTTTATACCAGTTATCACTCCCGATTAAATTAAAGAACCACGCAACAAAATAAAATAGCATTCTCCGGTCTGTGAGAAAAACTAGCAAGAGCTGGGGAACAGTTAGGTAATCACGGAATTCACATTGTACCACACGATACCAAATTCATGGAAAAACGGTCTCCTGATATAATTTTACAAGAGAAAAGGTGTTATTAGAAAGTGTAGTAATTACAGGGCTATTAAACTATCTTCCCATAAACTTAAAATTTGGGAGCAAATCCTAAACCATACATTGAAACACATTATACGAGTTCGAATAATACTGGAAAGGCAAAAACTGACAACAACAAAATTATACATGGTTTACATAGGTTTAAAGAATGAATTTGATAATTTCCCTTGAGACCTGATATAGAAATTAATTAGACAGCAGTAGTGGCTGTTCCCAAAATTATGACAGATTTATTCAATATATATCCAAATCCGTCACAAACCAAATACTAAGTCCTATAGGAATAAAGGAAAAAAAGTTTGAAATTGAATTTAGAGTGCACCAACGCTCTACATAAAGCCCAGTAAAAACATACATAATGGTTATAAGAGCTGCCATTTTATAAGATTTATAATCTTGGGCGATGAATACATTATACCCAAACAAACTGCACATAACAAAAATGCGCATGTTACGCTGGTCAGCGGGTATCACTCCACTCCATAAAATTAGAAACCAAACATGACGAGCAGATTTAAAGTTGCCTCGATAACTAATAAATTCAAAAGCGTGCACAAAATCGTACTCAGTGGAAGAGAAGAAAACTAAGGTCAACCCTAAGTACATGGGACAAACTAATGGATCTCCGTTATTTATAGAATCTATAACAGCCAAATATTTTTCGTCTTCCAGATTAAAATTAGGTGCCCTGAATTTCTTAAACTAGCTGCGGGACTATCTGAATACTTAAAATATACATAACAGTTATAAGGCCTGCCATTCCAAAAGACTTGGAATCTTGGGCGACCAACAAACAATACGTTAACAAATTGTAATAACTGGAATAACTGGAATGCGCATGTTACGCTGGTCAGCGGATATCACTGCACTCCATAAAATTAAAATCCAAATATGAGATAGAGATTTAAATTTTCACTTGTAGCACTATTGCCTTAAACTAGACACACAAAATTTATTATTTAAATAAAGCATCTTTACATGCCTCAAAAGCTCACTTTAATTTTTGGTAACTGGATAGTTTAAAAATAGTTTAAAAAAAATTATCAACAAAACGTTCTATGACAAACATGGAACAACTGAAACTACGACATTAAGATATACAAGTTTGCAGATTTATATAAAAGCTACGTGAAAAAAAATTATGCATATGCACATATGCAAGAGATATGTGGGACAATCTAAGTACCAAGATGAGAACAAAACACACTTAATAGTGTTTTGTTCTCATCTTGGCACATAGTTGTCCCACACATACCTTGCATATGCACACGATTAAACTATTGATCAAAGTCCGTATTATATAAGTATTTTAATACAGTAATAAATATCATTAATGAATAATATTAGACAGAAAATTTATTACTATATTACAACCATATGTTCCGTAATACATTATCTGAACACTACCAATTTTTGCTAGAAGAAATGTTTACTCCACCGCGGGAGCATTTAACATGAACAAAATTGAAAGAAGTAATTTTCAAACGTACATATGACTTTTGATTACATACCACGTTGCCATGATGTGAATTTCACATCAATAAACAACGAAAGCATCCACTTCATAAAAAAATAAATATCTAAAGAATTTTCAAGTTTAATTATTCAATAAGGAATATTTCACAAGATATTTATTTTAATTATTAAATAAAGAACTAAGCCAACCAGGGCACGGACATTTGTTTGTTATTGACCTATTCGAAGTCATTCCCCTCGCTCAGACATTTCGTTAGGGAGGCGAACCGAAGCGAATCAGAGCGAGAGAACGCGAAACTAAATTAAATTGAAAGCTCGCTAAAGATTACTAGAGACAGGTACGCAACGTACTTGTGGAGATCATAATGAGAAAGGTTAGTGATAAATACTTCTGCCCAAATCTGATAAATTGTCCTTCTGCAACAAAACAATAAGTACGGTGTGGATGCCACTTGGGGAAACTCGTTTCAATTTCGCTGTTTACCTTTTAAACTGTATAATAAACTATTTCAAATGAAACTTAGATTTTATAGGAGTTGCGCTGCACGTAATTAGTTTTAGATTGATTGTTTAATTACATAACGTTGAACGTAAGTAAACAGATTAATAGGATAGGAATCCAAGCGAAATAATGAACATCAACAATGGAAAGGAATATATTCAGACGCACCAAACTTATTTTATTGTAAATCGCAAACCTACGAATATGGGGCGGTAAAATTTCTTCTTTCCTTGTAGTGCAGTAAAATTTTATTGTTTTATATTCTTAACGAGTAATTAGGTTCATAAAACACTAATCACTGCCTTGTTGCATTTCTATTTTTACCCTCTCCCGCCACCACATACTGTCCTCTTTATGCGATACGTACAATCCACTTCAGTTTTGTATGAAAGGTACCACAATGAGGTTTATTCCTTGAAAATTATTATTAATTTATTAATATCGGCCACTTCACTACTTATATTAAGCACCTTGATGATTTGAACAAATAACATGTGGAAAATGTATTGTAGAAATATAAATACTCCATTTTTAAGGAAAGATATTTACTATTTTTTGTAAGGCCGTTATTCGATATTTTAGATTTAGAAAAATAAAAAAATTCTGAAATATTTATGAAAAACTTTCAAATATCATAATTTCACTGACAGTTTGTGCCCTCCAGGTTTTATGACGGGCAGGCAAGTCGAATTTTTATGTTTTTACATCTTAAATTGTATTTGTCCCTTGGCATACAACCCTTTCAATTTTTTTTAGATTGTTTAACTTGCTTCATTGCTATCGTGTTATTACTTCAAAGTAAAAATTATATCCTTTGGTGGTCTTATTACGAGATGATCATTATTCATTTTGTAACTATATGTACTAGACTAAAATATTTTTGTAACTATATGTACTAGACTAAAATATTTTTGTTCTTATTGGTAATAATGTTTTTATAAACATTTTACAGCGAGTCAAAGTTAAATAAAGATATATGACACATATCTTCATGTGTAAAACAAGTTATTCGTACTTAAAAAGAGCATAAACACTATTTGCTTCTACTTTCTTCAAAAATTCGCTAGCTGCGTATAACAGGCGAAACATTTTCTATACTCGGTAAATCACTTTTGTTTGTATTAATCCCTCCTGATATGAGATATTACTTGTACGAATCCTATTAGTACACGGACTTGATATATTTATTTTACTTGACTTCATTTTGACGCCAAATATGTTCATATTCCTAATTATGATAAGTTGCGGTCTATCTCCTACCTAAATCGCCGTAATAAATATAATTTTGTCTCAATTTACCTCACGTTAGATTTTAATCTTCTCTGCATTTGATTTCTAATTTCATTTTTAAAATCACCTTACAAACCTCATGCTCCAAACCTGATATCTCTGTATGAATATTGCATAACTACGTAAACTGATATACTGAGAAATCAGTTTACGCAGTAATGCAATGTTCATACATACATACTAATAGTGCTGATGAGTACAGTTCTCCTCATATGTTGTACTAATTTGCGATTTGTTCTCGTAGTGAATAATTTAATACAAAAATATTTAAAAACTATATACCATGTGGAAAAAGATAAAATTGTAAATACGAAGCAGGAGGTGTTGATATGGTTTGGCAACATTGAATGAAGAACTGCGGAAAACTGATAAAGAAGAAATAAATAGAAAAAATTAGGTGGCAAGAAAAATATAATTATCTGAGAAATATATTTTTGAGCTAAATTGATTTAATACTTAAAAGAATATAATGTGAGCTATATGCAGTTTTGCAATAACCAGATTTCTTTATAGAAGTGGATAAAATAAAAAAAAATTACAAAAATCATTTATATATAGATGGGAATAACTGCTAGGTACAATGATGAAATAAGCTTCATAATGAACTAATTCCCAGCTGCCTTAACATGCGCGTGTTTATTAAATCGCAACCGACATTCAGAAGGTACCAAATCCCTCTACGACATTCAGCTGGCCGCTAGGCTCGCTTATCAATAAAAGCTCCCAATGTAATTAATCAGACAATACAGGGACAAAGCTTTGGTTGGGCTTTAAGCCTTTTAAGCTTACTATCATACTGTCCGCAAAATGCTAAATAAAAGTTATGTTAGGCGCTTAGCCACCAGATTATAAAGATGTGGCGCTTAAGACCTGATCGTACTGAATTACAGTTGTAAGATTAAAATCTAATAGTTTGTAAACCATTGTGTAAGAAAAAGAGTTATTTTACTTATGTTTATATGTTAGTCGTTAAATGGAAATACTTTACATGCTCAATTATTATGGAGAAGACCTTCACTCCACTTGTTTCGTATTTTCTACTAGCAGTATCCAAATATATCCCAATTAGATCGGAACGCCCTACATTGAATGACATTCAACTATCAAGTATAATTGAAAATATATTTTTAGAAATACGTAAATATGTTTAACTATTATTAAATATATATGTGGGTTAATATTCAAAATCCTTGCCAAATTTTCTATGTCAAATAATTTTTGGGAAAATGGTTTGTAACATGCCGATGCTCGAAGAGATACTAATTAAATAAGGGTTTAATTTTTTTATTATTTCGAATTAAGGAATTCTAAAAATCAGAATGTTCCTTACCAAGACCGGAAAACAGAGCACGCGTGGAGTCGCCTCTATACCCTTGAGCCTGTTCGTCTGTCCAGCTTATTTTCTTCGAGAGAATGTGACGTAGAAAGTTGAATTTTGACATATTTATCTTTATTGTAAATATGTCATCTTCATTTATCTTCATTGTCTGATTAATAACTTTATAGATGAACGTAGCAGAAACAAATCGTTTGTATTAAAAACGGGAAAAAATAAATAAATTAAGAAGGAAATTTAAAAATTTAACTTGAATGTATACACAAATAATTTTCCTGAATTCTTCTTTTTCTGGGTTTGAAAGCACATTTTTTTGTTTGAAAGCAGAAATAGTTGAAATAGTTAAATAAAATCAACTTTTTACCTGGACATGTTATTCCAAATCTAATCCTGCTTCCTTCGACACCGAAGTATGTAGGTCTAGTAGTGCGTACTTTGGTAAAGCTTTATACACCTAATGTTACATGAGAGGATGTAGTGATATTGTATTTCAACTGCCTAAGTGCCTAGCGCGCACCAGTATCACGCAATATTTGGCTGGTTTTTGCGTAATTACATTGATTAACGCAGTATTGTAAGACGCATTCGAACTTGTCATTTGTTCTGCTGCATTACCTACTTCATGTATACAATTACGGAGTTGTTGGCAATTCATGTTATTTTATGTGATGTCAGTTTAGTCTAGTTGCGCAACCTAACTTTTTAGGCGCTTCAATTTTATTAGTACGCTTCAAATTAACGGATCTGGTAAATTTTTACTTGAATAAATTAAAAAT
Organism: Druceiella hillmani; assembly: GCA_039881145.1. Lineage (NCBI taxonomy): Eukaryota > Metazoa > Arthropoda > Insecta > Lepidoptera > Hepialidae > Druceiella > Druceiella hillmani. Next base: position 25,174,531 of record JAYKKI010000013.1, on the reverse strand, counting down.
AACAAATTATAAATAAATGCTTTATTCAATCAACGGACAATAAAAAGGGTTAAGTTGTCGGTACCCTGAATATATTTTGTCCAATTCTTTAAGCACAACAAAATGAATAAAATAATAATTATATTACCCATATTATACAATTTGAACTACAAACAATGTCAGACGGAATACATTTTATACCAGCTATCCATTTTGCATTAGAAATCTGTAGAATTAGAATTTATTATTTCTTGAAATATTTTTAAAGTTTAATATAAAATAACTATCGTGTCATATTTAGGAAAGGAGTTCGATACTTTCTTTTGGGTGTTGGGCTAAAAATTGTACAGTAAAAAAGATATACCAAATGAAAGATGAAAGAACAGAGAATTTGAAATAAAATGACTTTTTTTAATAACTCTGTCAATAAACAGATATTTTTTATTGAAAATCAATAATCTTGTAACACTCTTTTTGTATAGGCGATACAGTACCTATATGTAACATTATGAATCAGCCAGTATTATTAACGTGTACATACATGGCTTTATATTTTTAAATAAAGCTAATTATTACTCAATATTCTTTTAGATTTAAGCATAATATATGATTAGCATAATATATATATTAATTAAACATGTTAAAAATTAATAGTTTTTTAATAATATTACTTAGAGAAAAGTAAATATATTGACAGCCAGAAAAAAAAGAAAAAGAACTATCTATGTGATAACCGATTGAAGTGTGAATGATTATTTTATTTTTTCTTTGACTTGGCTATTTCCTTGGACCCTGCAACTTTCTTCTTAATCCTTGTGATTTATCTCTAATGACGATATTTCACTTTATTGTAAACTAGTAAGTCTAATAAATGTTCTACGAATTTAATATTTATTCCAGTTTAACTAGCTTTCAGTATAAATAACTGTGTTTCTTGCAATACGATTATGATTAGTAACATTCAGTACTACAGTCTCATGGATATGGGTACTGAATTAACTACAATAATTTCACAATCAATCGTTAGGTAAATAATTTATTTTTTCATTATAGTTTAAATAACGTAAAATTATATATGGTAACGCTATGTTAAATGAATAGATGATTTAAACGTATTTCTTGTTTCAGAGCACTAATACTGACATCTTATGTCAAGTTGCTTCAATATTGTTGCACAACAATTACAATCCTATGAACATGAGAGTGCTCCACATTCAATATTTAGTACTCGCCTAAATACATGCGTATGATGTAGGCGATCCCTTTTGAGAAGACGCTCACATTCATTGCCAGAAGGGTCTGAGAGAGATGAAATAGCATCTAGAATTTTTCCAAGACAGGTACATATCCATATTTTATTGTGTGAAATAAAACAAGTGGGTGAGCGAATGAAAAAATCAGTACAGTGCGCTGATTTACTAAGCTAAATGACTCACTTGAAATCTTATTGATTCAGTTGACTCTTTGATTCCGGAACGTTTTCGCCCTAAATAATGGAGGGCTCCCGACTTGTGTCGGTTTGCCTCATGCTCATTATTGACATGATTATTGACTTTTACAATACATTCATTTTTACATTTTTGGTTTTAAGTATATTGTATTCATATAATTACCCAGAAAGATTGAAAAGATTGATTAGGTAGGATCTTGTAAGTGAATAACATAAATTGTATTCATAAACACACTTGTACCTTATTTTATTAGGACTGGTCTTAAAACTAAGTTAATAGGATTATTTTAAATAAATTAATATTTTGGATTAGCTTGTATAATTGATATAATTGATTAGTATATCCATACTATTATGTCATTATTTTTTAATTGTAATTATTTAAATGACATTTACATCAAATATTCAGCACCAATATTTTTTTATTGATATTATTTAGTTTTTTAGCATTTATTTTGAATATATTTGATGTTCACTTAAAAAAAACTACGACTTTACTTTTTTTCTTATTTAAATGATTTTATCTATTTTACTATTAATATTTAGTAGTATTCTATTTTACTATTAATATTTTACTGAATGAGATATCTGTTGTATGACAACTTTGTTGTAAGTGAACTTCTAAATAGTAAGTGGATGTCTCACTTGACATGGTTAGGTTAATATTAGGGTGGCAATGTAATTTTACATATTTATTACCTCAGCTAATACGTAAAAAGTTATACAACCTACATCGCTTAAGTATTTTCACATTATATCTTTATTACATCTTAGGTTAGACAATAACACACAAATTATATTGGTACTCATAAACTTATCCATGTCCATTATTTAGTGGGAAAGCCCACTAAACTTTCACAATTCATTATTGTTCCACTGATAATTGACAAAGGATTAAGGATGTATTTATATTTTTGACAAACCTGTACTTCAGCCAAGGTTGCTCTAAACTCTGAGAATATGTAGTACAATGAATGATATGAAAAAATAGATTAGGCCTTCATCTACATATTGGTTTTGTTTACATTTTAATAATACCAAATAAATAAAACTAGTTACCTAAAAAATAAAATACATATTTTCATTTTAGTTATAACATAATATAAAGGATCAAATATAAACACATGGTCTTTAGAAATAACAACTGATGTCAAGGAATACGGGTATTAGTGAGTTTACTGCGAGTAAATCTGTTCCACAAAAAACTAAAAGTGTAATGTTATCATAAAACTACATGTATGCATTTGTTTGATAGTCATAGCCCTGCAAAGTTTAAAGAAAAATCAATAGATTATAATAATTTTTCGAACGGAATGAATATGTAAAACGTAATGCAAAAGCTATAATGAATTGTCGTTCTACTCATTCATGAAAGTGAATCTATTCTTTTAATGATTCAGTTTCACTAAGTCATTTCACTTAGATGAATCGAAATTATTCCCAATAGCACTGAAGAATGTAGTAAATATACCACAAATATTATTGGAGATGATACTTTTTGTAATCTCAGTAGTTTAATGAGTCTATTGCAGCCAGTTTAAGATTTAATATTCAGTGCATTTAATTTATTCTTACTGGAACTATAACATATTAATACAGTTTTTCAGATCCATAATGAAAGTAGAGTCTGTTTTGCTTGTTGGACAAGTGCCAGAAGAAATATTCAAAGACAACTGGAGCTGACAAACCCCACACAAGTTGCCACTGGCCAAAGCTCTGGTCAGGATAGGCTCCTATCGTTAAACAATTATAGACGTACTTCAGATACATCTATACAATGTTTTGTACGTGGATGTATTAATTAAGAGAGGTTACGGTTACCAAATTATTAAAAAAAAGGTTACTTATTGAGTATCAGTTTTATTTTACTCCTAACGCTCGCATGTGTCAACAACATTTAACAATTTATGATTGGGATATCCTAAATCATCATGAGTATATAGGTCAGTTTTCCAGTAGAGACATCGTAGCCATGTTCAGTTTGCTTAGTGAGCAAAGTAAATCTTATTTAAAGTTATGTTTTGAAAATATTGATACCATGATAGATACAGAATTTCATTACTGGACAGGCTTATCTAAGATGAATTTTTTGAAATATTTTTGTACATTTAAAAAATTCATCTTAGATAAGCCTGTCTAGTAATGGAATTCTGACGGCAATTGAATATCTTTAAATTAAATAAAACTGCTCTCGGTATATATTTAATAAAATTAAGAACTGGAGAATCAAATACTATGATAGGGCTACATTTTCAAATGTCTCAAAGAAAAGTTCGCAGATTGATGAACATAGCCAGAAAATGTTTATATGAACAATTTCAAGGAATAAATCATATAGACGGAGAGAACTTTATAAACGCGAATCTTCTAATACCAGAGGGTTTATTTGGTAACAGGAATGAGCCTGAAGAAAACAGGAGGGCTGTTACAATATGGGATGGAACATACAAATATGCACAAAAATCGTCTAATTATTTATTTCAAAAAAAGTCTTATAGTTTACACAAGTTTCGTAATTTAGTGAAACCATTTTTAATGGTTGCTATTGATGGACATATTATAGATGTTTTTGGTCAAAATGCAGCGAGTGTGTCTGATGCAGAAATTATAAAGCGATTGTTTCTTGATGAAAATACTAACTTAAGACAGTATTTTCAAATTAATGATGTTTTTATATTAGACAGAGGTTTTCGAGACGCTATAGACTTTCTTACATCTTTAAATTATTTAGTAAATAAACCGGAATTATTAGCACAAGGAGATACACAGTTGTCGACAATAAAAGCTAATAAATCTAGATGTGTTACGTTACGCAGATGGGTAGTGGAAGTGGTAAATGGACGATTTAAAAGGAACTTTAGAATATTTCATAGTACTCATTTCAACACCTCTACTTTTCATTTAATGGAAGATTTTAGGATTGCAGCAGCCATTATAAATGCATTCCATCCAGTAATAGAGGACAAGCCCGATGCGTCATTGATTTTAAACCGTGCCTTACAAAGATTAAATATGCAAAATCATTTAGCTGATTGTCATTGAAAATAATATTAATAGAAGGAGAGCAACATTTAGCCGTATAGACGGATATATTCCATCGCTTGAGATTTTTCCTTTCCTAACTATGGCTGATTTGATTCTATTTGAATTAGGGATTTATCAAATCAAACAAGTACGGTCCTATTATGGTAAACATATTAGACAGAATGGTTCTTTTAATGTAGACGTTTCTGATAATCTGGGATAATATAATTAATGGGTATTATTTTAATTGTATTGTTGGGATACGTACTGTCGGGTGCTGTGCGCGTGTGATGACCATTGTTTGGCATTTAGGTTGGGCTAGACATTAGAAAAATTTTGAAGCACAGAAGGTATCTTTCCTTGACGGTATTTTAATTAGAGGTGATGTAGAAAACGAAATGTGAGATTGTTGTTTAAATTAATACCTAATATTTTTAATTTATTCACATTTGCTAAGTGGTTTTTTAATTGTAAATAATGGTTTATGGTTTTCATTCTTTACATCAATTTACATAGCAATATTTTCCATACGATTTATTTAATTAATGAATTATTATACATGTCCGAATTTAACATACTTCAAAAAAAAGAATATTGAGAAAAAATTGTGTTGTATATATGTTAACCTCCATGTTATTATCGATATTAATAAAATAGCTATCCTTAATTCCATGTTACATTTCAAATTCGTTGGTTCCCACTTGCATTTTTATAAATAGTGTGTATATATTTTATTTACTGTATTGATAATGTTACTCTAAAGGTTTTAATAATTAATTTTGTATTTTTTATATGTTATTGTATAATTATCAGCCCACAAAGTATGATCGTTTGATATCACATTATTCCCGAAGTAACTTACGAAATTATTTATTTTTTGGCGTTTTTAGTCTATTTCTAAACATCCTAGTTTTTTTTCAATTCATTATGTTCCAAATAGTAACTACAGAACAGCCTCAGATTTGGTTTTAAGGCGCGATGTTCGTTTTATACCGGTTATATCCGCAGAACAGCCTTAGATTTGATGTTTAGGCGCGATGTCCGTTCTATATCCGGTTACCTTAGTCACTCATTTTTAAAATATAATGTATATTCTAGTATTCTAGTATATATATATATATATATATATATATATATATATATATAATGTAAATTCAAATTATTTGTTGACTGTGTTTGATAAGTAGATAAATTTGTAATGATATTATAACTCATTCTATAAGACTATTTAAATTTAACATGAAATGTTCGTTTAAAAATTGTTTTAACATTTATTTAACCTTGAAAACGTTCACTACTTTTTCCAAATGTATCTTTTCCCATATCTTCTGTAGACTTCTAGCTGATTATTAAATTTGCCACTTAATCTTCCAAATTACCTAGCTGATATATCTCTAATAACACACATTTAATTAAAAAATTATTTATCTTATTTCTTATTTCTTATGTTTTTAGTCTTATTTCTTATGTTTAATTATATTTTTATAAATTGTGGTAACTTAAGGTAAATAGATAAAATAATAATAATAGAAATAATTTGACGGTTATATTACCTCAAATTTCCACAGAGTATCGTACGCAGGGTGAGTACGATACTTTGTACGGAAATTTGAATTTTGAACATTTTATTTCAAAACACTTTATTTTGTTGTGTACCGCAGCACCAATTTCGAGCAAAATTGACCTGAATTGTGTCTAAATAATATAATTTCAATAAATATTTAAGCGCTCTAATCAAGCTGTAGAAACTAAAATCTTCTTTTGGGTAATGAATTTATTTACAAATTAATTTATTCAAGTTACAGACTAGTAGTATTGTGTAAAGTGCATCGCAGCCGGTAAATTGTTCTTTGGTACAGAAACTAGACAAATTTTAACTTGACATGTCTTGTAATTATTTTGTAGAGGATTTGAAGAAAAGTGTTCACTTTTTCCCCAGGCTTTAAATTTTCTATTTCTCCCTTTGTTCATGCAATTAATTTTTAATTGGCGCTGTTTTAAAATTACTGCAATATTCTGTATTCTGATGGCGTGATATTTAGTACATAGCTTTACCTACGGAATTATTAAACTTTATCTTAGTTGATTTTGTTATGAATTTATTTGTATAGATGTTGTACTAAATAAACATTTTACTTTTCATAATTTGTGAATGTAATTACTATTTTAAAGTTAACATAGCTGTTATATTTAATTATGTTGACTTGACTTATCTAGAGATTTTTTTCTAAACAAAGGTTTTAAAATTACTTTTAGTTAAATGGACGGTCCCGTTTCGGTGACAATATTTCCTAATAGTTAAAACAAAATCATAAAAATTAACTTGGTTTTCATCATTTTATTGTTTTTTGAATGGTTATATATTTGCATTAATATTATAATACATTTTCATACCTATACAGGTGTACTAAATAGAGTTAATACAAATATACGGTCTTAGTGTTTCTTATTAAATCAACAAATTCGTTAAATATTAGGATACCAATTTCAGCAAATGTATGAGAAAGGTATAAGACTAATATATAAGCCTTATATTTTTTATTCAGTCAACAAATTCGTTAAATGGTATGATACCAATATTAGGAAATGTATGAGAAAAACAGACCATAAAAAATAATTTTAATATCACTAATTAATTCACGCCCTTCCGAGAGCTTATTGAGCAGTGGCTCGATTAAATCTTTTTCAATAGATTCAAAAGCTCTTCATCTATATAATGAAATGAAAGTTGTGTTGGCAGCTTTTCCAATTAGATAGATATTCATCTGTATTAAACGTTAAGTAAAGAAAAATAGGAGACCAAGAAAAAAGTGTCCTTGAGAGCTCTTTTTGAAGAACTTTATATGGTAGTGTTGATTATTGTAGGTAGTGTAATATCAATATATTTTATCTTGTTAAAAACTTCTTTCTTGTTTTTAAAACGTATTCCATACTTTTATTGAAAATTTCATGTCTATTTTTTAATTTTTCCCTCTTTATTTTTTATAAAAAAATAAAATTAATTACCGGAATACATTTAAAAATAACTTATTTTTATATAATATCTTCACATTTAGACATATCTCTAATAAAAAAAATCAATTGAAATGAGGGACACCTTTTGTAGTGTTATTCTTTGAGCGGACTTATATTAACTTTGTTAACTAAATTAAATTTTAATATTTATAGTACTTGTTTTAATAAGCCTGATTTATCATATCTATTATCCATTATTTTAAATAGCCTTCAAATATAATTACGAATCTTGGTATAAATTACTTTATAAACTTTTACTTTATTGTTGCATTCACGAATGATCAAAAATATTTCGAGACAAAACTTCAGGGGAAACGATTAAATTTCACTTAAACCAAAAGATAGAGTAATAAAAAAAAAAGATTCAGAATAAAATTTTCCTTTTCAAATTTCTTATTTTTCACCGTTCACACAATTTGCATTAAAACTATTTGATTGTATTGCAGTAGGCTGTGTTTTTGTGACAATTTTCCAATTAGAAATTTTAAAAATAGATAAATACATATTTTGTGCAGTATGCATATCTTATTAAAAAAAATAAAGACGCATATGCAAATAAACATTTATAGTATATTTTTGCATGCTATGTTAATAATTTAAGTCAAATTATAAAGAATATAAGAGCAGATATCTTTAAAGTGTGCTTATATAAATATGTGCTCAATAGAAAATAGTTTACGTTATCCGTTGTGTTAACACAGTAATAAAATTATTCGGTAAAATCGGAGATTAAAGATAATGAAACCTTTTTGTAATTGTTAACAAATTTGTTAAAGGGCGGCCCTAGATGGATTTTCCACCGCATTATTTTACGTAATTTGTAATTTTTTAAGAATTTTTAAGTTTGGACGTAACGACAAATATTTGGTGGCTAAGAAAATATAAATTATGCTATGGTTTGTTTCCAATAAAAGCTTTAAATTAGGGTAGCTACATCTATAATAGTTGAATCTAATAAAAATATTTTAAGCACCATTAAAATATTTTTATTAGATTAAAATATTATAGATATTTGAATCTAATAAAAGAGATTCAAATATCTATAATATATTCTTAACAAATCATGTGTAAAAAAAAATTAATAAATAGATTTACGCTTCACCTAATCTGCACCACTGTCGCTGCTAATTTAAAAAGTAATACACTAATTCGAACTGTGAATTAATATTTAAAGTGTGCTTCTGCTGAATTTCAGTAGACAGCACTATCAACAGAATGTATGCCGCATTCACGTATTCATTCTACGTTCCATTGGGAATTGTAGACTTGTTTAATTTACATTCAACTACGTTGAGTTTCCGTGTTACTTTAATTAAACTATAACTCTATATCGAGCGCGCTACGAACATTTGGTCCATCACACAAAAAGTTCGTTTAGTTCTAAAATAATTAAGTGTCACCCGAATATCTAGCCCCAACTATCTTCTATATAGGTGTAGGCAAGAAAACATTTCTTTTCGATTAACACCTCGTGTTATGTGGCAAAATCAGCCACGGTGGTGTAGCACGCGGTGATTTGCTCGCCGTGCGACTGTTTACATAAGTAATTTTAAATATTATTTACAGGTTTTTTGAACTCAATGATAAAAATTGTAATAGCTTTGTTTGAAAAAATAATGTATTACTTATTTTATTATAATAATGGTCAGTACTTTAAAGGTTAGTGTATATAATTTCAAGGACTTCATCAGAGTGAATACCATGAAATTGAAAGGCGTAGTGTGGACTAGAGCGTAAATTTTTCGTGGCGCATCAGGATAAATTATAACAAGTATTCCGTATTAATATGTGATTTAATTGCCAATATCTCTAGAAACTGCGTTCGCTTACACTTATGGTAAGGCAGCACGTTTGCCGCGCACATATATATATATATATATATATATATATATATATATATATAAATATATATATATATATATATACACATATATTTATATATATATATATATATATATATATATATATATATATATATATATATATATATATATTTATTTATTTGAAGTGCGTATCAGATTGACCCAGCGTAACTGTATCACATTGAGCTTCGACTGTGCGTACAGTTTCGTGCTCAATAAAGTCTTGGTCTACCATTGCAAACTCCATTAACGTATGCGCTTTGATGCCCGACGTTGATAATGCGACGAAATTTGATGATCATAATACATATTCGTCTGGCGCTGCCACGTTGCCCTCAATCTCTGCATTATCATTATTTTCTCTATTGCCTTCAAAAGACGCCTGCAGATGATCCGTGGTTTTTACAATCATGGATGCTGTATCTCCGATGGGCCAACTACACAACCGTTTTGTGTCGTTTTTTTCATTTTTTTTTAACGCTGTCGTAGCTCTAATATTTACTCATCCCTAATCTTTTTGGATTTTGTGGTTTCCTTTTGACTCAAGATTTTCCGTTTTCTATATTTTCGAACATATATACGATTCTTATTAGACGACATCTTTTATTTGTAATTTTCCATTTAATACTAATTTTTACTTATATTCCGTCATATATTTCTATTGCTTGAATTTAGCTCCTGGTGGTGATCTTCATGTTCTTTACAATGACCAAATCAATATCTTAGCTAAAAGCGTTTTCACGCCGCGCTAATTTATACTCTTTACATCATGCTAATTCGCAACAATCATGCGCATGAACCTACACTAGTCAGACGACGTCATAGACAAAAATATCCCACGACAAATACGAAAAGACAGGCTTTATCCTTTTTAGACTCAAACATTATTAACACATTATTTGTCTGGTTATTAGCGATTGAAATCTAAGGGTATTTTGTAACACGAGAAGATTCGACAGACTACCATCATACTTAACGAGCGAATAGACTTTTTCATGCAAAATGGAAATTAAATTTGATTTGAGATTTTAAATTGAAAAACTACAATACATTAAAAATTGGCTATTATCGACGTTCCTAAGAAATAATTTCTTGAAATGAAACCCCTGGAAACGGGAATTATAACGTAATGATAAAATAAAGGCGATGAAATCAAAATTTGTATTTGACCTTTCCTTTGGAAATTAAAAATAGGCAGCTAATCCATAATATACTATTATGCATTATCCTCTTCATTTCTTCACTAATATCTGTCACTTCGAAAATTTTACATGAATATTGTTTATGTAAGTTAAGAAATTAAATGTAATACACCACGTTCTAAAACAGAATTTTATTTATACAATTTGGAGGTAGTTATATATAATAAGAATAAGTGCTAATTTTGCAACTATAGTTTATTAATATGAACTTCATTTCATAAACTGTGTCATACAGATGCAAAATATACTTTTATTTTACTCAAAATCTGGAAAGATCTTAAAAACTTGTGTGTTATTTTAAAAGCCTGTGTCATCATGTAAATCGAGTTAAATGCTGAAAATAGTTTATTAGTATGTTTATCCATATCTTTCCTAAAAACTAAATTTAATAATTAACCCCAAATATTGAACGTAAATCGTAATAGAATATTTTTGTAATATATTGAAAGAAACAACGAACACATGGATATCATGCAAACAAAGATTTGTGTATTTTAAAATGTAAAACAAACTATAACGAAAGAAGAACATGCAGACCTTTGAATTTATATCACGTTATTGTATATTGCCAACTGGTTCTATAGCCGTATTCCTCAAGCGGTCACTGGATTAGAAAAAAGATAAGACTGGACACGCATGTCATAACAAACCATTGATAAATGCGCCACATATTAGGTATTACCGCATTACAGACAACACGAATATATGTGCTACAAGTATACGAGACAAATTAAGTGTTACGTTTAATCGATTAAAACTTATTTATTACAAAATATACGATAATATAAATATGATTAATTTCAAAATAAAGTCGTGAGCGCGTTGGTCCAATGTGTGGTCTATTTATAAAGCCGTACAAAACTAGATTATAAAAAAACAGAAATCGAAAAATTTATCCTGTTGTGTACAGAAAAAAAACACATAGAAATAATTTTAATATCCTAAAAATTCAGTAAAAAAGACTATAAAATTTAGAGCTAGTTAGTGGGAGTTCATTTTTTCCTTATAATCTAAATTCATGAAGACTACCGTAAAGGTAAAAAGTAAAATACACCTATAACAATTGTGTAGACAAAGGTTATATATAGAGAGCTTTAATTCGTAATATGTTGAAAAAAAACAACAAATACGTGGGTATCGTGTAAAGGAAGATTTGTGTATTTTAAATTAGTAATATATCAGAAGTTTTCAAATACAACAGTAGTAACAGAACGTATGTGGATTAAGGAATAGTTAAGAAATTAGACAAGAAAGACGTATCGAAGTATAGCGTGGATATGAAAGTTGTGGAGTCAAAAGAATTTTAAACACGGGCACCGTGATTGCAGTATATATATTTGAATGAATTTATTTCTATAGTTTGGTTAATTTTATTAGTTGGGTAATTTCTTGTGCCTTACGAATGGCCCAAAGTAAAAAAAGTCATTACAATTGAAAGGAAAAAAAAATCTGGGGAAAAAAAAATGTAGAAACAACCAACTGAATACAGGGAGTTCATTAATTAGGTATTCTAATTAATTTAAACAATACAATATGTCAAAGAAAATAAATAGAGAAATGAAAAAATATTCTATTGTGGTTTATTTTGTCTCCTCACGGAGATTGGAAAACATTAATTACAGTTTTAATAAAATGGCATTACATAAATGAACGTGAACTAAATTCATATTACCCTTAAGGATGTATATAAATATATATATATATATATATATATATATATATATATATATATATATATATAAATTTAAATCTTCATATATACATTAAAAATATAGACGTAACAAAAACATTACTTTTAAATTTGCTAGTCTGATAAATTCTCCACTTGTATAACTGTAAAATTTCAACAGAACATGCCACCGTTAAAATGATGGTTAGCAATAGTCATCTAATGCGAATTCCGAACTGTATAAAAGAAGAAAATTTTGAAAGGATATCCGAACCACTTCCGCCAATAATATAGTGGACACTCTTTCCGATTAGGAAATTGAATTTCAGTGGCATGGAGGCTTTCCTTCGATAGTTATCGCCATCGGGTCGGTCGTACCGATCACGACTGATCACAATGAATTTTTTTTCATTTATTTTTTAGTAGACAAATTTCTTTCTTCGATCTGTTGAACGAATTTTTGGATGCCATCTTGGATTAAATACGATAAAATTACCTAACAAAGTATTCATTGAAATTAAAACTTTACACATAATTTTATTAAAGAATTATAAATCTTATAAACATATGACTCATACAGAGAAAAGCTATAAATAATCAAGTATAAATGGATCATGGCCCAAATTCCCCTGGGACTGATTTCATACAATTCACATACAATTTTATGGCATGTATTTAATTTCTTTGGTGACATAACTTAACTCTAGAAGGAAGAAAAATAGATTTATATAAAAATATCGTTTTGGTGAGAAATATTAAGAAATTATAGATTAATTACAAAAAAATTCCATATATTTCTTTTGTGCAACCGATTGTTTTCATTGTAGAGCGCTAAGATAATAGATATGCATTATTTAGTTATTGAATTTTTGCTCTTTGCTAATGGCCCACCTGAAGATGTTGTAATGCAACGAAACCTAGGTCGTGGTAAAGAAATTAAATAAAGTAGAAATAATACTACATCACGTAGTTCCATTTAATTGCATTTACTTATTATTATATTTGATATATAAAAACGGTAATGTCCTAATTATAACATTAATAACCCAATTCCGTTAAATCAAATAAAATGTACATATTTTCTTGTACAACACCAAAATAGTGGGCACAACATCTTCAATACACGTTACCGTCACAGTGGTGGAACCACTGTCATAAATCGAAAAATCAGTATTACCTCAAATCCTCACTTCTAACTACTTCATAGGTCATAAATCGAAAAATCAGTATTACCTCAAATCCTCACTTGTTCTAGCTCACTGACTACTACAATAAATAAACTATCCGAAAACACAACACACCACCACTAATAATTGTTTTTTTACTTGTATTTAGACCTCTAAATTACGCGCAACATGCGCGGCGGTTATAACCCTTTATCGTGCGCTTATCGGTGACCCATTTTTGCAATAATATACCCCGGAATTTGTTTGTTTATTTGTGTCTTTGTGACATGAAAATACAAGGTCAATGTATGTATTGCAATATTTATTGTATTTTAATTGTATATGTTTTGTGGTGTTTGTAATACTTTAGTGGCACGAAGGTTAATTATGATTTGAGATAAAAATGCATGAATCATAAGAATGCATTGAGATAAAACTGCATGTTTTTCTTTTCAGTTAATTGACTGAAGTGTTGTTTTAACAGGGCGTGTTTCTTTGATTTTTAGGATTCACTACAAGGACATACTAAAGAAAAACACGAACGCATCACTGATCTTAGAGAACTTTGATAATGTAGAGACATTAATCCTTTACATAAAACGTGTGCTTAATTTGTAAATTATCGATAATACTATAAACTTGTTAATTTATTACAAATAGACTAAATATGTTTAAAAAATATAGTAACTGGCTTAGTACATTGAGTGTATTGAATTAGTACCTGATCTATATAAATCTGAATGTGGTTTAACTTAACCTAGTAAGTCTTCTTATTGTCGCGGTCGAACAAATGTAGACGTACTATTATTTTTGTATTTAATTTTATTGACCTTAATAAAAAGCATTTTAATGATATCAGCAAAAGATCTAAACGTAGAGGGTTAATGGAATTATCTCAGGTTGACAATTCAGCAGTTAGTACATTACTCAATTATTTGCATACTTCAACATCAAAAAATATTAGTGCAGATGAAGTTTTATCATTTTTTGTGGAGCCTAAGCTTATAACGATCAATATTTGTTAATAATGAACTTTCTTAATATTAAAATTTTTAGTTAAGTTTTATCATAGTATCAGAGCTTTTGAAAACTAAGAAAAAATGATATCCTACAAATATGATACTGATGGAATAAAAAGCCTGTTTCAAAGTGTACTAGATCACACAGCGGATCTTACAGGCAGAGTAAAATTTATTTAAATAGTATTTCAGTAGAGCCAGTTCATTTAACGTTAATTAGGAAATTAAGTTTTGATGGTAGTAATGGTCATAGTGGGAAGAAATAGTCTTTGGCAGATTCTAGTTTAAACCATGACAGTAGTTTATTTGTAAATTCTTACGTTCATTGGCAGTTAATAACAAATTCAGTTAGGGAAATCAATATTTTGTGGAAAAATTCCCGTCCCTCTTCTATGAGATACTGTAGAACTATTATTTTTAATTTGTGAAGGAAAATTCTACTATATCTAATAATGAGGAATTTTTTTAAAGACCTAATCTAACATGTCTGAACTGTTGTTTTGATTGGCTGTAAGAGATTGATTTCGTAGCAATAAGTCACAACATTCACGTCAGACGAACGTATTTCCAACATCTAGCATTTATTGTAACTGACTATGGTCGATGGTAAAATTTGTAGTGCGTTAAATAAAACATCATGTGCTGGGTGTTATGTTTGTGAAGCATCACTCAAACAAACAAATGACATAGATAGGTGCTTGCGAAAAGAAAGCGGTGAAAATCGTTTTGAATTCGTTTTAAGACAAAAATAGTCAATTAATTTCAAAGATGGCAGAAGACCCCTTCACATTTTCCGCAATAAAAATATACTGTAATTGTTTAGTAACCCACATCCTAGTTCTCTGGCTTTGCTTTTCGGCTAGTTCCTTTTTTCTGTAAAACTATATTTAAAATAAGTTTTGATTAAGTTAACTCATTATTACACGAGTCAATTAATTTATTATTACGCGGTGATTGAGTCAGATTTTTGTCATTGCATGTCGAAAACTGGACCGAGTATTTTTAAAAATTGCTATATATTTCTAATATTTAGCAATTTTCAAGAAAGTTACTTTCCTATCTCTTTCTTGAAAAGTTTTTTAAACTGCAAATTGGGGATGTATTTTGTATGTCAGAATTAAATTTGTTCCACATTTTGGTGTTCTACATAATATATTAAAGTATTACTTATAGATGGTCCACGTTTAGGAACAAGGAGAGTGAGGAGGGTTTCAGAAAGTGTACAGAGGTGTGTTCAATATTAAAAAGAAAGCATAGAAAAGAAATTAGGTGTGTGACAGATTTTTTTCCAATTGAGATATGACTTGAGAACAAGAATATAGTTATATTTTTTGAGTCAAGTTATGTAATAAATACATCAATTTAGAACTCTTCCCCATTAATTTAATCGAATTAGAGTAAGTTCGCAATATCACACGTCTTTGTAACTAACCAGGGTCAGTAAACTTGACAAATCTTAGTGTTGTGGCTAGACTTTATTTTTCGGTTATCGTGAGTTTACACCGACATGATTTTTACAAATAAACATAGTGTACGTTTCTTCCTAGTTGCAGTTATATGCTCAGTATTGTTAATGGAACTAGTTTGGGCGTCAAAAATATTTCTCGTACATCTCGATGAATAATTTAATTTATGAGCTGCCATCCATTTTCAACAAAGACGCTATTTAAATGAAATTAGAATTGAAAACATTTTCTTAATATCTTAATTTAGTATTTTCTTGTAAAAGGGAGAGACAAGGGTTTTTCTCTCTTTTCAAATATCAACTAAAGCATAGTTTTCTAAAACTATTGATTATGCAAATCTCGGTACATCTTTGTCACAACGCAAGAGTTCAGACTATGGGGAAAAAATTGAGAAAAAAAATTAATTTTGTGTTATACAATTTTAGCAATTACTCAAATATTTTCATACGCACTTTAAAGCTCATAAATACCATACCCATTGAAAAATCTAAAACAAACATACAATGAGAAAATTATTTTATTTTTACCTAATGTATATACAAAAGCAAAAGAAATACTCAAATAACAGTGGGACTTTTACTAAACACAAAATTCTATTTTCTAAAAGCTTCTATCGCTTGGTTGAAAAATTGACCATCGCTTACGTGACAATTTTAAACCCACAAATATACGTAAATTACTCGATACTTGTTATTTATTTGTACATTGTTACGTTTAGAAAATTGTTTAATCAATAAGTAAGCTTTGCTTTTGTACGGATAATTATATCAATTTTATATGCTATGCAATATATTTGAAGACATATATTTATAATAGTATTTGAAGACTTATATTTATAATACTATTATAATACTATTTGAAGACATATTCTACATGAAACGTGTAACCAGTTTGACGATTCAACGAAAAAAATGAGCCTTCGTTGCTCTCTGTTACTGTTGTTCAAGATGACTCAATGATGTTAATACGCTGGATGCCTTAACATCTAAATATCTACGTGATATGATTAGGTAAAAATATTAAAAGCAACGTTCTATAAAAAGTTGCCAATTCGGATATCACCGGCTGATTGATGTAAACTTTTTCGATTGTGTATGAAATTTTGACTGAGTTATATCACATAGTAAATGAATTTTGCAAATCATTCACATGATATTCACAATTACGACTACTTATTGCTCGATATAAATGCACTTATTCGACTCGCGTATTTAAAATAACATGCCGTCGTACCATATTAGAAAATGATATCTATTTGATAAAACGTTCGGTACTATTCTTTTAATTTTCTTTCAATATCTAATATGTATGGAACAATTATCCTATTCAAAAATTGTGCACGTATGTATATATCGTTATGTTTCTGGCTTAAAGTTGTATTATCTGTTTGGAACCGAGTGATATATAGTATAACCTAAATCATATCGATATTACAGTTATATGTAAGGTTTATAATGTTGAATGTAAAAAACTCCGTAAAACTACGGTTTTCTTGTTTATTGCACAATTTGGGAATAAAGGATATACGAGTATGTAGAACATATGACGAACAATTTCATACATAGGGTCTTAATACGGTACGCAGGAATAATTTTAACAAACAAATTACGGAACGGATATCGACGAGACGAGACATCCGGAATGTCTAGGAACAAATAACCCTACGCTTGTAAATTAGTCTTGTGTTTGGAAATATCGAATTCTTTGGTTAAGAACTTTTAGGCGGATATGCTAATATATTCAAAGTGCGATATTCGAATAAATATGTCAACGTTATTCAACTGGTTGGGCTATTCGTAAAAGTCGGCCAATTATACATTATGATTTTATTTCGGCGCTAGGGACTATTTTGTAAAAAATTAAATACGACCTTCGACAAAATCTCTCTTGTTTGATTTATTGGTAGCTATAGTTATAATTGAGGTGAAATATTGTATTTATCTGACATAAATAATGATAGGTGACTGTTTCATGGACCATAAACAATAAGATTTCAGCCAGTTTTTACATAGATAACAAGTTATTACTATTTTATTAACTTTGTAAAAGTTTTAATTTATATGCTATGAGTCACGCTTTGGACGTATGCTTAACAATAACAATATTGTTTATTATTATAAATGTAAATTCACTCTTGTTTCTGTAACCTTTTACATTGGATGTATTTATGTCTACGCATATGCGTCATAAACTTAATCTTTTCCTCAATATTTTTATTTATTTATTTATTGACTTTTACGTACTTTTATTGCTACAAGACCAATCTCTTCATTATCTATATATATATATATATATATATATATATAAATATATATCAATATTATGGTTATATATAACGTTTATAATGTTGAATTTCAAAAAACTCCGTAAAACTACGGTTTCTTTGCTTATGTCCATGCAAAAGTTATAAATAAATAAACTGCATAATTTGATAATAAAGGATATATAGGACATATAACGAACAGTTCCATACAGAGACCATCAATACAGCACGCAGGAATAATTTTATTAAAAGAATTCTAGTTCGCCGGGACCGGATATCAACACGACGAGACATCCGGAATGTCTAGGAACAAATAACCCTAGGCTTGTAAATTACTCTTATTTTTGGAAATCTCGAATTCTTTGGGTAGGAACTTTTGGGCAGATATACTAATATATTCGAAGTGCGATATTCGAATAAATATGTCGACGTTATTTAGCTGGTTGGGCTATTAATCGTAAAAGTCGGCCAATTATAAATTATGGTTTTATTTCGGCGCTAGGAACTATTTTGTAAAAAGTTAATTATATTTGATTTTCATAAAATATGACCTTTGACAAAATCTCTGTTTTTTTTATTTATTGGTAGCTATAGTTCTGATTGAGGTGAAATTTTGTATATATCTCAAATAAATAATGGTAGATTTTCATTGACCACAAACAATAGGATTACAGACTGAGTTACCATCATACCAAAGAGGCGAAAGTATACGGTTACAGGAGATGGAAAGTGGGTAGTTTTTGTTAATTTTTAGCGTAGACGCCAGTAACTAGAACCTGGAGAAAAAGGTGTACGTAGATCAAAATATAATATTGGACAAAGACCAAAATATAATAGTACGTCGCGTCTATGATCTGAGCCAAGTTGACCAAGTTGATAGTCATTTCAACTTCGGTAAACTTGTTGAAATATCTACAGTAGAATATATTCTTGTGCAAACTTGTTGGCAATTATCAGTGGAATGTCATGATTAAATATATCGATAGCACCACTGTTAATATTTCTGGAATATAATAAATTTGAGAAAGATACAAGGAGATATAAATTTTTCGTCATATCATCGATCTTTGTGTTCAAAATTCACACTGTCGAACCCAGCCCCAGGATAAATTTATTTTATTGTCGCACGTCAAATTTCATGAAAATGTGGTATTATTTATACTTTAATTTATAATTGTGTTACTTAAAGGTCAAGTATTACATAAAAAGTGTAAGTCTTTAAAAAGTATATTTCTTATCAAACTTGTTAAAGCACCGACTTAAAATTCTTAACTATTTTTCTCGATGAATTTTCTTGCAAGTGCTAAAGAAAACCCTTATAAAAGCCAACCGCAAGCCCTTTCCCATTAAACGTACGCTAAGAAAGGGCACAGCAATAAAAGAAATGTTTTCCAGTATATTTCATTCTATTAAAATAATACTCATTATTAATTCAAAACAATCGATATTTTTCTTATCTTCAACTGCTACGAATGTAATATTGTAAATCCTAAATTAAACATAAATTTATAGAGTTATTTACATTATTAAAAACAATTTAATATTTAAAAAAAATGTTGGAAAATCATTTATTTACATTTGCAGTGATTAGATATACATATATACATATATATACATATATATATATATATATATATATATATACATATATATATATATATATATATACATACAATAAAGATGTTCTATTTTTTACAACATATTATCATGAGTTACTTTCGCCGTTAGGACAAGGTTTGATAATTCGGATGAATCCCAACACAACTAATGCCATCTGTTTCAAGCTTTCAATATTATACTTAATTTCATGTATAAAAAGAGATATTTTTTTATAAAATATAATATCATATACACTGTAATTATGACAATCTAAAAATTCAGACATTTACATGGTGGAAAGGAAATTGTCGAAGGTACCAAATTCCTGTAAATTCTTAAACTTTTACCTTTTGTAAAATTACATAAGTATCTCACGCATGAAATTACGTATTGTATTTCATAAAGAATTCCTTCTTATCAATTATAATTCAAGAAAAATGTGGCTTAGAAAGATTACACACGTTACATTCAGCTATAAGAAGACAGAAATATTACACAAAAAAATTATATGCTTATAATTTTGCGAGCATAAATGCTAATTCGTTACAAAACTAGAGGAATTATTAAATATAGGGCAATAATAATTTAAATAATAGCAAAAAGTTATGACAGCACCTAAACCCAATGAATATAACTTATGCGTTTTATAAAATTTCGTAAGTTTTATACACATAAAGTTTTATACACACAAGTTTTATACATATTAGTTATTTAATTAGAAGTGCGGCTATATAAACAAATAACTTTTCCAAAACTCAGAATTCCGTTATTCTCGTATTTTGCTGTAAAATTTATGAAGTGGTAAAATTGCTTTAAATTTTTGAAGTGGTAAAATTGCTTTAAAGTTTTGAAGTGGTAAAGTTGCTTATAATTTTGCAGGCACATACCTCAATTTCTTACAAAACAGTAACAAATGTCAAAGGTAGAACGATATTCATGTAAATAATTTGATATTATTAAACCTTTTTATGGTCAACACAAATATTTTTCATCCATTTAAAAATGTAGCCTACGATGAAATAAAATTGAATTCACGCCATTTTTCACCAATTACTAAACTGAAATAATAACATACTGTCCGTATTTTTACATTTTCTTTTAAAATAAACATGTACTACGAACATTGTTTATTGTAAATGCACCAGTCGTTATGTGTACTCAATTACAAAAAGATTCTTACTTAAACGCAAACTGGAAAAAGGTGTCATTAATATTACAAATCCAGGACATGAAGAGTTAGACAATTTCCGTAAATGTATATTACACAAAGTAAACTTTAGTTCCATATATGAAATACTCATTAATATGCATACATCGGAAAAATTATTAAAATGCAATATTAATAGTTCATATATAAAATGTATAAAATAGTGTAAAATTTATACAAGTATAAACTTGGGAACAAAATTTATTCCAGAGTAAATGCGTAAAAATAACCAAAATGCCTTATTAAATTTAAGCATAAAATATGACAAATATTGATTATATTAATAAACAGCTAAAACTATTAACCAAATAACAGCCGAATGTCAAGTATGAACAGCAAGGCATATATAAAACACGTTAACATTGCAAAACACACACCAACTGGCACTCAACAGCTGACTGTATGGATGAATTTGTTGTTGAGTGCTATTCTTGCTATAAACATAACGCTAAAAATCTGATCAAATAACTGATATAACTATAACTACATACATTTTATGACTTTATTGATAGTGGCGAAGTTTTAATGTAATAATTATTAAGATAATATTTATCTGCTAAAATGTAGCTTTTCAAATAATAATAACTAAGAAGTTGATAAAAAAGAAATAAACAATAATTTTACATATTACTCTTCGCTGCATCGATTTTCACAAATAATTATTTTAATATGCAAAATAAGTTATTGTATAAAACATATCGCGAAAACAACTACGAGTAGTTACAAAGAAGAATGTTTTAAAAAATCACACAACAAAAATTTAATATAGAAATGACGATAACACAACAGCCGTCTTCCTATTCGACGTATACCGTTTATGTAGGTATGTATATATATATATATATATATATATATGTGTGTGTGTGTGTGTGTGTGTGTGCGTGTGTGTATGTATATGTGTGTGTGTATGTAGATATATATATATATATATAATCCTTTTGCCGCCGTAACTGCCGTGAGCTCGACCACATTCGACGTAATTCTCATTAAATGGAATTTTCGGCATAACTTTTGAACATCCGAAAACCGTCATTAGTCACGAAATTTTGGAAACAATTGTTTTCTTTTAAATTTAGCAGTTTAAAGGAAAATAGAATTTTGTACATAGAGTAGTAGACATTGATTTTAAACTGCAGTTTTAAAGTTAAGTTATATAGTAAATAAAGATCGACACTTAACATTCTCCTTTCTGTCCAATTTTAATAAAAAAATCATTTTTTACTTTCACCAATGCTCCGAAAAAAAATGTATTTTAATATGTATATATTGTAGTATTGTAGTATATATTGTAATATGTATAGTTGGAAAATAATAACTATTTACATATTATTTATTAATAAAACATTTTCTGCACATTGGCACCTTGAACAATTGACGAAATTATTTTTTTGCTTTTGCAGTCATTGATTTTTCTTTCAGTGTTTCGACTTCGCAGGAAATTATAGTGCCGATACTACATCTTATTTTGATAAATTCATGATATTTCGTAGTTTTACGTCTGTGAAACATATGCCAGGCAATATATTTATAAGACAAAAAATTATATTAATAATTGCAGACAGTTAAAATGAAATACTATGTAAATTTAAATGTTTTTATAAAAAATCTCAAAGCGATAAAATGTATATTTATACTTAAAAGTTTTTTTAAAAAGCAAACCATCAAAATGCGGGGTAGCGTACTTGCTCCCGTTATTTTAATAATGATATTAGAGGCCTACCGTTACCGTTTTATTATTTTTAACGTTAAAAATAATAAAAGTACATACCTGGTCATATCAAATATATATGTTGACTATTACGTACGACCCTATCTTTCAACTGACAATACCTTTCATAAACTAAGACGTTCTAACTTCTTTGCTTTTTCCAAATTCACAAAAAAAAACTTTATTTTACCTTTAGTTTGTTTCGTCACTTCTGTTTTTGGCAGACTTAGTAAGGAAATCTGAATGACCTCCCTTATCTTACTCTACAAATTGAGATCTTTCTGTAAGCTATTATTCTAAACGTAATACACCAAATTACGCATAAGAACTCTGTTAGCGTTTTCAACTTTTAACTTCGACTTAAAACAAACTCACATGTTACAGTGTTCAAATTTAACTTTTCTCTCCTAATTAACAACTTTTTGCTGTTAATATAATTAATTAAAGTTTAATTGAATTAACTAGCAAATCTTGACTCGTTAAATTAAAGCAAAATTCTTGTTTACATTCATTACTTATTGCACACGTAATAATTTTCTCTGCTAATTAAACACGTAATGAAGTAGGTTTCTGTTGAATATATTGTAAGGCTGCTAACGTAACAAGAGGACATAAGTCGTGCTATGAATTTATAGAAGATATTTTGAGCTTGATATGAAATTGCTATAAAATACAGGTAACTAAATGGGCCGTTTGTTCAATTAAATTTGCATGTACTAGCAGGCGCATTTAGGCGAGTCATTAGTTACTGTAATTACAAGAGTTTAGCGTGTATTTTGTGTTCGCATCTGTAATGAGAAAAATAAATCAGTGAATTTTGTGCAGCAGTTAGTGCAAAACTAAAATGTGATAGTGGGAATCATTAATAAAGATTATCTTCTGAGGTCACTAACGATTATCGGTCATCTTCATGTGTACAATAGGTTGAATGAAATTCACAAAAAAATCACAAGTTGTCCAACTTTACAAAATATTCGGAAATCTTACTTATATTTGATACTTCATGATCCAACTTATCTAAAAAGTAAAACTTACTAATGTCCATCCCTCATGCATGTTTGCGAATGTTTTGCTAGATCGTCATGCAACATTTTGAGTAGTGACATAGTGAAATTACATCTGAATATTCATATAAAGAAGCAGATGCATACACTCCACAAACCTAGAATTGGTTTGTTGTTGGGCCAATTAATATTTGGGAAAGAAAGAGGTCGTGCGACGACGGAAATCTTTTAGAATTATTGCGTTATGCTGAAGTAATATTTATTTTAAATCGTACAGAAATTAGAAGGGCCTAGCTTTTTAATCTTATTTCAATTGGATTGTGCCACCTCTCGTACTGCAACTGAGTTCTTCTGCAATCGGTTGAAGTGATTCTTATAAAAAATGAGATCAATTTTGTGTGTCACTTAGTAGGGAAACAATCCCATTACAATGGTGGTAATAAGGAAGAATATTATAAAACTATAAAGTGTTGCATTATTTTTTTACCTTCCTCCATGGTCTATTATACATTATATTTATAAAAGTTATAATTACCGTACCGTACCGTACTTAGTAATCACCAAAAAATTTCAATTGTGGCATATAAATTAATCTGCATTTTACTCTTCTACATTATATGTTCACACCTCAAAGTTTATGATATAAATAATGTTATCTATTATCTACTTGATGTGATCGTGACATAATTTTACACGGAGATATAAAAATAGTAAAAAATATTAAAAGTATAAAATTCCTGTCAATTATATTTTTTTATAGTTATCGTGTTACGAAATAGTTTATGCTTATTCCATCATTCCCCAATATGTTTACACCCTTTAAGAACATCACAATGATTTACAGCCTATCTTGTCTGCAATGAAAGTAGAAAAGCAAGAGTTTTATTTAAAGCAGTTTCAGAGATTAAAGCAAGTCTGTCTCCATACAAGATATTGGGTACCAAAGGGTATATCACTCGTAGATTATCAATCTACGAGTATACTTCATATCGTTGAAATTTGAGTTAATATTTTGGCTTAAATCTTATTGTACATACGAGTATAATTAATTACAATTATCTTAAATTATGGCTGGATTATTGCCCATGTTTTTTTAAGTTTTTTTCCTGTATTCTACAGAATATTTAAACAATTGACCCGTAAGATATGTAAATTTCCATTTTAAAATAACCTTTAGGTAAGTATAGACACATACCGTACTATCCGGTTTTCACACTATACCATTGTTTTAATTATGAACTTAGTAAAACTTGGTCTAAAACTTAGCTTAGCTTAATATCTGTCTAAATTAGCTTCTAAAAATATAGCTCCGGAGTGGTGTTACCATATTTCGATGTTAAAAGTTGTTACTGCTGTTAAAGTTTGAAACGTAAAAGCCAAACAATGTAGGCATCCCTGCGACTTTATGGTTGTGTGTATTTCCTTTTTTGTTTTCATGAGCTGCGGCTGTCACATATACTATTACAGGTAGAGTGTTAGCCACAAGTATTTATGGTAATAATATTATGAAAGTTATCTTAAAAGTGGATCCGCTTTGAGACACGCTCCGTTTTTTAGGAAGAAATATCTGTTTTGTGTATATTTACAGCATGAATTTTAATTGGACCTACTGACTTGAAAATTTTATTGAATGTTGGAAAATTATATTAAAAGTCATAATTTTATTTATTTTTAAAATAATAATTATAAACTTATAAAACTGCTTACATAGACAGCGGGCTCATTGGAAAGAAAGAAGTTAACCCGCAGAAAAATTGTTAAAATGAATAGCGCGGTTAAATGTAGATTATTACTGAAGACCAATTTGCAACAAGAGAGAAATTGACGGTACTGTATTCACATTCTCACAAAACACAAACTTGCATGTATGTTTTAGCAAAGTCGTAATAAAATTGTATTGCTTTGTTTAAAGTTTTCGCTTTATTTGGCTTTTTGTGTAATAAAAGCAATTGACACATGATATTTTTTTTTGTTTAAATTTATACTAAACGCTTTCATTTTATTTCAGCGTGTATATATTAACTGGTTAAAAAATGTTTTATTACAATAATATCTAATGAATTTTACGAAATCCTTTTTGATATTATTTTTATTTATAGACGAAAAATTTTAAATACGATTTATACTGTTTTATTAGTTCGTTATGTTTTATTCTAATATTATGCATTTATTAAATACTCATATTTATTCTATAACTCATCTTTCTAAAATTTAAAATTTTGAGTCGTAACAAATTAAGTTTCGGTGATCAAAAAACTAGTGTCTTAATTTTTATGCGAATAAACTCCATTCTTAGTTTAGGTGTAACAGTACTTATAATGAGTCGAGTTTACCGATAAATGTTGTA
Source organism: Druceiella hillmani (assembly GCA_039881145.1). Classification (NCBI taxonomy): domain Eukaryota; kingdom Metazoa; phylum Arthropoda; class Insecta; order Lepidoptera; family Hepialidae; genus Druceiella; species Druceiella hillmani. Next base: position 25,148,551 of record JAYKKI010000013.1, on the reverse strand, counting down.
AGTAAAATACATATATTATCTCTGATAAGACCACCTGATATAGCTAGAAATTTATCAGAAATATCTAAAAAGAGTTGAAAATAAATAAGGGTAGAAGGGTTATAATGTCCACGCAGCCACAAAAAAATTAGATCAGCCTAGTGCGGCGTCCAGCGCGTAGAACAAAACCTGTGAATTCATTGTCCGCCAAACTATTATTTCAGACGGTTCCTGACTTTAGTCTTATTTTGGGTTGGCGCAGGGTCATATTTAAATGTTATTATTAGATAAGGCGCGACGTATATTAATATCGTATCCATTCGTTCATTCGCACTAAAAAATAAGACGTTATTAACGGCGCTATATTAATTTGTTGAAAAATTCAATATGAAGGAACGTGAACGTACCAATTCTTCTCGAACGTATTCAATAAATAGCTGTACGGTTACTCATGCAAAATTTGCAGCTTAATCTAGATAAGATATTTTTATATATATTACGAGCCAGACTACCAGCAAGGTACTTATTAATTAGGCGGTCATGTATCAAATTGCCAAGCTGGCTGCCATTGTAATATTACCAATAGTTCTTAACACTTTAAATTTTCATTAATATTTTCTTTAAAATAACGCTTTATCCAATATTTGTGTATTATGTACTGTTTATATTCAATTTTCAGTATACGTATATATTTGTTAAGATCCTAAAATTTGCATGAATAATTTGCAAAGACTTTAGTGATACAAACATTCAATAGTGATGCCAGTATTCGTATATGGAAATAATTAAATTAATAATTTCGTTATATACTTAATACGATGTATAATTTTATTAATACTGGAATAAGTACAAATGTTTATTTGTGCGTATTTGTTATATTCTCACATGTAATTAACGTGGGAATTAACTTATATCGATAATCGTTGTGACAAACTATATTTTATTTGGTTTGTTTGTATTGGACATTTCTTTTGAACTCTTTAGGAAAATAAATTTTTATTTCTTGCTAATGTAAAATAGAAACCTAAACATATTTTAAGGTGTTAGTTTTCACTTAATCTTGTAAATAAGCCTATCTCGTCGTTGTGGCGTATGTTCGTTTGGATAGAATTTTTGTTCAGATAAATTTAATGTAACCCTTTACATATTTCCTAATAATGGAATGTTGAAGGAGACTTTGCGTTATAGTATTAAACATGTTTTTCAAAATCTAAAAGCCCTGCAATTTGTATAAAGCATTTTACTGATTTATATCTTATTAAACTTGAGAAGTGTTTAGAAATTGGACAGATTAAAAAATAATCAAAGAAAATATCTATGTGCCTTCGATTTTTCCTTATGTTGTCGTATTAAATGATTCATGATAATATCAAGATTTTCTGCTATCGAACAGCAGAATTGTTACACAACTACCAGAGAACGCTTATTGAAATAAACACGATGTATCGAGGAGGAAGAATTTCGTTGAGGACTTTATTTCTAAATAATTTAGGAACAGCTCCTTTTCATAAAATTTGAGAATTTGTGAATAATTTACAGTGGCCCAAAAAAAATTTTAGGTCGAGTATCTCGCTTTACTCCAATCACAAAAATGACTTGAAAATGATTTGAAAATATTCCACACAAATTACTCAACTTTAGTTTGAAGACGATTCTACTAATCGAATGATTCTTCTATATAATTCGTTATTGGAAGGAGTGGTCCTTAGCTTCTGTAGTCGAGAACCTGGATGAGTTGACAGTAGCCGTCGTCTTATAAGAAATACGTCACGATCCGGTCATTAGTTAAGTACGCATGGTAGATCGTATAGTATTCCGAGACTGCAAATTCAAGGAATCGTTCGCGCTAACGATCTACACCCATAACAGTCGTCGTGTCACTCTTACATACAAAGCATAAAATCGCTCTGAGTACGAGAGTAATTTTACCTTAACACACTTTGTTTATAGTAAAGCTAATAAATATTGTTTTACGAATAATTTTGGTAAATCTGAGTTAAATTACTGTTTTTTTAGAATAAACACACTTAGTTGTTCTAAAGTTACTATTACGGCAGACATTTTCCATTCAGTTACTTAGTGCACATGGTATTAATTTTTGAAGATATTGCAATAGTTGCGTCACAACAATTTTTTGTCTAGACTAATCGCCATATGTTGAAGTAGTTTTTAAAATCATAAGCAAATATTTAGTTGTGCGGATTTTACGACAGTTATTTTTTCGTTTTTTTTTGTGAGAACGAATAAAAACAACATAAAGTTTAAAACAATCTCATTCATATTAAGAGCGTAACACCTTTAAATTTCGTTTTTTGTATACACGTACGATTACTTATAATTTCATTTTACTTGTAGCATTCACCTGTTTAATACATATTTACGTAAGATAATGTATTAATTATTAAAAATTAAACATGTAGGTTTAATATGAAACAAATAATACATTTTCAACGTTTGTTCAGCAGAGAAGTTTACAGTAAACGATTTAAATAAAGAAGACATTTGTCGAGTATTATTTCTTTGGCCTACTAGGGTTATGTGCTATTTTTATTAATTGAGAATATAATATAAAAAATTGCTAAACACAGATAGAACTTCACTACAGAGCATTCCGTCCTCCACATTAAGGAACTTACATACATTTGGGCGTACATAGTATTTTTAATTTACTAAAAATATGTTGTTTACTATACCTTCAAGAAAGTAAAAACATACTATAAAAATGTTTGATTGACCTTGGAATTAGAAACATTGATTTTTGGATACGTGGATAATATTGTATTGAAAAGAGTATTAAACAAGTTGTTCTTACTACATTTACGGTAACATCGTAATCTGATATAATTTAATTTCATTTAGCCAAGAAAGTGTGCACAGATGCGCACATACATTTAATCTGTCTTTAGTTCTCAATATGCGGGCACGACGTTCGAGGTGTTGTTGGATTTGTTGTTATACTTTATCAAATGTATATAAATCAAAATCACATTAATTAATACTTATTTAGATATTACTTTTTGAACTGTAAAAATTTGGAAAAAATTGTAAATGTCCAAGATATGCATAATATTAATAGAAAAAAGGTCGAGAAATTGGAAATCCAAAAATATCCACAAAGACGAGATGATCGAGCGTCAAAAACTCGCCCGGAATGCTTCAAACATGAAGCCTCACACCATCAATGTAAATTGACGTCCAATTCAGTTTTTATTTGCTATGTGGCCATTCTGAGGTATTTTACATCTTCAAACTACCGACCATATATCGACACAGTTCCGTTAATTTTTATTTTAATCAAAGAATTTGACTTGTTGTTTACACCGATCTATAAAAATCAAACTGTTTTGTCAATTTTTGAAAATTTATATCAAATTTTAAATGCACTATGGCCACCCAACAAGAATATATTAACGAAAAAAAGGATACGTCAGTTTCCTTTGTGGCATCTATATATATATATATATATTTTTTTTTTTTTTTTTCCTGAAAAGTGCAGAATAATCTACACTTAGACAGTTATAATTACTTAATGTAAAGTAAATGTATTTTTTTACAAATATATATTTATGATTTTCGTGAATATTTGGCTCCTGGTCTCCTGTCCCTTTTAAGTCTCAACCAGCTAACATTCCTCGATTCCATTTTCTTGATAACGCTTCTCCATTGAGAAAATATATTAATGTAATCTTTTACCTTGGTCGTAACCTACAGCAACCAGGTTTTCTGGAAAGAAATTCAAATATGAATTCAGGATATATATTTTCAAGGATATGTTACACCCCAAAACTTTGCATGACATCATACGTTCATATTAAATCATTGTAATTTTCCGCTCTGTATTATGACAAGCCAATTAATTAAACCTTCGTATTTTCTACTATTTTATTAACTCTATTAACTAATAATTTCCAGGCGGATTTTCATGATAATTTAATTTCCAATTGAAGATCTTATCCTTCCTTGGTTCCCTTATTTGTGGACCAACAAATATACCCTCTTTAATTTTTATATCGCAGATTTTAGGGAATTTCTATTTCATATAGGAAACCTACTACCATTTTTGTCTACATCTTTTTCAATTTTTTTTTTATGAGGCCGAGTTTTATACGCAGTAGTGGTAAAACTATATTTTCAGATTTCACTAAAGGTTCATTTTTAATATATTTTATGTCCTGGAGTGAGTGATTTACGTTTGTGCCATCCTTTCTTTGTGTAATGATTTTTTCTATTTGCTGTCCCATTCACAAAATAAAACAGCAATATTTTGGCATAACCAATCTACGGTCCAAGCAAAAGAGTAATGATTTTAGAATTTCCACAAATTTTCCAATCAAGTTCACTATATTTAATTTTTTCAGAAAAAATTCCTTATTTTCCTAGGCCTCTTTCATAATAGAACCATGAGCTGCAAGTACCTAAGGAAGTGTGTTTCCGTTATATCGCAATATTGCTTTCAAACTAGTCTTTGAAGAGTCATTAGAAAACCGCCCGTGACTTAAAACGTATTAAAAATTTAATAGACTCGTTACTGCAGAACTGTAATTACAATACACCAAATCATCTGCTTTAGAAAAGTAAAGTTTCAGTTCATCGTCGCGATGTCGAAAATAAGATATTTTTGTATCAGGAGCAAGTTAATCCCAGTCGTTCAATTTAGAACCCAAAATCGTTCAGATCACTTTGCGTCAGTTAATGTGTCTTTTTAGAAATAGTTGGTTCATAAGTTGCTTCATTCCCTGCACAAACGTTTTCGTCTTGACTGGGATCAGATTCCTGACCTCCTAGTGAATTTAGAAGCTATGGCACAGATAATTTGGTATTATATAAAATTGATTTTGTAGCTGATGGAAAGTTTGGGTTCTTAATAGTGTGTTTGAACTTGGTTGTTGTGTCTTTTATATGAGTCAATAAAAATAACAATTATTTACTTTATCATTAGGTTCTGTCCAAATCCTTGATATACCAAATAGCAAGTGTCTAGATCTTTTAGCCCGACCTTAATATAAGTCTCACATATGATACACAACAGATATGTGGAACTCAAAATTCGTCTTGATGGCGTACACAAAATAAACTAAACTCTTTTTGTTAACTAGGTATAAAAATTAATTGTTCACACATGTAATAAAAATTATCCAGGTTATATATGCGCTTACATGGCATATTTCCAACCTTAATTATGTCAATAAATTTAAATTAGTTGATATGATAACTAAGTCGCAGAAGTGAGAGTAGTCTAAGAAAATAACGTAAATGAGGTAAATATGGATATGCAACGTTCAGAAAATAGAACTGGGAATGATTGGAATAAAATATGTTTTTGTTATGAGCGTAAATAAACACAAACAAAAATCATTACAAAGTTCGTGTTACAAAAATAGTTTTTACTGGTGTCACCTTTCAAATTATAATTATATTTAAGTATTAAAATATTTGTGAGTTCATTAAATTACTCACTAGATACTGATATTTCCAACGATCATAAGTTACTACAGATTAGACTACGTCTTGCTTCCAATATATATTCCGTATATCATGAATATATGAACTCCATATGTAACCTGCGCTAATAAATAACACAAAATAAGTTAACAAAATAGAGCACTGGGAAGCAAAATTGTTTCACGTTCCTACGTGCATGCCATAACTACTTGTAGCCTATGTGACTACGTACGGTAAGTGTGCTAATGGTAAAAGTTTTAATTTTGTTTTATTAATGTTACAGTTTAATTAAATATTATGAACATTAAAATGTGCTTTTTATGGTTGTAATATATTTTATGAAGATTATTAATACAGCGTAAAAATATAGGAGGTGCTAATACTTTAATTAATTTTCAAGATTTCACCTCTCAAAACGAAAAAAGAACGGAACCGTATAGTGTTACTTGTTATTCGTCTATCCATCTGCCTGTGAAACCCCCTTTTCTTAAAAACGGCTTATATCTATAGTCTTACAAAGTCTATAGTTGTTTTGTAAACTTAAACAAACGTGAAAGACGCGCAATAAGCAGATATTTGGAATTTCGGCATAGTTAACTTTCAACCGGTTATTACTAACGAAGTAGTATTAAACTCATTTCTTTTATAACTTATAATTTTTGTTAGTTTTAAATATACTATGTTTATATGATAAACCTGTAAGTGATATATGCCTCATCACATATATATTCCTCACATAGAGATTGACCTATTTACAGTGGTCCAATAATTTTTTAGGTACAGAACATCGTGATAGGTAATTTAATAAGAACCGTAGTTTCCAGAAAATCAATAATGTTAGAGCTATGATATTTGGGTATTTTTTTTTTAATCGTTACTCCAGTCACAAAAAAACTTTCCGAAAACTATTTCACTTAAGCTCATGAAAATTGGATTGGAAATAGAGTAGTCATGTAGTACGCATACATTGAACAATTTTGTGTTTACTATTATCATGTAACTATTACGACATCTTAATAATCCACTGAATGGAAACATTTTACCATAATCGCAATTTTAGCCCAACTGTTCCCCTTGAAAGAAGCCAACGCAAATTTATCTAAATTATTTGCAAATCAACGTTTGTTGATCTTTAACATACACAAAATACCTTCAGGTGAAATGATAGCCAGACAGAACAATTTTTATTTTTTATAACCCCTATTGTTATTATTTATAACCCTGGTTTGATTAATCGCTGATCAGCGGGCATTCGAACTGAAAATAACGACATTCGGAAGTTATTGTTTGTTTGTCGCATGGGCTTATTACGTCTATTCAATAGTATTAGTGATTTTCTTAAAAACGTTGGATTGTTTTTGACCTGATCATAGCTCACCTGACTGTTCGGGCTGTGCGATTTGGACTTTTTAGCGTGTTTAGTAATTGGGAAACTGTTCTGCAGTAACTATGGCTGAAAATAGACTTGAACTTCGTGCACCATGATGCATTAATTTTATGGCATTGCAAGAGGCATTTCGCGGGAAACTGCCAAGCTCTATCGTGAATTTCATGAGAATTAAACCAACACAGCAAACAGGTGCTTTCCAGACCACCGGGTTTTATGAAACTACATAATTTGTTATTGAAAGAAGTAGTTCCTGGCTTTCCTGGTCATGAACCTGGATAACTTGACAGTGGCCGTCGTCTTACAAGAAATACGTCGTGATTCGACCACTTGTCAAAGACGAATGGCAGGGCGTACTAGTGGTTCGAGATCGTTAATTCAAAGAATTATTCGCGATTACGATCTATACCCTTACCATAACTATAAGGTGTATCGCTCTGTTAAGATACGTGCACAACATAAAAGCGTCTGCCTAGAAGTCATTTTACCCAACACATTTATTGTATGTCAACATTAATTAACATTGATTTGCGAATAAATTATGTAAATCTGAGTTCAATTAACGCTTTTTCTAAAAGAAACGCACTGTTATACTAAAATTGAGATTACGGTAGAAATTTTACATTTAGTTAGTAAAATGATGTTAATTTCTGAATATGTTGCAATAGTACGTCAATACAATTTTTTCCCTAGGCTGTCAAAATAGACGAAGGTAAGTGTTTAAGTTTATAATAATAAATCTCTAGTTGCGCATAGTTTACGACAGTGATTATACATACATATTTTATTTAGAAATCGTAAATGTCAACAGTAATTTTCAAACAATGGTACAAGTTAAGAATTAACAAATTAATTGCTTATTTCATTCTTGTTATGAGACTACCCTACACTTCCATTCCAAATTCAATGGGAAGAATAGTTTTCGAACAAAAGGGATTTGGGTGACTAGAATAAAAATTTTTAAAAATGTACAAAATATCATAACTTTAGTAGTTATGATGATTTTCGTGAAACTAATGAATTTTTTATAACTTGTCACGATGTTTTCTATTTAAAATTTTTTGGACCACTGTAAATGAGCCACCTATGTAAGTCAAATTTCAGGAAATAGATGTTTGCTCTTTTTAGAGTTTTTCTTCGGAATTTTTCTTCCTCCGTACATCGATTCGTAGAAGAATAAATTTGTAGTAATATTTAAAACATTATTATTTTCATTTATTTATTAAAGAAATCGTATTCAATTTACAGATTGACCCCAAAATATTGGACTAGTAACTAACTTGTGCTAGTAACTAAAACACTATTGAATTTAAACAATAATATAAACAATAATGAATAAAACAGACAAATACAGAACAATCCAAATTAATTGTCCATTGTGAACTATCAGATCACCCCCTTACTAAAGGGATCAATAGAGGAGAATAAATATCAATAATTGGCGCCCCACGCAATACCGCGTCAATCAACGCGCACAAATCAAGTGAACACTGCAGGATATGCGTTCGCACTCAAGATAGTAAAATAAACTGTGTGTTCGTTCGTCAAAAAAGAGCTTGAAACGTTACAAAACTCCAGGCGGAAAGCTTATCGACATAATATTCAGTAATTTGAAAAATGCATGATCAAAACAATTCCAGTAGAAGTTACCGGGAATTACATTCGAGCATGCCTATTGTAAAACCGAAAGGAAGCAAATAAGGATAACACCCGTATACTTTTTATATAAAAATAAATTAAACTTTTTTACATTCTCTCCAACGCCAGTACATAAATTACTTCGTATGGAGAAGTTTTAAGGATGTTATGAACTGGGGGTCACAATAAACTTAATGTTATAGAAATGGTGTTAATTTCAGTTAACAAGTCCTGTAAAACTTCTGACATGTTCCTGTGATGTAATTGTGAGGTATTAGATAATTTTCCATAATCACATCGAGATCCTGGACAGTTGATATCCTTTCGAGCACAGTTTCATTTACCTTTTAACCATGCATCAAAGTGCACATAAGTGTAAACACGTAATCATTGTATATGTTCTTCATTAAAATGTAGTTAATTACTCGAACTCCACTGAAATACTGAGTCGATATCATTTTGGCATAGCTCACAATCATAATTAAAGGGTTTTATATGATATGCCCATAAAGGCAAAGAACATTGCTTACAATTAATTTATACTGAGGAATAAAACATTATCCTGAGAGCCAGTCAATTTATAGTGATGGGAAACAAAAAAGATTCTAAATTATTAAATGAACTGAATTTCTATTGAGTAACAAAAGGTCGTTAAATTACGAACTGGATGTATTGTTTTCCAGCCGAACATTATGTTCCATAAATTTTATTAAAACAGGAGACATGCCAGAATCCGATAATTTTACTAGAAGAATATAATTGTCGACTCAGCCAAATGCTTTCTTGGAATCTAACTAGACTCCACTTACCACACCCATTAGGCACCATTTCCCGTTCACCATGTAACTCCCTAGCCACAGTCTACAAAATTAGTGACGTGAAAATGCGTAGGACGGAGAACGTGCTAACACTTAATACTGAATTCAATAATCCAAGAGACAACATTACTTCCCTAAAAAACCAAATATTCATGATTGCAGCTCAAACACACCAATATTTCTACACTAAAAACTTTTAAATATATATATATATATATATATATATATACACATGTATATATATACATATATATATGTATATATATATATTTATTTATATAAAATAATTATTCAAGTACTGTGAAAAAACCTTCGCTCCTTATGTCGTTCGAAAGTTTTTTTAAAAACCAAACGCGCTTCATTTTTCTATCTTGCATTTTTATTAGTGTTGTCTTTTCTAATAAAGTGCTCATATGACATTACAAGTTGTTTTACAATAGTTTGTAATTTAAAATTTTAGGGTTTTGTCAAAAATGCGGTAGTTGCGATTATGAAATGCGATTATGTTGCTGAATGAATTAATATAATTATAATATTCCACGGATTCTAACATAAATTTATATATTTCTTCAAGATATCCATATCCAACCATATCAAATATTTCCATCCATATCCATATCCAACCATATCAAATGTTTCCATAAAAATATAAGACGTTTTATAAAAGCAAAATTTCACGAAAGGTAGCAAAAATAATAAAGTATGATTTAAAAAATTACACGGTAACTCGAATTAAGCCTAACAAATGAATAGATAAGTAAAAACTTGCAATTTACCTAAGAAATTTAGAAGATTAAGTCATCATCACCCAGAAAAATCGATCCCGTACCACTTGCATCCAACGGCTTCCCGCGACCTTTACCAACTCACCTGTCAACATAGCGGAGGGCCGACCCGCTCTACGTACTCCAGTACATGATCGTCATTTGAGAACTTTTCTTCCCAAGGCCAGCCTATTGCCATTTCAAGGTTCATAGGATTCATAAGAGAACTAAGCATATCGACGTAGCTTCTAGGATTAGCAGGTGCTAATCCTAGAAACTACGTCAATATGCTTAGTTCTATGAATCTCCTCCATTACGCATCATATTTTGAAGATTAAATATATAACATTAAAAAAGACGGACGTTTCATTAACCTAGATCGAATTGTAATTTTCGCTGACGATGTTGATTATGATTGAAAAGAGATTGTATATTATCATGCATTAGCAGAGTATATCATAGTTTATTCAGGAAAATTCAAGAGCTTTTAGAGCTTGCGTCGAAAGGCCAGAAAGGCCAACAGAGTTGGTTACTATCATGCACACTTATAATGTGCGTTCTAACTTTGTTTCATTAGATCAACTCTGGTCTTGACAAGTTCAAATTGTTCAAAACCTTTAGTTATCTAAACTTCAGTAACTTTAATCGGAGCGAGGAAGCTTTGAGATCAAATTTGAGTAAATAGCATTGCGGATATTTTGTGAACTTTAAATGGATTAAGTAACTTTATTGAATTGTTATTCACCGAAATTATACTTTTTAACTTTAAGTTTGTTTACGTATACTGTATCAAAAATACATTATATTCTTTTATAAATGTTCCATTACGACGGAGGATCTGGAAGTTACATAAATTGTCAAACAGTAAAGCATGAAGGTTAAAATCATAATAATTATAGTAATAAAATAATTTTAATAAGGAAATAACAGCACAATATGATTAAATAAAAGTGACACATGATTAAAAGTTGCTAAATTATCGTTTCCATAAAAGCGGTGCTTTACTGTATTAAGTAAAGCCATTTATTTACAAATTGTGTAACAGGAGTGAAAGTAATTTTTTTTTTCTAACCAGAGTAATACCATTTTATTTGAAATACCTATAATGCAAATTTACTAATACAACGTATGATTAAATGGCTCAATGTGGGTAATAAATCTGTAAAACGTTTAACTTGAATAATTCGCAAAATTTTTCACGTGAACGAAGCTGTAGGTGAAAACTAGTTTAAAAATACGTGGAGTAAACAAATATTTTTAAGGTCTATTTAAGATTTTTTCAATCTTTAATTTATTCGATAGTTCAGTTAATAGGCATAGTAAAAAAATATAATTTTAATTACAGTTTTCGAAATAATTCAAACCTATTTTAATCGACTTCAGAAAAAGGGGCAGTTCTCAATTTGTCTACATTTTAATGTATGTTACGTCATTTTACCACCAATTTATATGATTTTTTTAAAATTATTAATTAGGGTTAACAAGTATAGTCCTGTGAAAACATTGTTAGAATGTGACAATAATAATGGAAGTTATATCATAAAACTCCCCAAAATTAAACAGCACAAGTGCTGTGATCAAATTTGGATGATATAAGTTCAATCAGTTTGAATATTTTTTTTTTAATTAAAAGAGTATACTTTCGGTATTGTTCCGTAAATATTTGGTTAAATTACGACAATGTAAATTGAAAATACACCATAGAATTCCTTGAAGACCACAAGTACCATGATTATAAATCTCGATGGCGTAGATATATTGTCGGCCTAAAATATGAGACTTAAAAATTTGCTCTTTTAAAATTTATGTTGTGGGTCTCAAGAATAGACTCTGTCATTAAATTGCTGGTTCCAACTCTTCAGTTCTGATACTGCAGGTGTCCTGGTTGCCTGAGTTGTGAGATTTGAGGATCTGTTGTTTTAAAATTAGTATTGTAATTCTCAATTACAAAACTTCGGGTTACTATGCCTCAGTTCTGATGCTGCTGGACTTATTGTCTGTCTAAAATATAAGACTCGAGGTTCAGTTGTTTTTAAAATAGTATTGTGGGACTCAAATATACACTCTGTTATTGAAGTCTGTGATCTGATTTCTCAGTCCTGAGGCTGAAAGGGTTGTGCCTGCCTGAACCATGACACTTGAGGATCTATTGTTTTTAAATCGGTATTTCTGTCTCAAGCAACAAGACTCTGATACTAAACTTTCAAGTTCTAACTCTTCAGTTTGACGCTGCAGGCTACTTAAAACTTGAAACTTGAGGAGCTGCTGTTTTTAAATTAGTATTATAGGTCTCAAGCACAGGCTTTGTCATTTAATTCCGGGTTACAACTCCTCAGTCTTTTTGCTACAGGGGTATTGCCTGTTTAACCTACGAGATTCTGGGAAAGATTTGAGATTTTTAAATTAATATTTTGTGTCTCAAGCAGAGTATCCACTTTTAAACTTCGGACTTTATCACCTCAGTTTTGACATTAATAAATATGGTCTGCTTAAATTTTAAGACTTGAGGATCTGTTGTTTTTAAATTCATCTTTTTAATCTCAAACAGACACTCTGCCATTGAGCTCCGGATTCCAATTTTTCAGGCTCATGCTGGAGTGATACGGCCTCTTTTTCATATATATTTACTAATATATCCGACATTACGCAACCAATTTATATGATATTTTACTTATGTAGTCCCAGCAAAGTATCATAAACATTGGTTAAAATTTGATCATGGGAACTGAAGATACAACATAAAATTAATAATGTACAGCAAAGGTGCTGTAAACGATTTTGGATGATCATATATATTCAATGATAACACAGTAATAAAGTTTTGACACGTTAAAAGCAGCACAAAACTGCCCTTTAGCAAAAGTTAGTTGGTGGAGACAGAGACTTTTCAAAGGCATGAAGCAACTTAGGGTTATATGGTGGATAGATAAGTAAGTACAGGTATAAACAAACGTATGAAAATTAGTACGTAGGTATATACAGGTAAATACAAAGATATATTTCAAGTAGAAAATAAGTGGGCGAGTATATAGTCTGTAAAGGTATATAAAGGTTAAAGCACTGTATCTTCGGTTAAGCCAAAAGAGAGAATAGGATTTATACGTTCATATGCACTTTCATATATTTATGCAGATATATATTTATATATGTATATATATATATATATATATATATATATATATATATATATATATATATATAGGTTTATTAAATATTGCAAACGTCGAAATAAAACATTTTTTAAAAAAATTGAATTGACTTGAAATAAATAGAAGCGCGCTAAAAAATTCAACATACTGAATATACGAGTACTCAGTTGGAACTTTTGCGATACAATATTATTTCCGAACATAAATAAGTTTGCAAAAAACTGGTATAGGTAGAGGTTTTTAGAGTTGGTTCTAAGGAAAGTGTGGGCGTGTACTTGAGAGAGGAGAAAAGCATCATGTAGACACCGATAGTTTTAGAGAAAACCGTTCGAAAGCTGCGAGTAATTTGTAATAACTTGCAAATTTGTGGCTGCTGGACTTAATACGCTTATGTTGGAAACCGAAAAAATACGACTGATATTTTTCTTTCATGCACCAATGACACAATTTTATAATTATGTATTAAATGAAAATATAAATCAGCGACTCTAAATATAGTCATATTAAAATATATGTACATAATAAAAATATATTTATATATCTAATAGATGAGACTGGTATTACTATTACTAACAGTACGAGAATAAAAAAATTAAACAAAACCAAAATTTGTTAAAAAAATGTTCTTTTATTGTTTTAATAAAAGAACTACCCAATTAAATTAAATTAAATTAAACGGTAATTAAAAAAAATTTAAGGCTGAATCGAATTAATCGGTTTGAAGAAAAAAAATAGGTCAATATTTCCAAATGACTAATAAAAATTACATCGAGCATCATCACCTTGGTGGACCAACAATTCAAATGTGGGCCGCTGCTAGTGAATACATTGGCGCTCAGCATCAAATATCTGGCACTTTTTGAATTTTTTATCTCTTAGTCTTTTTTCTTTTCAAATTTTTTTTTATTTTTATAGTTTTTGTTACGCCTATTTCGGATATTTTGTAATTTTTGTGATATTTCTTTTGTTCTATCAAAGGTGTTTCAAACGCTTTATTTAAAATTTAGTTGATAAATCATAGGAATACAAAACCTAAAAATGACGTTCTAAATGACTCGAATGATGTAGGAAGGCAAGAAATAATCTAGAGGTACATTAAATGATTATGCGTCGCAGAACATGTTTCATACCTCAAGTTTGCAACTCAATTGCATCACCCTATAAAGTCAACGCAACATCAATAAAATGTATAATATGCTTTGTTTAATACTTTATTGGATTAAATACAGGTCATATATTATTTATTAATAGTATTAGAATTTAGATTTGTTTTATTATTGTCGTTTTTGTGACAATGAGTGTCACAGCACTTAAGTTTGGCACCGGGGTTTCAATACTTAAAACGTATTCTCTATAAAAAAAGGGTAAAGGAATGATTCTAAAAATACGTGTGTGATGTTTTTTAACGTTATTTAAGAGAGAAAAAAAACTCTTTAACGCATAAATTAAAACACGTATTTTGTCGACTCATTTCTCCTTTCACATCACAATAAGTAAAAGTTAACACAGATTTTGAGAATGAAAGAAAAGAAAGAAAATCAAATTATAGTCTTTGTATTATACCACGCATTAGAATTTTGAAAATATTAGCAAATATAATAACACCTTAATTCATTTTTATTTAAGATAGTTGAACACACTCCACTCTTTCAACATCTACCTAATAAAAATATTTTTTTCTTTAATTGCGAAGTGTTGATATCTAATAATTTGGTTAACAAAATACAAAAAATATTCTAATATTCTATATTATAAAAGTTTTCGCTTTTTTATTTAAATAGACAATTAAAACAGAACTGATTTTTATATATGAATATATTGGAATAAACTGAATTCAAAATTTTTCAACACTATCTGAAAAAAAAGCTACAAGATATTTTTCAACACTATCCTTTTTTATTTATGTCTAGTGGTTATAAATCTATAAGTTCTTTTTTTATTTATGTACATAGTATTTAATAAAAAGCGACTGATTCAAAACAGTATATTTTATATTTTTATAAAACACACTGTTTTGAATCAGTTGCTTTTTTTAATATTATTTATCTTGAATAACTGTTTAATTTGTACATTCAAACATATAAATTTAGTTCCAGCTCTTATTTTTCCTGACTCAAGATTAGTAATAAAATGTGATAAAGCGATTGCAAAATAGCTTTTATTCGTCCCAGCAAATAAAGTCATTTATCGCGGCATTAGTACATTTTATCTTCCTTGGGTAATCTTCCAATAAAAGTTGCCTTATCGGGGTAAATAATTACTGGCTTACAAACAGATAGACGCCAATTACCTGAAGATATTCTTTGTTTTTTTGTTTCTTGACTCATGTGATAAACCCTCATGTTCTAGTTACGGAACTAATGTGGTCTCGATGAATACCGGCCACAACACTGGATCGAATGTTGATTAAAATATTTGCGTTTTATGACTTGATTCCTTGTAAAATAACATATAGAGACAATTTAAAATCTGCTGTGTTTATTTAATATCTATGAAGTTTATTACGTTTTAGCGAATAAACAGTGTTTGCATATGCTGTTAATATTCTGATACATGTTATTTATAGAAATATACGAAATGTAAAATCGATTTATCTGTAATCGATTTATTATCGGATTTAACATTTAATTTTCACAGAATGGTTATAGCGATTTTGTAGTATAACATTTTACTATTTCGATGACATATTGTTTGAGTCACAAATTTTCTTTAGTCTAAACATTGCGAACTTGTTAATGTTCTGGGCGAAATCTTAAAGAGAATTTTTGAACAACGTACCAGGTAATCTGGGCAGTACCCAAGTAATCTTTTCAAAAATACAGACGTTATGTTTATTACACACATTAAATAAAAATAGACCTTTATTAATTTTGTTTATTATCGGACATTTGATTATTTTCAAAATTTAATAAATTTCATTGGATTCTAAAGTCAATTGATTTAAATGAAGTAGAAGTTATTAGATTTTTGGAAAAACAAGGTCTAAGTAACCAACCCGTTCACCTCCGCGTGTATGTTCATATATTTTTATTTAATTAAATGTGATAAATCAATATAGTAATAACAGTTAAGTTGATTTAAACATGCTTATATGTGATCTATCTTTTACATGTTATTCTATCTGATTTTGAAGAAATAAATTTACACTTTAGTCCAATAGCTTGAACTCTCGCTTTCTGGGAAGTACAAATATAAACATAAGTTTTAAGAAATCTGCCTTGGAAGTGGATATGGAGCAAAATAAATATTACATATATGAATACAAAACTCATATACAAAATTGTTGAATTTAATTAAATATTGAGTGCACATCATACGGTTTATAAAGTACTGTCCTCTGTCCTCTATTAACGTGATTAGCCGTGGTGTGTTGGAAGAAAATCGTGGTCTACTGAATCTGCGACAGCCTTATTCACTACAGCTTTTCAACTGCTGTTTCCGTAGATAACTAAGACTATTGAATTGCTCTTACGCATTACTCCAGAATGTTTTACCAAAAAAAATTCTCAAGAGTCTCTGGACTATTACGAAATAATCGGTCTCTTAGCATTCACCAAACTTTTACAGCCGAATAGTGTAAATCAAATGCAATTAAAATGGATGGAGTGGCATATCCGGAAGTAAAGATACAACACTAAGTTTCGTACTCACTAATTATTGCTCAATTAGTAACTTTCATGAAAGCTGTGAAGAGATTGAATCAGCTGTTTTCAAAAAAGACCGCATAATTCCTTTTGGATAAATGACTGCATTTATTTTAAATTTACGTAAAAACGTAAAAATGCCATTTTTATGAAAGTTCTGTCTGTCTTTACCATAGACATCTATGGACTTGTTACACAATTTATATTATTTAAAACCTTTAATACATTCAACATCTTTCAATTTTATATCCTATGAGTTCTAACAGCTTTAAAAAATTTAAGTCACAAAATGTTTTCAAAAGTAGGATCATTAAGATAATAGTTAATGTGTAATGTGTATAAGAGACAAATTAATTAATTATTGAAACAATATTTGTTTGCCAAATAAATAACAGTTAATTATTATTAAGATAATGCTTTCTTTTTAATTTCAGTAGTGCAAAAAATCTCTTCGTTTCATTCTTTTTAATTTTTACTAAAAAAACTCTCAATCAAGTTTTTCTATTGTGAAATTAATACAATTGCAGTGTCAAAGGTCAATAATAATGATTTTTGGTTAATTTGTGTTAAGTCTCTCGTATAAAAAATCTTCATTCGCTACCATTTACCGACTACCCATTACCGGTAAACCGGTTACGTCTACCGCGTTTTTAATCTATTAAAATTACACTTATATAGACGAAGAATGTATTTTAAAATTATGTACTGTCTGTGATATCAATCGAACTAGTTGAGGATATTTTCTTATTGACTAATACAAATTTGCATATAACGTGCTTAATTTACAGGGTTCTTTAGTGAAACAACGTCACTCCGACCGTTCGTCTTCGTCCGTCATCATCTGTGACAACCTCATAAATTCCACAGTTGTGAATTAAATTTTGAAGGTATTTATTACTCATTAATATATTTCCCCCTAAAAATTTAATAAATTTAAAGCAAAATTTATTTAGTGCGTTTAACAGTCATACCGTTAAAATCTAAAACTAAATGCTCCAAGTCTGAGGTGCAATGAGCTGCGGTTTAATGATAAGAAAAACTTTTCCAATTACAGTCTCGGAGATAGTTCTCCTGAAAAACTTTTACACTGGATTATTTTAATTCTTATTTGGTTGTGTAATATTTGCTTTCATCAAATATTACTGAATTCCATAATCAGTGTTAAAGAAATTACAATTTTAAGACTTTAGTGCAGATTATAATTTGAAATGACCCATGTTGCCCGCTTTCATCTTCAATCATTTGCCACAGTAAAATAAATGACAGTCAATTATGACTTTGCATAAATTCTACACAAATGTCACTGATCATAAGATCCGCAACCGTCCCAAAATAACAATATGACAGCGAACGCATAGCGTGCTCACTCGATGAGTTACGCATATCAACATAATTAATCGTTAACTTACAAGCTATCTTGTGAGAAGCTAATTTTGATCTGTTGTAAATAAAATTATTACAACACGATTTCGATCAGCGTGTCTTGAGTCTCGATCCGAAAATGCCGAGTCTCGAGAAAATAAAGTTTCTATAAAGACGTCACGTGACATCCAGGACCCAAACCCTGGTAGAGAAGTTTATTTAACTTCCCAAAATAAAGCCAGTTACAAAAAAATCTCAGTTTGATGATCCTATAAAAAAGAGGTTGAGACTGATGATGATTTCACATTATCACATTTTTGTTACTTAATTATTATTCACAACTGAATAAAACTACATGATAATTGCTATCCAATCAAAACAAATTACCGGCCTGAAGATATTGTAATACAGCGAAGCCCAGGTCGTGGTTAAGAATTTAAATAAAGTAGAAGTAATACTACATAATAATCATATATTTTCATTTAATTGTGAATAAAAATTAAGTAATAATGAATTTCTACAAAATTGAAGCCAAATATATTCAGCATGTTTGTCAACTAAAATTAAATTCATTCCTAAAATAAAATAACACATTTCAAACCTCCATTCAATAAATTTATTAGACTTGTATTAAGTCGAGACGGGCCGTTATATTTGTCATAAATTTAAATAGAGTATTTCTTGAGGATTATGGAATATTGAGAGTTTACGCCTTACCTTGCTGATGAGACACGCATGCTAATTCATATTGGTAATGACCAACAAAATCAAAATGATTCGGAAATAAACTTAGGCCAAATAAATATATGGCAAATATTTATTTTCGTTATCGGACGGTTGAGATTAAAAATGAGCATTGTATGAGCATTCCGTGGAGAAGGAATAAATTTAATCCAATGAGGTAAAATATATTTTACATATATAGCATTAACTAATAATTAAATATAATAGAAAAAGAAAAAAGCAAAAGTAAATAAATATGACATATATGAAAATCATAATTTGAATGTGACATTGTAAGTTTGCTAAAGATAATTTCGTAAAATACTGAAACGATTTAAATAAAAATCTTTCACTTTTTCAAGTAATGTCATTTTCCGGTTTTATTAATATACTAAAGAAAGGGAATGCAATAGATAGATACGGATAATTGCCTGCAATAAATAATCGAGATTGTGATTTTAGTTATTAAATATATGTAGTTTTGTTATTTTTGTAGATGAGTTGTATAATCAAATATCGACAATTTAACCCTTTTATAAACTGAAGTTTATTTTGTATAATTTTAAGTATATAATAAATTGTTAGCTAAATAATTAAAATAAAAATAGGGTATATAATGAAGCAAGCGAAGCTGCAGGTTACAGTTAGTACTTGCAAGATTACAGGTTTCAGCTAGTGTTGTTATACATAGCTATGATTAAATTATACAAATTGTTTTTTAAATCATTATTTTTGTTATTCAACTTAATGTGAACAGCTGCTGGATTTCATTTTACTATTAGATAACCTGATTTCCCTTGCAGCCTTCTGAGTATAGAACAAGTATGTTATAGTCGCACGCTCACGTTAGCAACCGAAAATAAGGCAAAAATTACAATTTATCTTGTTCCAATAAAATATATGCGAGTCTGTTTTTCATGTGTGTACTAAAATGATATTTCATTTTCCGTTATTAAAAAGGATGCGTCCGATAAATGTTACTTTAAAAAAAATTAACTGAAAACGTTTCATTTAAAAAATGTAAACGATAACATTTCGTTCTATGGGATGTGCAAAAAGAATGTATTTTATATATTTGTGAGTGTATTAAAAAAAGAAATAATTTTACTACCTATTGTTAGGAACATCACTATGAGGTATTTAGTTTCAAAATGTCTAAAATTGTTGGAATTGTGCGGCTGTGACACAACCAGACTAACAAAAGTGAGTAATTAATAGGGATACTTAATTTAACAATGGAAACATAAAAATGAGTTTTATAAATCGTGTATATGAAAAATAGAGGATTAATGTTAATGACAAAGTCGGTGTTCAACTTTATGATGGTATTGAAGAGGTTGGCAATGGATGGATATATAACATCGGTTATTTGGGAGAGGTCATCTGAAATACCATCTTTAATTTGTAATTAAGTATTATACTTCATTTAAAACACACCCAATTTAGTACCAAAAGTACTTTCGGTTGTATGTTCAATTTAAAGACAGGGTTCAGATATGTAAGTGGTGTCAGTGAAATTGCATTAACTTTTTACACAACTCGCATTTTTCAGTAATAATTCCGTTATGAATATCATCATTTTAAAGGTGGAAAAAAAATGTTTTTTATCATTTAATTTAAATGTATTTTTAAGAACTCATTATGATTTTTTTTTGTTTTCATCCATTGTTTGATTACTATCTCGGAATTGAATTACAAGTGGAAATTTAAAAAGAAAATAAAGTAAGCTAAAATCGCTAGAACAAGTTAACAAAACTGTAGAATATTCTCATTCGCAAATTTATTATAATAGTAATCTAAATAAAGTAGTTAACCTAAGTAAGTATTTCTTCACTGCTTAGTAATTAGACAAGTTTTCTGACATAATACTTAAAAAATAATAAATGAATACGTCTGCCAAGCGAACAGCTATAAAAGTTTATCACGACACGTAATGGTGTTTTTTTTATAATTAAGTTATAAACTAATAGAATTGATTGAATATTAATATATGCATTTATTTTTTTAAATAAACAGCTTAAATTAACACAAGAAATAATGTTGAAATAAAACGAATTATTTGCGTGTGAAATCGAACTGGAGAGCATAGGGTCTGGGGTGAGTATTGCAAATGTAATGATGATGAATAATAGACATAAAAATTTATTATTTTAATTTTTTTGTTTAAATGCTATAAGAATCGCTATAATAATTTCAAAAATTTAACTCACCATAAATAAAGTTTCGCATTGAGACCCATTCCTAATATTTTGCAACCACGTACCATGACAAAAAAAATGTAAAAAAGTGAATATAACGGCATTTATTAAGGATTTCAATATAAAATTATTTCCCCCAACACGCATGAATGAATTGAAAATCTATAGGCAACTAAGTTATTTTTGTTACACTCGTGAAATATATGCAAACTTAGGAAATATTTTACGTATTGAAAACAAATATAAACATTTATATGACAGTAATAGAAATACTATATACCCATAAATGTTTAAGTTTCAATATTTTCCTAATTAGTTTGTTTGGCTAGAGTGAGTTTGGCTCTAACAAATTTATTAAGTTTATCAAAATTAATTTCTTTACTAAATTTCCTTAGGCTAAATTGCATAACTTTAATTTTAAGTGGTCTCATTTTTAATATCTCTGGGATTAAATTACTAGAAATTCAATGCACAATTAAAATAAACTACGTAATGTAGTATTATTTCTAGTATAGTAAATAAAGGAGAAATAATGCTATGTAGCATCTTTCACGTAATTTCATTTAATTGTAGTCTAGTTTTTTAAGCTAACTATTTTTAAAGTAGGTTTTACTTCTCCAAGCCATACAATTTACATATCTATTAGTTATCATACTCCACGATGTGTTAAAAAATTAAAATGAATCATATAATTATTGAGAATATTCGCTGTAATTATTATTCTTAATTTTGCTCACAGTTATGAAAAAAATCATTAAAGAATTTTTTTAAATAAGTATTTTTTTTTTCAAATTATGACGAAATATTGCAAATCGATGAGTAAGACCTTACATATTTATTCTACATTAAATTCATATTTTGTAAAATTAAAACTTTTGTATGACCTCCATTTTCGGTAGAACTATAATTAGACTTTAAGTGTCCTCATATATGCTTTTATAATTTTTTGTATACATTATTTCCTTCCTGAGGTCCCCTACCTAAAAAAATAATAAAGTAACCCTTACAAGATCCCTAACGTGTGTACCCATCTACCACATCCGTTTCTCACAGAAACGATTTGACATAGAAACTTTAAATTTGGTTTAAGGTGGTTAAACATATTAATACGTATATGTACAATATTGTTAGAGGAAAGACAATAATTTGGTGGATATCCACTTTATTTAGAATGTTTGGAAATCAGTATAGGGTATTCATAGTTTTATTACAACCAATATATATATATATACAAATTAAGTACCGAATACTATCGGCTATCTGCTCCAAATAAATTACCACTACCACTCTTCAGTGCGACAGTCTGTCTATTAAGTGTAACTGTGTCACGTCACTACACTTCTCCATTCTTGTCTTTTATTGTTTAGTTTTGATTTCTGAAAGAAATTCTTCTGGTTTTTGTTCCTTCTATAATGAAATTAAAGATGAAATCTAACCAGAAGGTAACAGGAACAGAAAAAAAACCAACACAAAGACAAATCGATTTTACATTTTATAATATCTGAGGATTAATGAGCTTTGAAATACATTTTAAAATACGTGACTTTAGACCAATTGATGTGGGCACAATGCAGACCAATTGATGTGGTATCAGCTAAATTTGGGTTAGCACACATCGTGTTATTCCATTTCAAGCTATGTTTCCCGCAAACCTTCCTTTTTCTTCGTTTAGCTAGAACACATTTTATTATATGATTATGTCAAAACTGCCCCATGTTTTAAAATAAAAACAAATATCTTTTTTATGAAATAGTTTAAAAAGTCATAAATCCTTCGAAAATATCTTATTTTGGAAAATAACTGACCGACTCCCCTACTAAATCCTATAAGGTGCTCTTCGTTGAGCTAAATCCTTGAAATTTCACATAATTACGTTGTGTTACAAATAAAAATGTAATTTCCTTACCATAGTCTGAATTAATATAGTTTCAAATTATCTCATTTGTCACACTCAACTTGCATTTTTACACAACCAAAAAAAAAAGTATTTTTACGAAAGTTTGGGAAAATCTATCAGTATTAAACATTCTTATAAAAAATTAAAAACTTACAAAATAATTGAACTTGATAATATAATTAGTATATTAAATTTATATTTTGTAATGCACGTAAGTGAATTTAAAAAACACCGTTCGAGAAATTTAGAAAAGTTGTAAAATATGAGCTTTTGAATTTGAACTATATGCTTAAAAATAAGTAAGTATACTAATTGTTTAGGTTAGGACTTTAGGGACGAATTATAGTAATTGGATATGAGTAACTATTTCGCAGGAATAACTATGCGTCAATGGTTACTCCTACTAAGTAGTTACACTTATTCACTTGCTATAATTTGTATTTTATATCGTAATCTGATGTATAAGTACAACAATTGACTTATTTAAGAAAATCATCTATCCAACGCTGTGGCATACCAATATAAAAAAAATTGTAACAAAAATTATACTTAAAACAAAATAGCAAGCTGATACATACAAAGTTCTTTGCGCATAAGTTTAGGGACGTTGTACATATACTAACATTAGTTATATTATTAGATATACAAATATATTTTGCAATATATAAGTAAATAAACTTATTGTCAGGTTAGGACCTTGGGAACCAATTATTGTAAGTGAATAGGAGATATCGCCGGTGCTGTGTTTCACACACACAAAAATTGTGTACCGACGTAGTTCTTTAGGTAGCCAAATTATATTTAAGAAAACGAATAAAATAAATTAATAATACGCTTGCTAAACGTTGTGACATACTAGGGCCGAAGTGGGTAACAAAAAATATCTTCAAGTTCTAAACACAGCAGGGCACGACGCCGGCGCTTGCTACGACTGACCGTATAGTAATGTAATATTCATACATATCTCAGAGTACTAACTTTTATAAACTAGGTAAACAAATAAAAACGGCAAATCTTAAATGTACATATCGAAGGCTTGTCTTCCTCGTGAATAATATTAATGGCTCTAGTCTTAATACACCTTTCAAAGTAAAGAGTTTCTGCGCTTACGTCACAAATTGGAAAAAAAATGCATTCCAACCATATCGATCATCGGAACATTTTATTGTAATTTTAAATTGAATTAATTATCGAAATATTTAATTGTTTCTATTTTTATGAATACTTTATTATATCGTCTAAACTAGTAATGTTTAGTAATAAATCGAACATATGAAGAAGTAAGTCCTATAAAATATTAATTTGCTTAGACGATAAAAGAAATGAAGTCGAATAGGACACCAAGATCTATTGTAACGTAAATTCATAATATATTTATAATTATATATTAAGCATTTCATTTCTTTAATTTTTAAGTCAGTATTTCATAGACGGTTATTTTCGAGGAGACATAATTTATGTAATATATATTGTACAAATAGGGGGCTCCATCGTGAGTTCAATTTAGCCATAATAATCACAAGTTTTAATAACACGTAGTCATTCATTTTCAACTCACTCATTGATAAATTGACTTAAAGAAAGTAGAAATAATACTACATCACGTAGTTTCATTTAATTGTGAGAAATGTGCAAAAAACCCTTTGAATTGACGCGTGCTTCCTTCAGTAACGTTGTTGATAAGACGTGTATTTATTTAGGTAAACAAGTCAGAGACTTGATTTAATGTCCGTTGAAACATGGAAGGGTAATGTATGTATTATCTTAATTGTATAATTTTTATCTAATGATTTCTGCTCGTATAATTATTGTCGTATAATTGTTTCCACATAATTTTTCTATTATATTATTTAATATCATAAAATTTCAAAACTCGCCAACCTTGACTTGCCACCTGTATCCTACATCTGCGTTTTGTTACGGGTTCATATATGTATATATCTAATGGTAGTTGTACGAAATACTTAACATAGTATTTGTAGTATGTTAATTATTTCGTAGAACTAATTACATTAACTAAATTCTTTGCCCGAATATTGTAAATCGTAGATAAAATTAGTCATGTGGTAAAGAATTCGGATTACGTCTCTATGAAAAGAAAATTTCTTCCGTAGTCCATACGGATCTTTCTGAATTTCTTTCTTATCGACTCGCTTTTTTTTATTAAGTAATATGTAATATATAGCCTTAAAGATCTTGTTCTCAGAAAGAAAAACGGATAAAAGTTTATGTACATACAAATAAGAAAATATTTTCATTTAAATTATTTTCGCGATGAAAATAATTTTATGATAGACATATATATATGGAATGGTAATGATAAGATTTCTCATTCAATAACATCACACAATAACTAGGAAAACTGTTAGATATGTATTCCATAAATTAAAAATCCTCAAAAGTTATCAAGATATCATTCATTGTAGTTTCATTAGTTGAGTTGTTATTCAAAACATGTATAATTTACTAAATTGTTCATTAAATGAACTGTTGTCGATATAATAAAACTCGTGTCCACTGATAACAGTACTATCAGTCATTTTCTATTATAAACGTGCCTGCTAGTAAATATAACCCACGACGAAAAATATATTTGAGTTGTGCTACATTTTACATTATCTAAAAAGCCAGAACAATAAAGGTTTATAAATTATATAATAAATAATAGAACGGACAAAGGAAATTATGTTTACATAACAATAAGCACGCATATTACAATTTCTGCAGCGCTGTAAACATATACATTACATAAAATTACGAATATCCTCGGCGTCTTTTGATTAACACATTTTGGAGTAAATATTCGGGTGTTTTATTTTTTTAACTTACCAATTATGTTACCATGTAACACAAAACCTGGTGGTAAATACAGTTAGACCTTCACAGATAGATATTTAAATTCTAAATTAGTCCACTGAATGGAGCTGGACGTGAACGTGCACCTAAACGGAGCTATCGTTTTCTCTCTTGTTTTTGATGTTAGGCTGCATATTTGAGGTATTTTGATGTTAGGCTTTATATTTATGACTTTACACAATATTTCACTACCATACTATGTAATACATTTGACAACAATATACTAAATACAATATTATATTTAAAATATGTCAAAATGTCAGATTAAATACGTATATATTTTCATGCTCTTCCTAAACGTCAGTAATATTTGACTTCAGGACATATTAGATTAGCTGCAGTTCCTAAAACACTGATTTTGGTAATCTTTAGGAACGGTACTAGATAGTTACCTCTGTTTTCCCGGTATTCAGCAGTAAAATTCTTCTGAAAAAGAAGCAAATTTTCTTTATGTAACCTCGTGTGGTGGTGCGTGTTTTTGGAACAGTTACTACTTTATGCAGGAAGGCATTTACCAATACATATATTTTGAATTAACTTAGAAACTTTATCAAATATATTAAAATCATGTAAGAGATATTACTATAGAAATGTGTAAAATGACATAGTTATTCACAAAGAGTCTTAAACAAAATCAAAGGATAGTATCGGTACCCGCATAAGAAATGAGACAAATTTTTAAATTTATGCCTGCTAAGTATTGTTATAATTTAATTATTTGCATTAGATCCCAGCTCTCTAACTTACTGGCAATCTTAAATATATTCATGACAAACGATTTTTTTTATGTTAGTCAGCTGAATTAACGGAAAGTATAGTTTTTGTTTTCACTAATTTCTACTATACAACGTAGAGAATATATATACATATATATATATATATATATATATATATATATATATATATATGTACATATATCTATAAGAAAAATCTTAAGGGAAAGGACATTATTTACTATCATAAATTCTGAAATATATTAAAATATTTTCGGGCATTATTTCCTGATTTTAACATTAATCTTTAACAAAATACATTAAGTACATAACGATATCGCTTCAAGCACATAAATACACATGTTTTAACAAACATCTAAGAATTGAAAAAAGACACGTAAGATTAAATAACTTCCTCTCAAATGTCTTCTATTGGCTCATTTTATACTATATTTCCTAAACAGACGTGACGTGTTGCCTGGTTTGACAATGTTTTTTTTCGTCCTTCTAAGATGCATATTTATTAATATAAATGTGAACAAATATTTCTGGACAAAATGTTAATTCAGCAAAAAAACGAAAATTGTGGTAAAGTGAGTCAGGAAATGCATGAAAATAATCAAGTTTTACAGTTTAGGAACTTTTGTCTGTTCCTAAATATTTATTTAACTGTAGAATAGTACAGGGGAAAATTAAAAAAGATCGTTAATGGCTAAGATTCATTAAACCAGAAAAATCTTTGTATATATATATCTTAAGTGCCAAATTTATTATCCGTATATATTATATAACTTATTAATTCATATTTATGAAGGTGATTGGCTGAAAAGAGGTTCCATATTTCTGTTACCGTTTGCAAATTGTTTGAGTCATGGAGTTAGTGTCATGGAAAATACACATTAAAGTTGAATGGAATATCGTTAATATGATGGATATATACTTGTCACAGTTCAAAAAACTTTTACAAAACGACTTTTTTAAATTTCCAACATTATGCATCTTGGGATCTTTTTTCTCCTACCTCTTTCTCACATTAGTTTTTAAAAATACCTCAAAAAATTATCAGAGTAAGGTTTTAAATTAATTTTATGACTTATAATATTGAAAATAATTTTCAAATACATTTTGAGCGTTAAAGTATCCAAACGAAGGTTATTAATAATTTTGAACAAACCTGAAGTAACATATTTTGTAATAGAAACAAGTAAAAGCGACTTCTAACCTCTATTTACATGATTAGTTAACTAATGGAATAATTTTTATCAGCGTAGGAGCGTCGTTTATTTCTTGGAATATAAATAGATGAGTGGATTGTAAATAGATGCGGCGAATGCATCATGGAGCTCTATAATGGAGAAGTCAAAGCAACTTTCACGGTGAGCAGCGAATGTGACACTTTTTTATAACCCTTTACGATATACAAATTATTTGAATTTAAAGTAACTCTTTTCTTACTAAGACCCATCCGTTCCGTTCTCCGCTAACTTCACTTCCCCTCTGAACAGTCATCGTGGTACGCATATAAATTATTATCAATCGCGTCTCTAGTAAGCCTGCCGTTCACTAGTGAGACGGTCGTACCTCCATGATATACACATTCTTTTTTTTGTTTTTATACCCTAATATTTAACTTCGTCTATATGAATGTATATATAAGTATCTGACAGTAATAGCGAGTGATTAATAACTGAGGTTTATAATAATTGTTTTAATGTAACGCCTCATAACGTTATCAAAGTTTAAGAAAGAAAATAAATTAATTGGAAAAAAATTAGAAGTTACAAATTAAATACCTTTATTTTGTTTAAGAGAAAGGCCGTAAAAATCTTTAAATGAAATAGTAATTATCTTTAAATAAAATAGTATTAATTTTAAATAGCTAATTTTAATATAATAGAAAATGGTTTAATTTAAATTTACTATCGTCTTTTTTAAATGTTCAAATTAAATTTTTCATTATTGGAAATTCTGCGTCGATGCAGTATTCATAGATGCAGTTTATTACCCCGTAATTTTAAATTACTTAAATATTCGATATTTTCTTAATAATAATATGTGAAAGAGCTAAAAAGTTATTTATAACTCTATGTTGTAAAAGTAAGATTTACTAAAGAAATTAACGACAGAAATTGCAGGATATTTTTTTTGTCACTATTTTTGGTGATATAATCAAAATACTATGTTTGTCGGACAGATGTTCCCATTATGTGGATGTTAGTACCTGAGTATAATTGAAAATAAGTGCCTCACATTGGTATTTGTTTAAAAAATGAAATTGGATTGAAAATAAGTGACTCAGATGGTGCTTTTATGAGCAATGCTATATTAAGTAACTGATTAATATTTTAAGTTAATATCCTATTGAAAATGTAATATCATATTTAAATCATTTAATACTTTAACTTTAGTTTAAAATTGAGAGGACAGGTAACTTTAGTTTAACTCGGCGTATATTCAATAAATTTTTATGTATGTTACTAACTCTTGCTTGTAATTACACGGTAAATTTTCAAAGATATTTCTTTTATATTTCAATAATCTCTCATATTTTAATAGTCTCTCAGATATTTCTTTTACATTTCAATAATCTATATCAATAATTAAAGTATTCACACGTTAGTCAATACCCATAAGAAACAAAGGTAAATAACCTTTAATTTTGGCTATATTAATACATCCTCTCACCATTGAGCCCTTCATTTTCCCTTAATTTCTCATGAATATTTCCACCACCAATTACACCTGCGACTTCTCCCATGCCTTCGCATGTACATAACTTCGTCTAGCGCATGCTTCACTCCGAGGGAAAAACAATGACCTTATATACTCTTACAACCTAGGTAGAGCCCCTCGGTTCACCATGCGTGTTCTTCAAACGCGTTTGGGGGTCGCAACTTGTATTGTGGAACAAGCGGCACTTCAACGTATAACATTGTGAAGAGTATCATGGCTGTGCATACATGTGTGGATGGTTTAGAGTGTAGCTATGAAAAAGCTTTTTTAAATAGTTCTTTAGTCTAGTCATGTTTTAAAACATGGTGAAAAAAAATCATATTACTATGATCTTAGTTTTTGAAATGTTAAATTATGTTTTAAGTTTTTTTTTTCATTTGTCTTTAGTTCTTTTCTTCGTCTTTCAGTATTAGGGTTTCTCCCTTCGCCATACATAACGAGATTATTGAAATTATTCAGTTTTCCACTCGCCTGCCTCTCATCAAATAATTGCATTACAGGAATAATTTGAATTTAAATTAAAACTAGTCTGGGGTTTAATTTTAGTGAAAGTAAGACAAAAAGGGGAACTAATTCCAACGCATGTTTCTTCCATGTTTATTAAAAGTTGGGAAGGGAATAAAAACAAATAAGAGTTATAATAATAAGGAATGTTATAATGTATATCGCTCTTATTGATGCTTAATAGTTTTATACACAATTGAAAATTATTCACTTTTCACACTCGAAATTTTCTATCTATTATGCCTTCAAAATGTTTGGATGGGGAAGGTGAGGATGGAATACACAAAAATTCGATGTTTTTCTTTTGATTATCCATTAATTGCCTATAATTTTTTCAAGCTAAAGTCAAACAATTAATCGAATAAATTTAATTTTCTTATCGATATTTGTAAGTGAATTAATATGCAAGTTAATTTCTGTCGGTATGAAGTAGTTTGTCAATGGAAGTGACAAACTATAAGATTGAGAACACAATTTTTTCGAAAATTATATTTTAGATTAGAAAGACAGAGTGAAGAAAACATTGCTGAAAATGTTTGAAAAAAGCTCCGCCATCCAACACAAATAGTTAAAATTAAAATTTAAAAAATACAAAATGCCGGGTAGAATTTTTCTCTAGTATACCTATTAAGTTCTAATTCACTTTTCGCTTTAATCGTTGTTGCTTTGATTCCAGTGGCTAGATTTGTTGTATTTTATATTCTTCATCTGTATATATATATGTATATATATATATATATATATACATATATATATATATATATATATATATATATATATATATATATATATATATATACATATAGGTCCTTTTTAGGGTAATGTTTTTGATGAGAATTCACACATTTTAATATTGTAGTGTATATTTAGGGTCTGATGATTGAAAGTGATTTAATAATGCTAATTTTTTATTTGGTTTTTTACTTTTTCTTCTGTACACTTTTATTCTCTTTCTCTCGGGTTTTTCTGCGTATTATATTTATAATAGTAAATTGCATTACTTATCCATGTCAATTTTACATATTTTGAGCTAACTTTGATTGCCTTCATCACTCGTGAACCTCTTCTCATTAATCTACTAGTTGCTGCATGATTTTCCGATTTGACTCTAGAATAAAATTAGTATTTCCATACACCGAATAAGAAATAGCGTAAATGAAATGTAACCGATTAAATGACCTACAGGCATATAGTATCTGTATAATATGTGTACAATTTAGATTCTTCCTGGATAAAACGCACATAGTAAGTAGCTATTTTTATTACAGATAACTGCTTTTATACTTTAAACTAATTCCTTTCGTAATAACAATATTTCTTTGCACAGTAGCAAAGTAGTCTTATTGGTTTTGGTATTGGTACATTTGATTGGTATTGGTACCTCTGATTACTT
The DNA here is from genome assembly GCA_039881145.1 of Druceiella hillmani. Classification (NCBI taxonomy): domain Eukaryota; kingdom Metazoa; phylum Arthropoda; class Insecta; order Lepidoptera; family Hepialidae; genus Druceiella; species Druceiella hillmani. Next base: position 25,117,351 of record JAYKKI010000013.1, on the reverse strand, counting down.
TTACTAAAACATTTCTTCAGAGCTAAAGCATTAGCTTTTTACAAATAAAATTGCTACCACAGTTCTGCATCAGTAATCTTATTACTTAGAACGTATTATACGTTCCAAGTAATAAGAATACTGATGCACATAAGTATATCGGCCTACATGTAGTAAAATAAAACAAAACCATAGCCAGTTTAAAAAAAGAATGATTACCTCACATATCGAATAAAAATACTTAGTGAATCTATTACCCTAAGTGACTAAATTTAGTTTATATATTTTTTCAGTATTTTCCGGAGCTACGCTTTTTTTACAATACGTGTAAAAAAATTCCATCAGACACTATAAAAACCTACTATGGGTGAAATTTGTTAGGCACGTAGTTTGAATTTTATTTCTGGCCGACGACTTCCAAATATTTCTTCCTTTATTTTTTTCTTAAATCTACAAAAATATTAGACTTCAAGATTGTAGCTCTTATGGAAATAATCTGTACGTTTTTTTGATCTATCGATAAGTGAGTGAGTGAATAAACTGTGAAATTGATAATTTTTCATATAATATATCCTTTTTACATTTATAAAACTATAACTGATACAAATTTAAAATTTAAAAGAAGTTATAATCGACCTCATATTTAAACAGTCATCTTTCACACGTCAAAAATAAGACTTTCAGTATTCGCTGCAGCAGATTTATGGAGGAGTGTCAAATAACTGCGAAGTGTTCTGGGTAATGAGTGCAATGTCCGGCAGGCGGCCTGGAACTTAGTTTTTAACTATGGTAATTTATTTTTTGACGAATATTAATAAACAAAACAAAAACAAGAAAAAATCTTTTTTGATTTCATAACTATGTTTTTAACGAAAAAAATTATTCACGGTTTAATGTAATATTTACGTTCATGTAGATGAGACAAAAAGCTTAAACTATCTTTATGTCTGTATTTTTTCACTATATTTCATCACGGATCTAACTAGCTGTTAGATCCGTGATGAAATATGGTGAAAAATAACTCTTATTATATAATTTTTTTTAATGACGGAAAATTCTTGAAATTGTTTTTCTACTTCTCTCTATCTAAAACAAAATGCTGGAAAATTGTGAGTTTCTTTAAAGTAATAAATATAATTAGATCGAGTTAAAAATATGTTTCCCTAAGATTGCCAAAGTGGCATTATTGAAATATATACATTTATAAAGTGTTTATAATATAAATGAATAGATTCTAGTAATTGTTTAACGGAAAGAACTGCTACTGACACGATTACAGTTTAAGAGGAGTAAAAATTTCAGTTCGGTATTTTGGAAATAAATTTAGAGATCGAATGACAATTTTTTTTTTCTTCTAGCTGTATAGGTGGATATAAAGTGAATGTTAATAAATTATGGAATGAAAAAAAATGAATGCCGATTAAAATTAATATTTATATCATACTCCAAAACTATATAAGGTTATATTGTTTCTTTTTATTTGTGATTCAGAAATATAAAAGTAAAATAATATTTTTGTAACGTAAATTTTAGCGAAGAAAATGTTTAACAAATAACATATTCACAATTAAATGAAACTACGTGATGTAGTATTATTTCTACTTTCTTTAATTTCTTTACCACGACCTAGGTTTCGTTGTATTACAACATCTTCAGGTGGGATATTAGCAAAGATATCTATTAAAATAAATGATTTTTGCTAAAGAATCTTTGCTAATATCCCACCTGAAGATGTAATACATCGAAACCTAGGTCGTGGTAAAGAAATTAAAGAAAGTAGAAATAATACTACATCACGTAGTTTCATTTAATTGTGAATAATGAATTTCTACAAAATTAAAGCCAAATATATTCAATAAATAACAAATTAAAAATTGAAAATTGAAATAATCCCGGGTAAATAAATATGGTAATTATGGAGGTTTAAAATACAAGTTCTATTTGCAGTTAATTACTTTTTTTCGGATATTTTTCACGTTGCCCATAATTTAAATGCTTATAATAAGAAATGTTTTTCGAACAACGCTTATTATTTGAATTGAGTGAATATTATATTCATAAAATTACGTTACTTCTAACGAGAATATTTTTTCATTATGTGTTTTAGATTAAAAAAAATTTTTGTGCAATTATTTTCATTCTCAATTCTGAGAAAATACGTTTACAAAAAAGACATATCTTTGTCGGAAATCAGAAGACTGATCAAATTAGCAATAAAGTGCACACGCAATATTATAATCCCAATATTCACCACAATTTTCCAACTGCCATTTCCGTTTTCTGCCAAGCCATGAGCTGATTTTGAGACGTACAGACACTTCCTGTCGCTTCCGGTGCAGTAATTTCCACTTTAACCCGGAAGACGACATGCAGGAAGAGGGCTGGGTGAGGTGAAGGTTCGTAAAGGTAAGTCGGAAATTGTAAACGCGTAAGCATCCTGGAAAACTTGTTGCTAAAATGTGAAGAATTCATGAATACCCATTATAAAAGCTTCCTGAGTTGTTAAGGGATGAAAACTGTATAAACGAAAAAGAGTTGTAGTTTAAACAGTTGTTCATAACAACTTGACCTTTGTGTATTTATATAAGACTATAAATATGTAAATATTTTCAAAGCTTATCCTTGACTGAGGATAGGCGTGAAGCGTTTTGGATGGAACAACATTAGCAACGATATTGTGAGTAGGAAAAGTAATTTTGTCGGAGAGATGTTCAAATTCCAGGGCCAATCGTCGTAATTGTGAACTTCATAACTTGAAATGCTATTAATGTAATAAATATGTAAGGAGACATTAAACTAGCGACATGGACAAAACAAAACATAAGATAATGATTAAAAGTGTGTCTAATTTATTTATTTGTGCACTGGGTTAAATGTGTTTCCTCGAATGCCAAAATGACTCGTCCGAATACTTTGAGTGTAGTCGAGTTTTTGAATAATTTTTATATGTACAATTAACATAGTGCTGCGCATTGTTTTAAGTAAGACAAATAAAATAACTTAGTGCGACCCAACGCCCTTGGATCCTGTCCTTCTGTAACAGTCTCCATGCGAGAATATATCACGCCGAATGTCTTTAAAATGGATATTTCTACCTTTATTTACTTTCAAAAATCTTTATTTTTATACACTTCTAATCAAAATTATGAAGAGTAATTTTGATTAGAAAAATACGTAGTATAATTTTTTTTTGTTGCTTAACAAATATCAATAATTACGTTATATATATATATATATATATATATATATATATATATATATATATATATATATATATATATATATACATCGAGCAGTATGCTCAGGTGAAATTAAACAAAAATATAAAAGGGAAAGATATATCCATCGCGACGCATTGTATCACTAAACTAATTACCGGTTTAACGGTTATCACGAGTATTTATACTAGATAACTTAACTTTAAAAATAGAAATTCGCACGAAATCCTTGTCCATTGCCCAATGGACGTTTACACAAATCTCTGACTCGTTTACCTAAACAAATACACACCTTATTAACAATCTTATTGGAGCGAGCGCGTAACTTCAAAGTATTCGATGCTTCAAAAAGAATACGTTTAATATTAAATGAAGGTTGAAGAAGAGAAATACAAATCCGAACATTTTTGGCCCTTTTCCGGACAGTTGTTTACCATTACACCTGAGGGTACAAGTAAACAAGGGGAAGAAAAATCCGCGTAAATAATAATTTGGAAGGGCTGACAAGGAAATTGTAGTTTAAAAATATTATGAAGGAAAAAAAATAATTTTACTGTATACATAAAACGAGTTCGATATCTATTTCAATTATGTGTATTCAGTTAGAGTGAAATATATTCTGGTAAAAGCGGGAAGGGACCATTAAACTATGCGAACGGCAAGTGAATATAAGTGAATATTTGTCAGTATTTATGTATAATGGTATTAAAGTGATAGAGGTAGTTTCAAGTGCGGTTAATGCATTACTTGTCAATAAAAGCAATGCCCATGTAATGTTTCATTCATATCAAACTAAAACTACCAATAATGGCGTAGAGTTTTCTCTTTGAAATGATTCAACATTTCGTTTCCTTTAATCTTTTAAATAATGATCTCAGTATTTTTTAGATTCATTTTCATTATGTGTCGAATGTTATCATAACATGTACCCTATATTGACACTTTTGAAGTTATACTTCTTTAGGTGCGTTATGAAAAAATGATGAGAGTGAAATTTTAAGATTCGTCACACAAAAGTTACAGTATGAAGTTGCAGCGGTTGCAGTCTCGAAACAAAAGCTATTGGCACCATCGTCGCCTCTGTTCACTGTTTTCATATTCATAGTATTTATCCACATGTTTCTAGTGTCTACATTCACACACGTGTTTTAGTTTCAAATAAATGCAATTTATATATGTGCTGATAAATTATATTCAGTAGTGATTTAAATTCAATATTTTGATTAATATATTTACTATTGGTAAATATAAGTGAAAAAATTGTGTTTATAGACTTTTTCAAGTGCTCCAATATAATTGAGGTTATCTATCCGTATGCATTATTTAATGATGCCAAAGAAGTATAACTTCTCACGCGCGTACATAAGTACACGCACCCTTTTTTTAAATAGATGGCATGCCATTAACCATCTTTGCATAGGCTTCTAAAAACTCTACTTTTTTTGGAATTTTGGGTTCTGTAGCCTCGAAAACATTTTTTACACATTTCCCAGTAGAATATCTCTGAATATGTTAAACATCTGTACAATATTTTCAAGCCCCTTACAACCAAATGATAACTCTACACCAAATATGGAAGGTTAAAATTGTTTGTGTATGTAATTGCTTAAGTATTAGTCTTAATTTTTTATTTCTACATCAAGTGGTTTCTGAGAAAAACGGTTATGATATACAAATACGTGTGTAATTTTATAACGGTTTAATTTTTCCTCTTGAATTGAAGTGGTGAGCCACAAAATCAAGTATTATATGCAGAATTGGTTAAATAAGTTAATTAAATAACAAATAAATTAATAAAAAATTAAGTGGAGTTTATCACAACAAAATAGATGACCATTGGGAGGTGTGCATCTTGCACGATGTGAAATATGTTAATTTCTATGGCCTAATTTAAATATATTTACTCAACGAAGACCATATAAATTATTTAAATTAGCTTTAAAAATATTTACGATATCTGTGAAAGACGTAATAGGAAATATATTTGTTGAATTAAAGTTGAGTTGGTGGAACTGCGTGGATAGTTATTGAGATATTCCTTGATGAGAAACACTGATATTTTAACGTCCCCCCTAATTAAACAGTACATGAGAGATAGATGTTTCTCATACCTGTTAAGGGATTATAAACTATTATATATCTAATTTACATAAATGTGTATTTGATATTACTTCAATTGATATTTTACACATAAGTGTCACTAGAATATATTAATATAAAATACTACATTAATATGATCTTACAATTCAATCCGATTTGACAGTATTTGTTCCCATTATGAGATGTGCTCATATATCTTGCGCCTATTCAAAATTACGGTCATATAATAATTTGTATTCCTAATTTACAAAGGTATGCTTCCAATTTTACTTAAATTGACTTTCCATATGTAGATTCTCCACTTTTCATTTTAAGTCTGTAAATTTCTTATGTACACAGTTATAGAGTAGCTCTTAGTTCATTTCTACATGAATATCCTAATAATGAGTGTAAAAGTTTGTATATTTGTTTGTTTGTTTCGAAGTTTGGCAGTCAATCACGCAAAAAATACTACGTGGATTTGTATGTAATTCTGCACAGATAATGACCTGTAATAGGATATAGGCTACTTTAAATAGATGTCGTAGGTAGTTGTCGCGCAAAATGCGTTGTCGGCGAACATAATTGATTTTTTGGTTTTTTATTCAAACTATAAATATCTCAACTTATTTTCAATTTTAAAAATGATTTAGAAATATAGTTTTGGTAAACATCGCTGCAAAAATGTTATAATTAACGTTATAGAAAAAGTAGTTATTTCACAACACTCTAAATTTTATTTGAAAAGCCCGTCGGGCAATTTCTCTGAAAAATTATGTCATTAAAATAAAAACACGTTAAACATTTTGAAAAAAAAAATGTTTACCTTAATATTTTTAATTTGGTAAAAATCGTTCTCAAGAATTTAAATTCAACATTACTGGTACATACAAAACTAGTAATTTCACCACATATTTCGTTTTATTTAAAAAACGCGTCGAGTATTTGTGTAGAAAACAAAGTCAATCTAAAATGATCTTTTATTAAAATTTGGGAAAAAAATATCTACCCTTTACTTTTGGTAAAAATTGATCTTAAAATTTATGCAATTAACACGATACACACGATAGGTTACAGATAAAGTAGGTATTTCACCACACTTCATTTTGTTTAAAAAAACAATTAAAAACAGAAAAACAATTCTTCATTTCTTGCTGGATAAAATGAAATTATTTTAAAAGTTTGGAAATCATAAATAAAACAATTTTTAATAATAGATTTTATAATAATTTTTGGATCTTGTCTCACACGACACTATCTTAAAAAATCCGCCTCCAAATTGAGGGATGAAAGTCTGTATATTAGTTTATATTGATTTACTTATTATCATTTGTTATTTAAAGTCTTTCATTTAAGTATTACTGATATAAAGTATATATTTAACTGTAATATATACTCTACAGTATTTTGCTAGTAAGAGTGTATTAAAGATATTACACATACACACACACACACAATATATATATATATATATATATATATATATATATATATATATATATATATACATACATGTACACGAATCTCTCTCGACTTCTAGTTGGAAAGCTATAAATATATTTTAATCCAATCGAAAAAGAATCACGAAGTATATATATTTTAGATTGACAGATCAGAAAACAATTTTCTTTATCATAATCGATAAGGTTAAGTACTGACGGACCAACAACTTTGTCATTGGATAAAATGAAGTACTGACATACCATTAACATTTATCTAATATTACATAAATTACTACATTTAGCGAAACTGCTTAAGTGTATCAATCGTGGTAACTCTGACATTCTAATTCCTTCCTTTATGAATGTAAATGTTTTTCTAAATGAAGGGTTTGTAAATATGTATTGATTTTCTATACTATATGATTCAAGTTCATAGTGTTTTCATGAAATTTTTCTATTACAAATTTAGTCTGTGGCCTATGTACACTTTTGTAAAACTTACGGTTTTTTATCATACTTGTTGCAGTTTTGTTATTGATAACAACACACACATACACAGCCTTTTGACGAAATTGACTTAGGTTACACAGTAACTGTGTTTCCTGTGTTTATATTGGAACTTGTCAATTTGCTTTCTGGTTCCAACGTCATGTTGAAAGGTGTCGGAATCTTCACTCTCATATTTGATGATTATGAGGACCGATACGACGAGGATATATTCAGATAAAGTATTCCTTGCCAGACTTTCAGTCTATAACACACTAAATTCTGCAAACCCAAGATGTACTTGACTTGCACTTGGACTCCATAAGATTCACAGTAACTTGATTTCTTTTAATGATGGGTTACGGGAATTCTACTTTTTTGTTATTGGTCTTGAATCGGGTATTATAAATCAGTACCCTTTTTATAATGCACGATTTAAGAACAATATCCGATAAAAAATACCTTCCTTACTCTGGGACTTAATTTTCTTGACTTTTTTTTTGAAGTATGAATCATGACTTCAATAGCACCCGAATAATCTCACATCTTCAAATCCGGACAAATGGTGTAACTGTCGATTTAATGATTAACAGTGAAACTCTCGATTAAACCAGGGAATTTAATATCACCCGAATACTCTCAGAGGGCTGATGCCTGGTTAATTTCCTGATCACGTCTCTTCTGTAATACTGTACTGAAATGGTCGCGTTGGAGCTTTATGTCTATATGTCTCCCTCAGCCCGGATCACATCTTCAGCTGAATTTGGATTCAGATACCTGTTTGATATTGGAGATTTTTTGTTCAGCAAACAATTCTACTCTGATAATGTCATTAATATCGCCAAATGTGTCATTTCTGCGCATGGACATTTCTAGTCCCTTCCTAATATCGTGTAGACATGACCAACCAAGTAACCAAGCGTATTATCTAAATAATGTCCGCATTTAATGCTTCGGCTTAGTTGAAAATAATAATCTAATGGAAAGCCACTAGAATTTTTAATACTTTCGTATATACAACTTCTTTTGTAGGAAGTGAGAAAAACTTTTTTGGACAGTCTTCTACGAATATTAAAAAGTATATCGTTTCATCGTGTAATTTAGCTTCCATTAGACCAAAAATATCCCAGTGCACTAAGCCCAGCACTTAAGTGGTTTTTGAATCTTTATATTTACGGGACAACTTCATCAGTTTGCCTTCTGGGCATGTTGTACATATAGACCTATTATCATTCTCGGATAATTGAGTGCTGTCAGTATTCTTTGCAATTTTTTTTTGTATTTCAGTAAAATTTACATGATCTCCAAACGCTAGTGGAATAGAAATATATACGATTCTTCAATATCTGGTGTGCACGCAACATTTGTATAAATATTTAATCTCTACATATTTTTGATCAAATTAGAAATAGCTACAATTTAATTGTTTTTATTTTTATAAGGCAACCGTTATTATTAAATTTTACTTTATCATCATTTTTAGAAATTTATCAGACAGATAATACATCCTGCTTTCCCTTATGTACGAAGACACCCAGTTTTATATATCATGCTTCTGTAGGATTGGTTGAGACGGTAAAGGGAGTAGCATTACTTAATTTTATGTTGTTTAAGTTATTTTTTCTTAATTTTTCCCTGGATCTGCACGTTATTCTTATGTAATTGAATCTGTTACAGTTAAAGCAGCGGGGTGCTTTCTGTTAACGTATTTTTGTGGCTTTTGTCTTTAAAATTTATATTTGACACGATATTCTGATTTCTTGTTAATTGTATACCTTAGACTTATATTCATACCCTAGCTATTGATCCCTATGTTAACCGGCTTATATAATTATAATAGATCGACGAGTAACATTTCTTCGAACCATTTGTCTTCCTCCGCAAATCAAATGTATCGAAGTTTAGGTGCCGTGGTAACGACCATAGCATATTTACGGCTAAGCTAGTCGTCTGCATGTTGACACTCCACAAAACACAGATATTTAATCAGCTTGTTGAAAACTCTAAACCGTCAAAAGCATATGCTAAATTGTTTCAGATCTCTTGCAGTCTGAGCCTCTTGAATAAACCTATGTGCCAACTAACAAAATAATTTCTTTCAAATAAATAGTTTCACTATATTCGACACAGTTCTTCGTGCCGTAGGTACGTTTTCCCGGCGAACCTCTACGTGGAATAGTTACCGCAACCCGTTAATTTTTCAATCAGTATTAATTAATTATTTCAAGCACTACAAGTATATGACGCATACTTTATTTCGTTGTTGATAGCTTAGCAATCTGCACGTTCGTAATTTATATCGTTTTGACGACTAGTAGGCCATGAACAGTTGAGTTGAGTTGGTGGAAGTACGTGCATGATTGTTGAAATATTTCTTAATGAGGAATCCGGACAAATAGCCTGTACAACTCTTGATGTCATCAAGCAGAATAAGTAAACGAGGAAGTTCGGTGACGGAGTTATATTTTATATACCTTCCATTAAAGACTGCAAGGATTTTACCGTAAAGGGCGACATTGCCATAGACTAAATATTTCAACAACGTTTATGTATTTATATGGTGAGAAACAACATTAATATTAATAAATTCTTTAATAAAAATACCATGTACGCTTGTAGATTTTCATCTACTATACTAAATTACAATCGTAGCGGAATTATACTCCTACTTTATAAGTTTATTTCTTGAAGTTTACATGTTTTAATTAATACGATGTATTTTAAAAGTACGTCCTACAATTGAACTGGTCACTGGTTTACAATCAATATATACAATTAAATGAAACTACGTGATGTAGTATTATTTCTACTTTCTTTAAATTTCTTTAACCACAACCTAGGTTTCAAAGATCTTTGCCAATATCCCACCTGAAGATGTTGTAATACAACGAAACCTAGGTTGTGGTTAAAGAAATTTAAAGAAAGTAGAAATAATACTACATCACGTAGTTTCATTTAATTGTGAATAATGAATTTCTACAAAATTAACGCCAAATATATCCAATAATCAATATATACTTTTGGGATAACATTAAGTATCTATGTCCGGATCATTTGTCTGACGTAATAAAGTAATAAGTGCTCTTTTTGCATAAAACAATGTAATTATTATTAAATCTTAACTAGACATTTTAGTGAAACTTGTAATAATTTTAAGAAAATAGTATATTATATTTTGACGAAAGTTGATTCTATTAGTTATTTTAAATAAAACTTGTTTGTCCAATGCTTTCATTATAACTTGTTTATTCAAACTTGTTTTAATCTATTTCTTCTGCATTAACTTTATCATTTGAATAATTAGGTAATACAGTGATGAGGCAATATTGAAAGTGCAAGAAATAATACTTTCCGAAGTCCAAGGTATTTTGTAAACCAGATTCCAATTACATTTTTATATATAGTAAGACTCAACCTTATTCTTCACAAAGAATCTTCCTTTAATATCGTACTTTACTTTACCAGATGATAAACAAGCGATTTAATGGGATTTTAGTTTTGTGTAATAAAAATATGTATGTTAAATCGTAAGTTCAAATCATATTTGTGCGTAATTATTTATGTTTAATATAATATCTATATATTATATTACCTATCTATCCTATCTTTAACATTAGAAGGACAACATAGTGTATTTCGCCTGAGTCAAAGTTCGTATAGAATTTAAAAGCTGAGTAGAATTGAAGATTATATTAACTTGTTTATAATTTAATACATGTAGAGCCACATATAAGTTTGTATGTCTGTAAATGTCTATAAATGAACAAAGTTAAAAACCCTTCATATTTATGACATAAAGTACTCGTTGATACGCGAAAGCTCCATATGATATATTTTCAACACGTCACAAAAACCAGCAGTCTCGCCTAAATGTGGTCGAGATGAAAATAAGAGAAGAAATTGATTTTTGCAAGTAAAAAGGCTGCACTAGAGTTCAAAACATAGCAGTATATGGTTTTTATATTTGTTCGAATTAATTTTAATTATACCCGCCTGAGCTGGATGTGCCTGAAAGTTATGCAGTTTAACATAGTTATTGTACCGTAATTCATAATTATTATATTAAACGTAAGTCGAAATAAAATAGAGAACTGATATATTAAAATGTTGAAAGTTGAAATTAAATGCTAATAAAAGTTAAACAAAATTAAATTACCACAACCTTTGTGTTTACATCAGTTTTATGATTTGTTGGCTTTTGAATTATTTAGAACTAAACTTTTGAACGTACGTCGTGTCCTGTTTATATTATTTTTTAATTATTAACATTTGAATATATAAAAAGATAAATACGTAGAATTTTCTCTTTAATATTTACGTATGTGCACGTAACCTTTGCATATCTGAGATAGAAATCATTAGGAAAATCAAAGGAATCATGACATCATTTGCTGAAATCTTTTTATGCATATACTCTAGATTAAGAGTAGATTGCACTTATTTCTTTATGAATTATTTTTTGTAAATGTCTACCTCAGAGCATATAAAAAGTAGTAGCATATAAACCGTTACGGTATTTAGAAAGGTATAAATTATTAAAACATCATAATAATTATAGACAAATATGATACAATAAAATGATGAAAGAGCGCTGCGGTCGCAGACGACGAGATTGCATTGAAATGCAATTTCGGTCTTTCAGCGCTTTCTTTGTAATATCCTTGGCGCCACTCGGATACTGCCGTTTTACACAAATCATCTCTTATCCAAGTATAGCATTTTGAATACATTTTATTCTATTCACGCGCAGATGTAATGATATAGTCACAGAAGTGTAATATACAAATAGAACGTTAGTATGGTGTCTTTCTAATTAATAATAACATGGTAGACGGCTAGTGGTAAAGATGGCCATGCTGTTTTAAGGTTCTTTTTGATGAAGGTGAATGTTTTAACGATGTGTGTTTGTTTTATCATATATGTTGTGATTTAACATGATATTTAATTAACATTTATATTGATCGAATCTAGAAACGATATCAATAAATAGGTTTTCTTTTTCTATGAATTTTGGTTAATAGTTCCACGATGTCTATGGCGTCGCGAAGACGCCATTATTAGAATTTATCTTTAGTTTATTACAAATATGATGAATAGACAAATCTGTGTAGTTGTAATTTAAAAGATCTGTTTGTACATAATAAATTTACTTGAAACATCATTTTTCAGAACACAAATGATAATTTATTTTACGAACTGGAAAAGCATAAGCATCTCAATGATAAAACGTAAGAATAAAACTGATTCATGTAATCTAGATTACTAGATATATGTAGTGATTTACTATTTTAGTTTTACATTGTAATACACAGTGGACGGTTCTTAAAATAACACTCTTATATATATATACATATATATATATATATATATATATATATATATATGTATATATATATATATATGTATATATATATATATATATGTGTATATATATATATATATATATATATATATATATATGAAAAAATCCTGCTTCGGAGGTTGTTGGATAAATGTTATTATTCAAAATATTCCAAAGAAGCATAAGTAACTGCAGATGGCGTCGATCGCGAACTTCCGTCCTTTTAAATTGCATACTTTTTAACGCCTAACAAAATATGGTCGTTTTTAATCTAAAATGCACAGATTTCGAAGGTTTTATAATTTTTCAAGACGATTTGCAGTGAGACCCAAGTAATATATGGTATATATATATATATATATATATATATATATATTTAAATATATATATATATATACCATATATTATTTATATATATATATATATATATATATATATATATATACCATATATTATTTATATGTATATATATATATATATATATATATATATACATATACATGTATTAATACTCGGGCAGATATGACAAATACAAACTGGGTTATCAACATCTTGAGCTATTTATCATATCTGCCCAATACTCAGGCAGATATGACAAATAGTTCAGGTTGTTGATAACCCAGTTTGTATTTGACTTTTACATTTTTTATGGAGGAACACATAATTAACTAACCAAAGTGAATGGCTTTAATCAAAACGCGCAGATTTTAGAGCCACGAGCCACCTCTGTAATTATTACGTCTGCTACGCGCAGTCTGAATAAGCAACGATAGTACAGTTGCGCCGTGTATCATTGTCCAATTGTGCGAGAGTACACACATTTCCTCGACTTTCGTGTTTACCGAAGAACGATATGCATATAGGATCTAAGTTTTTTTTCATATAAGTTTGTAAATAATAACAGAGATATAATTATTTACTCGTGATTTTTCCGATTAGATAAAGACACATAATTTTCTTCATTATAAGGTATATTTAATATTTAAGATCCACGCGTACAGAATTGAGCAAACACAGTCAGTTTTGCTAATAAGGCTTTGCGTCTTTATTAGTAACGTATTTTAATTGGAAATAAAAACTTTTTAAGAAATTGAGCAATGTTTTTTGCTAACTAACGGTTAATTTATAATTTAGTTCTTGTACAGCTAGCGAAGAGATTAGAACATATGTATTGTATAAAACTGATAGTCAGTTATTAAGTTACTGATAATCAACAACGTCTATCGCATTTTTGTATTGTATTTTTTGTATTTTGTATTTTAGTACATATCTTAATCCTTAAATATTAGTTTCGTAGGAAAATAATTGTTCTATTTTTTAGATTAAAAAACAAATGGCTATAATTGCCAGTCCAATGAAGCTGAAGAAGTTGTTTTTTAAGTATTTAAGCCTCATGGTTTAAAATTTAATACAGATTTGGAAAAAATTATAGCTGGTTCCAATAATATTTATTGAAATTTTCAGGTGGTTTTTACCTGGATAAAGTAAAAGATCATGACGGAACTATTTTAGATGTTCTTCCTTTGTGTCAAAAATATTACTTTTTTAAGAATATCTCACTGATTAAGTGTGTCAATATATCAGGTAAACTGTATAATTATGACATAGTTTTTGACACAATATTTATAAAATCGACCATTGGATTTTAATATGAAGAGAAAAAATGCTTTTTTTTGTTATAAAAGACACAATCATATTGTTTTGGAAGACTTAAATACTTTTTATATTTTCCATGTACCATACATCATTTCCATTTAAGGTTATATAATATTTTGAATATAGCGTTACTAAAAAATGTACACTTTTTACAATGTGTCCGTTGGTTCGTGCAATCCGAAATGCTTAGTATGATGTGGCGCATTCGTCTATGTCGAGGCACTAGACGGTGAAATGTGAAGTCTCAGAATTTCAGACACAGGAACTTCATTGTAATAGGGAAAAATATCGAGAAAATATATATAAGTGAATAAAATAATCTACTGTTTCCAGAGCTATGGTTCTGGAAGGAGAACAAGATAATGCAAAATCATAGGGGAATCGATTGTTATAATTATAGGTATTTGCTACTACCCATGTCAGAAATATATGAAATGATAAGTCATAAAAAAGGGTCTATTTACATCAGACCTGAATATATACATATATATATATATATATATATATATATGTACATTTTGTGTGGAACGGCTTTTTTTATGACATATAGAGAACGGATTGACCGATTTCGATTAATATTTGTTTCGCCTGGGCTTCGAGAAGTTTCTTCGCATATTGGAGAACATGCGAAAGAATCACAAATAATTTGAATGAGTATAAAACGTAATATGTGATAAAAGACATCAAAAGAAAAGAAAAAAAATATGTCATAAATGCCACACACGGACAAAACTTGTAATTGGCTTTAAATAATTTTTATTCCATTTTCGACCGTTATTACATTTGAATTCGATTAAATTAATTCTCTACAAACGATTTTTTTTCTGAAATTCATCAGTGAAAATGATTTCAAATAGTTAATTGTGATGAAGTGCACATTTTGAAACGTTGTGACTTCGAAGATGTTGACTTTGTAAGGTTATTGTGCGCGCACCGATAATTGCTTCATTATGAAACTTAGAATTGTGTGATTAATTTTAAAGTATTATGTACAATACCGTGAGCCAGAAAATCCAATCTTTCACACCGAAGCTGTAATTTAATTCGACTTAGGAATATTGCAAATCAATTCACTCATTCAGACATTCAGTTTAGCAGAAAGTAGTACAAACATGCTACGCAAATAATTTTGATTCGCTTCAATAAAGCAAATGACTTGCTGCCACGTGAATTACATTTATTTCAATGTAATTAAAAGTGTAATAACAACTCTTTTCATTTTGATTTTTAACCGTCTCTTATATTGACAGAGTTTTTGACGTAGACGCAGGACATTTATATATTTATTTCGTTCGTTTTGTTTCTAAGTACACGAAATTGTGTTGCAAAGTATTGAAAATAAATTTAATATACCCCCCGTTACACGTAAAGCAACAGTAAATAATTATGTTTGGCCCAAACATTATAACCATTTTTAACACAAATTAATAATATATTATTAAGTTCCACACTTCAATAACATACTAACAGCACAGTGGAACCAACATTATATCAGCGACACACGGTGAAGCGAAGAATAAGGATTCGCTTCTAAAGTTACCCCTATTGTACTTTTAGTACACGATGCTAACATTTGCGAACATCAAATTCAAAATTTGTTGCGTTAAAATCTATTGAATTCTTAACAAAATTTTTCTCCCGGTTGTTTGTTTGTTTCGAAAACAAAATCCCCCGAAGATGAGCTTGGCACAGAACTAAGCCGTTTCCTACACCCACCTCCAGGTTGCATTACCGACATTGTTTACTTTTTTCGACACAGAAAGTTATTCGATTTAATGTGATTAAATTCAAATATACATTTCGATTGGTGCGAATCGTTCAGAGCGAGATTACGGAATTTTATTGAAGCATCGTTCAGTACAGGTGGCTGAAAAAAGTGCTGATTTGTTGGCGGAATTATACCGTTAAATTTTTATTTAGCTAAGATAAAATCGGTCACATAAAAAACAAACTAAAGTTAATAATTCTTAATTCTTTTCATTATTTTTTAATATTTGACTATTATTTTATAAACATAATGCTTTACACATATACATATCTATTGCTTGGCGCAGTAAGTAATAATTAACATTTAGTTCATTGTACTTCTCTGTATACAATTATTGTGGGAAATTTTTATTTTTTGTAACCAGTTAGAAGATTCTAGAGTCTTTCGTATTCGAGATACATAGTGTATTATACGTGTCCAGTACCACGATTCTAATCGATATGGATGAACATATACTTGGGATATAACTTCTTATGTGATTGTTATATTAAATCCAGTTCCGGTTATCCATACCTGGATTAAATATAAAACCGACACAGGTACTGAACTGAGTACTTTTTAAGTTAATGAGTAATTTTGCTGAAGTTATACGGTGACGATATAACATACACTTATAGAATTAAAACGGGAAAAATAATTTTTAAATTCATAGTTATACAAAATGTTTTTCGACTGTTAAATATTGTGGATTAATTAAAACATTGTCACATATTTATTATCTGTATTTGTGACGTCCAGAATTAATGAATTATTAAATATAAAAGAAAGTTATAAATATTTTAGTGTAAATTATATTACAATAAAATAAAAATATTTTTATTTTAAATATATAGTTAATTTATATTGTAAATGAATGAATATATAAGCACACAGTGAAATAGAATTAAAATATTTCCAAAAACTACTTACATTTCCTATGCCTTTGGTTTGCCGAAACATAATCAAGGCAATAAATATTTATCAACAGATATATATCCAGATATTGGTTACGGCTGTACCCAATACAGTTTATTTACTTACCAAAGACGTCGAGAATGAGCTACCGAAATGATAGTAATTTCAATTTATAATGTAATAAAAAAGTCTTTCACGATTTTCCGCGACAAGGAGTTTCGAATAAACTTTGCCAATCTAACTTATAATGGGCAAATAATGGTCATTGGGTGAGGAAATATTAAGTGGAATAAGCGCTCCGAGGATTTCATCTACAATTTTCAATAGTATGCCTGAAATGAGGCTGTTTTTCAGTTTGCTGTAAGGTTCAAATAAAAGCTTTTCATTCAGAAATTTCTAAAAGCTCTTTTGGCGTTGAGTTTAAAAGTTTTCTTGGAAAAGTTGTTAGTGGCAAACTTAATTTCAATCAAGATATATATAGAATAAAGTAAGAGTATCAGTCTCGAAAATTAAATAATAATATTGTGCGCTGATTTAAAGAAATGAAGAGAGACTGGCTCCACTCATTAATTATACTAGTCCCTGATATAATTCTACTTCCAGAATTTGTTCGTAGCCGTCATCAATTCGCCAATATATGTTCGGGTGAAAACGTCATTGCGCGATTTAAAAGATATTTAGTGCCATTTATGAATGTATATAGGTGAATTTTACATTTGAGTTGTTACTACTATTTGAGTAGGTATTTCCTTCTATTCTTATACTAATGCAATGAAAATTAATTTTTCACAAAAAGGAAAAATATTAAATTTGTTTCATTTAGACCTTTGAATAAGTGAAACAATTGCAACAAAAGAAGAAATTCGTATTATTTCAAGTTGGCTGCTATGTTTATTCTAAAAAAAATCTTCTATACCGGGTTAGCAATTTTTATATTATGCGTGCTCAAACAAATACACAAATAGTAAGACAAAAATGATTTTATCATATTCTATCACTTATATTTCACCCCATCCCCTCGAATATTTTTTAATAATATTATTAATTTACGAACGTGTAATATTTTTAGTTTTATTTTATATTTGAATTAGCAGATTATTTTTCCCCATTATTTACATCCACCTATCCTATGAAACCACACCATCTTCTACCAATTCATTTTATTCATTATTTGTCAAGTCTTTATGGCGCACATATTCTTGTAAAAAATTGCAACGTGTTATTAATGTTTTTAGCATTATCATTTTTCACTAAATTCATGAGTTCATCCATCTTTATCAAGGGTTCATTTCTTACTCTATGATCATAAGTACTTGACATATTTGGTGACATAAGAGATAGTCAAATATTCAGCAAATGAGCTTGAGCGTTAGCGATAAAGTAATCATGTGGCATCTTAAATTAGGTGTAAAAGTTATAGCAGATATCCTTTGCATCCATTTTTTTGTTTTTTATTATTTTTTTCTATAAATAAGGAAATGTTTTTATATTTCGCAAAACATAATAAAATTAATGGTACTTACACTTGGACGTGTTTCTCAATTCATTGTATTTATGCAGAAAAACGTATACTATTTGATGCTGTACTGCTTGCGCTGTTAAGTTGTGAAATAAAGTTGATACAGATGTTAGAAAATCCTCGAAAATACGTGCAATTAAAAGCCGTTTAAAAAAATAAAGGTCCTCAAGTGCCATTTATTATCTTCCTGTTTATTCTCTTAGTCCAATCAGTGAAGGTTCAAAATGATCATTTGGGTGGAATAAATATGAAAGTTATGAAACATAACATACATAAGTATTCAGTATTGATTAGACTTAATGCTCCGAGATATCTATGTTAAGCTGTAGCCGACAACTTGAAAAACTGGGTTGTGTTTTACTTTTTATTTTAGTACGGATTCTCGTGGATTAAAATTAGTCATGGCAAAATTGAAGTTATTAAAATTCCCTGAAAAGCGTTATGTTATCTCTTATAATGTCTATACACAAAGCCAATTTTTTTAGTGTCTATTTTTTTTAAAACGCCATATTTTTTGGTTTTAGGAATATTATTCGTCACAACAATTCAAAATAATTCACTTAAATGATAAAATTTTAAAACGTAGTATTTGGTGAATTTGACATCTAATGAACGTAGATTAAAAAAATGTAAAAAATATTGAGGTAAAAATAAATAATACAACAAACAATAATACGTGTAATACGATGCGTATGTAACACACATGTTGAAAAAAAAGTGTAAAAAATATTGAGGTAAAAATAAATAATACAACAAACAATAACACATGTAATACGATGCGTATGTATATCATACGCGAACAAAATATTATTGACATTTAAATTTGTGTATGGCTCTTTCTAACTTCTGAAAACTTCTTTTCTGACACTGTTTTGTCAGAAACTTATTTAGTTATTTGTTATCAAAATAATTAGTCACATTCTTATTTATGAGTTTCTTGTTTTCATTGTGGTAGAAAAGTGTTTTATTTGTGAACAATGTTTAGACGAATTGAGCATTTGCATTTCAAAAAATCGGCTCACTCCAGGGTGAAAATAGATTTCATCGAACCTGAGGCAATTCTGAACTTCATTCCATAAGTCCATCGCTAGATGTTATAGGAGCAAATATGGCCATAGAAAAGCTGCACAGAATTGTACCTACCTGTGTTTAACTAACAATGGGAATACCTAAAGGACATTAGCGTAAATATGGAAGTTGATGAAGAGGAAGGTGATGTCCTAAAAATTCCTTCCCAGACTATGTCAAGATGTGGATCCATGATCATGATCGTAAAAGCTGAGTTTCAAAAAATCTGCTCATACTAGTGAAATCATATGACCACATCGCACTCCATCGTAAAGAAAATTTCCATATTTTAGATAGAAATATCTTACGCATTTTTAAATTAATACGTAATAAAAAGAAACATTAGAACGTTTTCAATGAGTTTGTATTAAAAACATTGAACAGCGTATAAATACAAATATGTGGAAAATAAAAATAATTGCAAACTATAGCTGCGAAATTACTGTTCAGCACCCAACATATCCATTAGTACAAAAAAACTGTAATACCGTATAATAAAAACAATAAAAATAGTATGAATGGCTATTCAAAGGAAACGGAAGTGGAATGAACCCCGTAATAAACTACGTAATTTTATCCTTTGGCCGGATGTTAGTTGTGTATGACGGAAGTACCTACGTAAAATTTATGGACAGCCAGTTTTATATTTTAATTTAAAGAAAATCGTTGTATTTTATTAGTTTATGTGGCAGTTTTATAGCTTATATGTGTTTGGAAAATCGTGTAAAGACGTTATTTGTATTTATTTATATCGGCTTATACTACACTGGTCTACTGGTACAGCCTAAAGAAACACTGAAGGTCAAAAGGCGAAGGAAATTAGTGATCGCCATGTTGCAATGGCTGCTCTTCACAACTGGGGCTTTCCAATATTGCAACATCCACCTTATAAACCCAGAAATGACACTTTGCGACCATTATTTGTTCCCAAAACTTAAAATGGCGTTTCATGGAAAAAAAACAGTTAAGATGAAGAGTTTAAATATTATATATATATATATATATATATGTATACATATATATATATATATATGTATATATATATATATATATATATATATATATGGATATATAATGTTGAATAGGCTAATAAATAGTTTAAAATATTTGAGACTTTTGCCTCAGTAAATACACGTATCATCGAAGAATATAGAAACGTAGTTATTATATAAATTGAAGCCGACGTACAAAAGATACATGTCATTAAAAAGGATGCAAGATTTCGATAAAGAAAAACGTAATTTTTTGTATGTGTGTATTTTTAGGGTTTCGTACCTAAAAAAGAAAAAAGAACCCTTATAAGAATTGCGTTGTCTGTCTATCTGCTAGTCAAGACCGTTTTTCTCTGAAAAGTGTAGATGTAACAAATAAATAACAAATACTTAGGTCTACGGTTCCTTGGAGCTGTAAAAATATTAAAATTATAGATCAACGCAATAAAATAAATTCTGAAATTACGGCTATTTATGCCGCATATTTTGACACTCGCAAATTAATCAAAACACATAGGATATTTCCCGCTCACTTAGAATGATGAAAATCGGCAAGAAGCTAGATTAGCGCGAGTAAGGGAAAAATTCCGAAAATCGTTGAGTCGTAGTTATATCAAATGAAAAAATATTTTTTTAAATAAGCGCCTGTGAAATATATAGTAGGTAATATGTTTTCGTTAAACAAATTAAATATTTTTAATAGTTTAATAGGAATATTATGTACCATTAATGCATTAAATATTACCTAAAATTTTAGAAAACCTAAAAATAATACTGTAAAATTTATTGAATATTATGTGTATTCGTTTTTTTTGGCTTATTTTATATTTTTGTGAATAAATTTTAATTGAAAAAAAATATTTCGTATCCTTATGTGCCTTCCTATACTTATATCGCACAGCTAGCAAACATTTTTAAATACTTAACAATAACAGTCATCAAAACGAAACTTTAACTCATTTTATTGCTATCATGTATCCGAACATTATATACTCGCGGCATGCTCGATAGCTACCTAGTCAGCAATATTTCTTAACCGGCACAATAAATAACCCAGCTGAACCGTTACGGACAGACGTGACGCGGAGGTGACACATGCGTCGGCTGTGAGCGAAGGCCTTGAACGCCCTACTCTTTAAGTGTTTACATTACAACCAACTCGTAATATCGTAAATAAAGGATATTATCATAAATAAAGTTTGAGAAATATCTCGAGGGAACTAAAATGAATTCTCCATTACGTTTTCGAGTTTGCGCTCGCAGTGAGATTCGCAATTCAAATATCGGTTATTGTTTAAAACTAATGTGGCTATTGTTAAAAACGGAAATGTGTTAATTCTCGCTCTGTGAATATAAATAATTTTTCATTAATGAAGCAAAATTGATGGAGTGACGTGAAATGTATATTAACCATTAAAAAATGTTTAACGAACCAGTTTCAGGTTTTAATATGAAACCATCATCAAATTAATTGCCAGAGGAAATTGGTATTGTAGTCAAAGATAGAAACATTATTTATAAAAAAATTAATTTGTGAAAAAAATATTCCAAAAGGTCGTGTGATTCCATTGATTAAATTAAAATTTCGGGTAATTGTATGAAATGTATCCACTTCTCCCTAGTATTAAAATAATATATGTATATATGCACATATGTATATGTTTATATATGCTTGTGTGTATATATACATACATTTATATAAATATATATATATATATATATATACATATGTGTGTATATTTACATATTTATGTATATATTTATATACATACAATATAGATGTTCTGTACTTAGGGCATTATTAAGCTGATGGACATAGTAGATGACCAAAAAATATCATTTTTAGTTGTGGTCCTACTTTACTTAATTTATGAGAAAAAAGTGGATAAAAAAATTATCTTCATAATTATATATTTAACGTTGGAAGGGAGGCTAGGTTTAACAGAACTAATAACATGAGAATATACATAAACATTTTTCGAAAAAAAAAACAACATAGAACAATTATATATAATTCAGCATCGATGCTGATAAAGTATTATTTTTTTACTCGTAAAAAATCAATAACAAAACCCACCTAACCACAAGTTAAGTAAATTGAAAAGCTGAAAATTTAGTTTATTATGTAGCAGATAAATACTTTTAACAAGAAGTCGCGCTCTGTATCTTGTTAATATTATTTATTTTGAAATTACGAAAATCTGTATATATTGATTAGTATGTTTTTTGTCTTCCTGGAAATATATTATATGTTCTATCCTTAATATAATAAAAGCCTTAATTTTTATGCAAAACTAAATGAAATTGCGTAATGCAGTATTATATCTACTTTATTTAAATTCTTAGCTACGACCTAGGTTTCGTCATGTGACCACATTTTCAGGTGGGTAATTTAAAAAGTTCTCTTAAAATTTTGTCCTAAATATTTTGTCATATAGACTTAAAAAAAGTAAATCTTAGCAAAAATATACTTTATATCTTTTACTGTATATTGTATTAATTTTATCAACGTCACATGCACAACTATTGTAACACAGCTACATCTAACATCTTGAAAAGAATGGAAAGAAAAAAGGACACCGCACGGCTATTCTTGTAGATGTGACCTTATTTATACGTAATATGATCCGGTAATGTGTAGTAAATATGACCTGGTTATATTTTCGACAAGCCTAAATATTTCTGTATCCTGTTAAAGTTGCAGAATATCGTTTTAGAAGTTTTATAATATCCCGCATTATTATTTAAGGCAGTTCATTAACTGTGAATAGTTCACAGATAGTGATTACAACATTTTTTTTAAGTTTTAATTAAACTAAAATATCAAAGTTATATAAGAAAATAAAATTATGTCAGCAAATTCCCTTACATATTAATTAAAATTATAATAATGATTCGATTTAAGCATGATCTAACCTTGCTGTGTACATGGTGATGATCACGGTTCTAGTAATAGCTATTTGTTATAAAACAAGCTTTCACAACGTAAATGTGATTGAGTAAAGCGTTCTTGGAACATATTTCTACGAGATAAAAGTAGGGCTACATTAAATGTATGGAGGCATTTACGACGTGAATGTTCAAACACATTTGACAGCTCTATTTTTCCAACGTCAGGTAACTTGAGCCGATGCGTGGAATATTGAAAAATATTCGCTATCCCGATATGCCCGATACAATATTCATAAATTGATTTTCAAATGTACAGCGTGTGTTGTGTAACGGGGCGCCCCCGAGTACTGCAGTATGTTAAATGCACTGTAAATTGGATCATTAGGAGTCTGTGGAAAGTGATTGCCCTGCAAGGTTGGAAAGGTGGTTACGAAATGGCAAATATTATATAATACGTTATAAATATTTATTTATTTTATATGTAATACACAGTAATAATTAAAATTACTTGACTGAAAACGGAATTAAGAAAAGTTACGCTTATTTGTTATAGAAACAATATGTTCATATATTTTTATTAAATTTTTTTTTATTAAAACTACTTCATTTGTATATTAAATACTTGCGTGTAATATACAATAACTACATATGCATATATATACATATATATATATATATATATATACATATATATATATATATATATATATATATATATATTACATATATACTTTTACGTTTCAAACAAATACAAACACATGCGTGTTCATCTAAATATACAACTATGTACAGAGAGATACAAAATTTTTTTAAACATGAAAATTTGAAGAATCCCAAAAGAGGTCTCAAACTGATTCCTGAAAATGTCTTCTTAAAATTATAAAATGTCGATTTCGTGTGAAAATTGACTTGTTTATTGGAATTTCAAAAAACATTTCACATTCATAAAATTGATTTCCTTTTCAAGGCATTTCGATTTGTGGCTATATTTTTTAAAAAATAATTTACGAGTTCATTTACATATAATTGTGTTAGTATTTAACAGGAATTTCTATTCGGAATTTCACCAGCCTATAGACGTATTTTTTCCCTACCCCGTTATTACTTTCATTGATGTATTTCGAAACCATCTGTTTTTAACTCTCACAATGTGTATGCCATATGAAATGGCTGATAAAAAAGATTCGCAATTCCCCTAAATAAAACAAGTTTATTCGACTTAATACAATGTTTTGTCTTTCACTCGACTGTTAATCCTAATTTTAATGAAACGCTTTTGCAGAAGTCTTTTACTTTTTTAATGTATTTGGATATAATATAATAATTTTCAGTATTAATTTAATATCAAAATGTTAAATCTAAATTCATTCACCACCAGTTTTTTAAAGGTTAAGTAATTTATATTCGTAGTAGTAGAATATTAAGCCCGTGCTCTATAGGGGGAATATAAGAAGAAATGATATACAAATTCTTAACCAGTCTCCAATATCGAGCCAAGCCAGACTTTGTATTTTTACATTACAATCTTAGGCAAATATTACTACCACAAGTTGCGTGCCTATTATGAGCAAGCAAGCGGATGGTTCGTACATCTATGTGTGTTCAATCGCTGCCACGCTGAATCGATTTAGATAAAATTATGGTATTTCAAAATATTTTTAGATATTTGTAGTGTTCAAAAACTTGTTAAAGGTTTTTTTCAAAAATTTCGCTTGAAACTTCGATGATTTCATTATATAACATAACTCGTGTTACGGAAAAAAATTGGTTAAGATATCTTCTTAAAATATAATAACTATAAATTGCAAACGATCTTTCCGCGAGGAGAGGATTGAGATCGGGACGAGACGGGATCGAGATTGGGCGGATTGCGTAGCACTGCAATAAGCAGTGCTGTGTAAACATACATACTTCATAATCTCAATAATTAAAAAGAATATAAATATCTTATTTCTATCTTACAAAGGCTTTTTGCGCTGTGGGTTAACGGTTTAATTTTTTGTGAGGTTTTACCTGTGATAAATATAAAATATATTTTGATTTTTTAATTATATTTTTGAACTTAAATTAGATTTTTTCTTTTATTTTTTCCTGTATAACGATTTTCATTATTAAGAACTTTGCTACACATCATATTCTAATGTTATACTTTGTGACGATAAATTATACTGGTTTTCTCTAAATCTCTCCCTGGATAACCCGACATATATTTGTCCGTGCGAAAAGCAGTATGATTTCATCTGATTCCAAGCATTGTGAATTTTTAAGGAGTATGGCAAAAGATAGAGAAAAATAGACGATATTAGAAGAGGCTTTCACTTTATACAAGTAGTATGCAAACGATACTGGCGTACCGACATTGAGCAATATGTACAACTATTGATAAGATTATGAGCTATTACTAATCACATGTCTACCTTGACAATTGTGTGCAGAGCAAACTTTGTTTTTCCTGGAGGCAATGGGATAATTTGCGTCCATCACATCGAGTATGTTGATGGATTTTTTTCCAATTTAGGCGAGTTTGAGTAGCGTGCAAATAAAATAAAATATTGCAAACTATATGTGCCTACGACTTCGTTCACATCTAATTAGGATAAAAACATTTTATTTTTTTCTCTCTCTTGTAATCTGCTCCTCGGCATATGCTATTGATATACCAAATTTCGTTAAAATATGTCCAACAGCTTTTGCGTGATACCCGTACAAAATAACATACAGACAAACAAAATTTGTAAAAAAGTTTTTTTCTGGCTTCATTTTCATTCTAAAGGCAAAATCAATAATTTTTTTTTTAAATATTTTCAATATAGAGAATTCACTCTGTTACAAGTTTATTATACGTATAGAGGATAGTTGTTTTATACTTGTTATTGCATACCTCTCTAACATTTCCGTACGATTTTTTGAGTATTAAATCTTAAAATATATACAGGTTATTATGCTTTAGCACTAAGTAAAATTCATGTTTCTACGTCAAATGTTTTCTCAGAATCATGACTGGTATAAATAGATAGACGAATAGGCATATAAGTGATGTGTCCGTGGTATTATATTATAAGGGTATTATAATGTGATATTACAAGGGTTGCATTTTTAGCGAATTATCAAAGTAAATATATGTTTGCGCTATTAAAGCCTCTTTGATATCGGCCAGGAGCCCACAGAAAGTGTTTGGAATGTTGAGACCACATGTTACAAGAATAAAAAATATACTTAAAGAAAATGAGAATAGTGAAAAAGAAGAAAATAAGCCGCTTACACGTTTGATGTCAATTGTCAATGAAAATAAATCAGTGACATGGGTGACCAATGATATTGACCTCCATTGAATAGAACAGTGGAGCACTGATTGTGCCCAGCCAATATCACTGTGACGCAGAGAAAGTGTGATTTTTGTTCATCCATTGAAATACCCATCATACCAATGAGATAATAGAGTCAGAAATTATAAGAATATGAAAAGACGTAACATTCATCATTGCAACAGTTACATTATGCTGCTGCGATAATGTAGGGTATGTCTAATAATATACTTATGCCGACGTAAGGGCACACGCCCTCTTTGAGTCACGAGTCGTAGTGATAAGTAACTTTTTAGATCCCCTAGAAAGAAATGTGCATTTATATTGAATATGCGATCATGTTTGTTTCATGATGATAAATATATGATGATTAATTTTATCGCAGTAGTGTCTTAACAAATGGTGCCGTATTATTTTTTGATCTTGGCCCTTTGGGCGCGCGGCATACCAAGCAAAGTGGTGTTTATAATGAATGTCTCTTGCGAATCTAAAATTCCACAAACCAGCATCAAGCAGTAATACCACTGTAAGAAGCAACGTACTGCTTTCGCCAACTCGCTTGCCCAGCGTGGTGATAATGGCACTACCTCTAGTGATACGCGCATTGGAGAGCACTCCTATGTCCACCAGTAGACTGATACTACACAAATTAGCATAACTTTATTCTTGGTATCTATTTTAATTCAGTTTTCTTTTTCACGATCAAAAGAATTATGTTTTACTTATATTTGAGAAAGCTTTTTTGTTTCATAGCGTTAGCTTTTTACTTGTTATATATTTTTTTAAATATAGCGTGGATTCTGAATAAAATAGCTTAATCGCTTTTATATTAGTTTTTTCTTTTTTGTTGGAAACATTTTCTTGGATTGATAATTTAAGCTTCCAGAGTTGTTCCTTTTTCACGCTATTTATAACTTATATCGCAAAGTACAAATGGACTCAAATAGCGCATTTTCGCTATTTGTCAAGCGACAGGTAATAGTGGAGTATCAGTGGAGTATATCCCAAAAAAATTATTTGGCTTTAAGCAAGTTTATTATTTACTGCTACATGATGCTCAGCTGAAAATTCAAAACTTCAATAGGATTGTAATTTTGAAGCAATCATTGACTACTTTTCACACTAGATATTTAAAAAAATGATGAATTACTGTTAAAAATATTCCTTTTTTTGTCATGCGTCAAGCTACTGATATTTTTTCTAGTTTGTGTTTTATTAGATCTCTTTTTAATGGCTAAGAAATCGTATTAATTGTAAAAATAGAAAAGAAATTATTCTGAAAGATGTTTAAAGCTTATACACCGAGTTATTTATTTATAACAGCTGCGGCAATATTGTCTCTGAAAATAAACTCTGGAAATAGTATTATTTTTTTTTCCTGATATTAGTTTAAAATAGATGTTTAATAAAAATAAATTAAAATTATTTTCAGACATACAAGCCTGTGTCAACAGTTATAAGAAGATTTTTTCAAGACTCCGTCAAGAATCAAAATATTGCCAAATGTTTTCCTATTTTGATACTGGTTATCACTCCCGATTAAGTTGAAGAACCACACAATAAAATAAAATAATATTCTCAGGTATGTATGAAATACCAGCGATAGTTGGTAAACAGTTAGGTGATCACGGAATTCACATTGTGCCACACGATACCAAATTCGTGGAAAAACAGTCTCCTGATATAATTTTACAAGAGAAAAGGTGTTATCAGAAAGTGTAATTACAGGGCTATTAAACTACCTTCACATAAACTTAAAATTTGGGAGCAAATGCTAAACAATAGACATTATACGAGTGTCTATAACTCTTAACGAATGTGGCTTTGTTTCTAAATTATATAGTTCGAATAATACTGGAAAAGGCTAAAACTGACAACAAAATGATTTACATAGGTTTAAAAAATGCGTTTGATAATTTCCCCTGAGACCTGATATCGAAATCACTTAGACAGCAATAGCGGATGTTCCCAAATATTATGTCTGATTTATTCAAGATATATGTAAACCCGTCACAAACCAAATACTAAGTCCTGTAGGCATAAAGGGAAAAAGTTTGAAATTGAAAAGTTTGAATTGATTTAGAGTGCATCAACACTCTACATAAAGCCCAATAAAAATATTCATAACCGTTATAAGAGCTGCCATTTCATAAGATTTGTGATCTTGGGCGACAAATACATAATACGCAAACAAACTGCACATAACAGAAATGTGCATGTTACGCTGGTCAGCGGGTATCACTCCACTCTATAAAATTAGAAACCAAATATGACAAGCAGATTTAAAGTTCCCCGATAAGAGATGAAGTGAAAACCGTGCACAAAATCGTACTCAGTGTAAGAGAAGAACAAATAAGGTCAACCCTAAGTACATGGGGCAAACTAATGAGTCTCTATTATTTGTAGAATGTATAATATCCAAATATTGTACGTCTTTCAGGCTAAAATTATGTGCCCTGAATTTCTTCAACTAACTGCGGGAGTATCTAAATACTTGTAGTATTATTTCCATAAAAATATACATAACAGTTGTAAGGCCTACCATTCCATAAGACTTGGAATCTTGGGCGACCAACAAACAATACGTAAAGAAACTGTACATAACAGGAATGTGCATGTTGCGCTAGTCAGCTGATATCACTCAACTCCATAAAATTAGAAACAAAACATGAGATGGTGATTAAAATTTACACTGGTAGCACTATTTCCTTAAACTAAACGCACAAAATTTATTATGTGTTTTTTAAATGAAGGATCTTTATATATCTCAAATATTCTCTTTAGTTTTCTGTAACTGAATTGTGAAAAAATAGTTTAAAAAAATTATCAACGAAACGTTCTAATACAAACAGAAAACAACTGAAATTATGATATTAAAATGTACAAGTCTGCAGATTTATATAAACGCTACGTGAAAAAATATGTATGCATATGCACATATGCAAGAGACATGTGGGACAACCTTACTTAGGTTACTTACCAAGATGAGAACACAACACACTTAATAGTGTTTTGTTCCCATCTTGGTACATAAGTTGTCCCACATGTATCTTGCACATACACACGATTAAACTATTGATTATAGTCCGGCAGCAAAATCGGTTATTTTAATATAGTAATAGATATCATTATTAAATACCATTAGATAGCAAATTTATTACTATATAACATCTACTTTTCCCGTTGTACATTGTCTGGATAATATCAAATTTGCTAGTAAAAATTATTACTCCGACGGTGGAGCATTGCAAATGCTCCACATTTGACATGAACAAAATAGAAGTAATTTTCAAACGTACATATGAATTTTGATTACATATCACATTGCCATGGTATAAATTTCACATCACTAAATAACGAAAGCATCCACTTCATTAAAAATTAAATATCAAAATAATTTTCAAGGTCAATTAGTTTAATTATTAAACAAGGAATATTTCACAAGACAATTAGTTTAATTATTAAATAAAGAACCAAGCCAACCAGGGCACAGACATTTGTTTCTTGTGGACCCGTTCGAAGTTATTCCCGTCGCTCAGACATTTCGTTAGGGAGGCGAACCAAAGCGAATAGGAGCGAGAGAATGCGAAACTAAATTAAACTGAAAGCTCGCTTACGATTACTAGGGACAGGTACGCAACGTACTTATCGAGATCATAAAGAAAATGGTTAATGATAAATACTTCTGCCCAAATCCGATTAATTATCCTTTTGCAACAAAACAATAAGCACGGTGTGGGTGCCATTTGGCGAAACTCGTTTGAACTCCGCTGTTTACCTTCTAAACTGTATAATAAACTATTTTAAATGAAACTTAGATTTTATAGGAGTTGCGCTGCACGTAATTTATTTTAGATTGATTGCTTAATTAGATAACGTTGAGCGTAATTAAAGAGATTAACAGGAAAACAATCCAAGCGAAATAATGAACGACAACAATGGAAAGGAATATCTACAAACGCATTGAACTTATTTTATTGTGAAATGCAAACCTGGATATGAGACGGTAAAATGTTTTCTTTTCTTTTAGTGCATTAAAATTGTATTGTTTTATATTCTTAACGAGTTATTAGGTTCATGAAGAATCACTGCGTTGACGCATTTCTATCTTCACCCTCTCCCGCCACCACATACTGTCCTCTTTATGCGATACGTCCAACCTACTTCAGTTTTGTATGAAAGGTACTACAATGAGGTTTATTCCCTGCAAATTATTAATAATTTATTAATATTGGCCACTTCACTACTGCTATTAAGCACCTTGATGATTTGAATAAACAATATTTGGAAAATGTATTTTAGAAATATAAATAGTCCATTTTTGAGGAAAAATATTTACTATTTTTTTGTGTGGCCATTATTTGAAATTTTAGATTTAGAATAATAAAAAAAATTCTGAAATATGTATGAAAAACTTTCAAATATCATAATTTCACTGATAGTTTGCGCCCTCCAGGTTGTATGATGGACAGGCAAATCGAATTTTTTTGTTTTTATAGCTTAAATTATATTAGTCCCGTGGTATATATCCCATTAAAATATTGGTTTACATTTTTTAACTTGCTTCATTGCTATTGTGTTATCACTTCAAACTAAAAATTATGATCTATTTTGTTCTTGTTGTTATATCTTGTTTTTATAAACATTGTACAACGAGTCAAAGTTAAATAAAGATATATGATACATATCTTCACGTATAAAATAAGATAACCGTACCTAAAAAGGGTATAAACACTACTTGCTTGTATTTTCTTAAAAAAAATTGCTAGCTGCGTATAACAGGCAAAACATTTTCTATACTCCGTAAATCAGTTTTTATTATATGTTTTGCTGTATTAATGCGCCCCTAACATGAAAAATTAATTGTACAAATCCTACTAGTACACGGTCCTGATCTATTTATTTTACCTGACTATGCTGCGTGTGATTTTATTTTGACCCCAAATACGTTCATATTTCTAATTATAATAGTTTGAGGTCTATCTCCTACCTAAATTGACGTAATAAATATAACTTTGTCTCGATTTACTTTACGTTAGATTTTTAATCTTCTCCGCATTTGATTTCTAATTTCATTTTTAAAATTACCTTACAATCCTTATGCTCCAAACGTGATACCTCTGTATGAAATTTATGAAGTGTATGAATATTGCATAACTGCGTAAATTGATATACTGAGAAATCAGTTTACGCAGTTATGCAATTTTCATACATACATACTACTAGTACTGATGAGTACAGTTCTCTTCACACTGTGAAGAGATCTGTTTTGTGATTTGTTCTCGTAATGTGAATAACTTATTATAACAATTTTAAAAACTTTACACCATGTGGAAAAGATGAAATATGAAGCAGGAAGTGTTGATATGGTTTAGCAACATTAAATGAAGAACTGCGGAAAACTGATAAAGAAGAAATAAATAGAAAAAATTATGTGGTAAATAAAATGCAAGTATCTGAGAAATATATTTTTGAGCTAAATTGATTAATACTTAAAAGAATATAATGTGAGCTATATGCAGTTTTGTAATAACCAGATTTCTTTAAAGAAGTGTATAAAATAAAAAAAAATACAAAAATCATTTGTATAGAGATGGGAATAACTTCTAGTACAATGGTAAAATAAGCTTCATAATGAACTAATTCCCAGCTGCCTCAACATGCGCGTGTTTATTAAATCGCAACCGTCATTCGGAAGGAACCAAATCCCTGTACGACATTCAGCTGGCCGCTAGGCTCGCTTATAAATAAAATCTTTCAATGTGATTAATCAGACAATACAGGGACAAAGCTTTGGTTGGGCTTTAAGCCTTTTAAGCTTACTATCATACTGCCCGCAAAATGTTAAATAAAAATTATGTTAGGCGCTTAGCCACCAGATTATAAAGGTGTGGCGCTTAAGGCCCGATCGTACTGAATCATAGTTGTAAGGTTAAAATCTAATAGATTGAAAACCATTGTGTAGTAAAAAGAGTTATTTTACTTATGTTTATTTATTGGTAGTTAAATGGAAATACTTTATTTGCTTAATTATTATGGAAAAGACCTTCACTCTACTTGTTTCTATTTTCTTTTATATAATTTTTTTAAAGAGTAAATGCCATATGAAATTTATAATAAATAATGTTATTATTTATTGAAACAATTATTTAATATAATGTTTCCGTAAATATGAAAAAAAATAAACGATCCTTGAAGATACGTAACCAGATATAAGTTTTAAAAAACATTCATTTTACTTGATTTTTATGCAGATGGTAGAAAGTTTTTAAATAATTATTACAATTATTGCAATAGAGCATTCTTTGATAAACATTTATAGAATACGATTTTATCTTAAAAGGCATACATTTAAATAAAATTAGTTTTAGTAACACAAATAAAAATTTGTACATAATATCTTAATGTACCTGACAGGTCAATCTTATACACTTAATTTAAAATTGGTTTATTGTTTCATAATATTAGTTATGTGATAAGGATTAGGGGAACAAATAAACAAAACAAACACACTGATTGATCGAAAAGATTAAGGAGTATTTTAATCTGAAAAAGGAAATACGAAACGCAAAGTCGAAGACTAATAATTTGGCAGCTCACGTCGATTGTTAAACGGTAATTTGTTTTTTTTTCTGAATAAACCGTAGATCTAAAAATTTGTTTCTTAAACACATAAACGATTTGTTCTGTGTAACTTTTTTGAGAATTTCGTCGACTATATCACTTATATATTCAGATTTAAATATTTTGATCGTGTTTGCACGTGTTAGTTTTTTTCATTCATTAAGAAGTTGTGATTAACCAAGTAGGATACCGTGTAATGAAAATATTGTATATTTCGAAAACTACAATTTTCAAAAGAAATTTATGTAGTAAAAATAATTACCGTATGTTTAAAAAAAAGTACTTTCTTTAAATATAATTATTAATTCAAAATAATTGATCCTAACGTAGACTCAGCGAGGCCGCCTCCTAGTGATGGTTATATGGTCGTATAAATGTCGGACGCAATGAGATAATATAATTTCTAGAATTATTTCCCGACAGAGTGGACATTTTACGCCTATTTCGGTAATTTATTACGTTGCAGCCTGCACGTGCTCGACCTTTTCCGGGAAGGGTCAAATCATCGGGGTAGTTTCCTTTAAAATCATTAATCTGAACACAGTTCGGGTACCAATATTGTAATTAGTAGATGATTGGTTATACTAGGTACTACAATCGGCTTATGAGTGTATTATTATTTGCCTTTGTTTAAAGACGTAAGGTTTCTAAGTTACGATTTTGCTTGACGTAAATGGTGGGTGAGTGTATAATATATTGTCTGGTACTTTGATTGGCTGGGTTGGTAAAAACGAGAGTTGTGAGTTTAGTTAATGCATTTTAAGCAAAATATGCACTTGTCGTCTCAAATTTTCTTTTAAGATGCTTATTTGAAAATAATATCTGCTAAGCATTTTTTTGTGTTAAAATTTTAATACATTCTTCGGAAAGCTCAATAAGAATATAGATTTATAGAATAATATGTCAAAGGAGTAAAATATCGTGAATTGCTGAAAAAAATGCTATTTATAATCATTATAGTTTTCCGGTAAAGCTCTACAAACGTTATTTTTTATAATTGAATTGCATCAGTTTTAGAGACGACATATTTTTAGGGATATTTGCAACAATATCTGAATCTTAGATGACGTTCTGAAAATATGATTTTGGATTCCTCATCATTTTCAGTTGCTCGCCTACAGTATATAAGAAATTAAAATAAAAACTAAATTTCTATCACTTCATGCGTCCATCTAAAATATTTCTGTAAATATATTTAACTATTGTTCGAAATATATGTGGGTAAATATTTATCATCCCTGCCTAATTTTCTATGTCAAGTAGTCATTGGAAAAATGGTTTGTAACATGCCGATGCTCGGAGATTTACTAATTAAATAAGAGTTTCATTTTTTAAATTTCGAATTAAGGAATTCTAAAAATCAGAACGATCCTTATCAAGACTGGAAAAAAGAGCACGCGTGGAGTCGCTTCTATATCTATGCGCATGTTCGTCTGTCCAGGTTATTTTCTTGGGGAGAATGCGACATAGAAAGTTGAATTTTGACATATTTATCTTATTAAAAATATATGAAATTTCAGCTCAAATATAAATGAGACGTACATATTTCCGATTAATATTTTTATAGATGAATTTAGCATTCAAATGGGTATAATTTTCTCAATGAAACAAATCGATTGTATTAAAATGGGAGGTAATAAAATGAAAAATTTAGAAATATAACTTGAATGTATACACAAATAATTTTCTTGAATTCTTCTTTTCCTTAGTTTGAAAGCACATTTTTTTCTGAAAGCAGGTTGAAATAATTAAGTAAAACCAACTTTTTACCTGGACGTGTTATTCGAAATCTAATCTTATTTCCTTCGACACCGAAGGATACAGGTCTAGTCCTGCTTCCTTTAGTAAAGCTTTATGCTCCTAGCTGTGACATGAGAGGATATAGTGATATTTTATTTGAACTGTCTAAAGCGTGCACCAGTATCGTGCAGTATTTGCCTGGTTTTTGGGTACTTACCTTGATTAACGTAGTATTGTAAGACGCACTCGAACTTGTCATTACCCACTTCATGTATGCAATTACGGAGTTGTTGACAATTCACGTTAGTTTATGTGATGTCAGTTTAAATTACAGATTGTGTTTTTATTTCCTTTTTTTTATTGGCTGACTGGCATGACATCAGCCCCACCTAGCGTCGGCAGCTATACAGGAGCTTAAAATTTATTAGTACGGTTCAAATGTGGTAAATAAAATGTGGTAAATATTTACGTTAATAATATAAATATAACATACAAATTCTAAATAAATGCTTAATTTAATCAACGAACAATAAAAAGTGTTTAGTTGTTCGTACCATGGAATATGTGTTATCCATTTGTTTTAAGCTCGACAAAATGAATAAAATAATAAATATATTACCCATATTATACTATTTGAACCACAAACAATTTATTAACAACTATAACAACAAAACAATTTATAATGCATTTTATACCAGCTATCCATTTATTTTTTCATATCTAATTTAAAATTCAGTATTGGAAATCTGTACAATTAAAATTTATTTTTTCTTGAAATATTTAAAAACTTTGATACAAAATAACTATCGTGTCATATTTAGGAAATTTGCTTTTAATGCATAAAAAAATTATTGCATTATTAATTTATTTTGTTATTGCTCAAGTATTTTTTGCTTTAAATTTAATTTAAATTGATAATTATATACCACATACTCAACAAATATTTTAACAGAAATGTTAATATTAACAATTTACAAATTATTAAAAAGGTAAATAATTATCGTTTAAATATTTAGTTTATAAAATACAAATATTTCTAATTATGTTTTCAACTTACTTTAAATTTCTTTTTTTTTTCATAAAGAGTGAAATTCTCATTTTTGCTAAAATGCATTTATTCGCCATTATTGATTTAAAATTAAAAAAAAAATCATGAACTAAACATTAAAATATAAATTTACAAATAAAAATACATTTTGCCCCTATATAAGGTCTTGGGGAAGTTTTTTCTTAAGCCTTCTGGGTGCCGTTATTGGGTTCATCAGGTTTATAGCCAGTGGATTGGGATGATTAGCGATTCGGTCTCTGTATGTCTTTATCATCTCTGAGATTTCTTCTTGGACCAATTTTATGCCAAGCTCCAAATGGAGTCTGTTGTTTGTCACATACCAGGGTGCACCAGCTATCATTCTAAGCGTTTTTGATTGAAACCTTTGTAGTATTTCAATATTTGATTTTGCCGCGGTTCCCCACAGTTGTAGGCCATAAGTCCATATAGGCTTGATCGTGCATTTATAAATTAATAGTTTATTTTCGAGCGACAATTGAGAGTTTTTGTTAAGGAGCCAGTACATGTTTCGCACTTTTTGGCCCGCTGCACATCGTTTGGTCAGGATGTGTTTGGACCATGTCAGACGTCTGTCGAGATACACGCCAAGGTATTTTGCGTAATCGGCTTGCGGTAACTGTACTCCATTTAGATTTACTGCCGGACACGTATCTCGTTTGGTAGTAAAAGTAACTTGTATTGATTTGATTTCGTTAACTTTGATTCGCCAATCTTGCAGCCACTGTGATATTTGGTCAAGGCTTGTTTGTAGTTTTTGTGAGACTATGTCTGGTCGGTGGTCTGCTGCGAGAATTGCTGTGTCATCAGCAAAAGTGCCCGTAACAAGACCTTCTGTGACTGGAAGGTCAGCTGTGTAGAGTAGGTACAGTATTGGGCCCATAACGCTTCCCTGGGGAACTCCTGCTTGGATCGGATAGAGAGACGTAGTTTCAGTTCCCTGTTTAACGTAGAAGTGTCTGTTGTGTAGATATGATCTGATGAAGTTGTAGTAATTTATGGGTAGGTTCTTTTTAATTTTAAACAGCAGTCCCTCGTGCCATACCCGATCAAATGCCTGGGATATGTCCAAGAAAGATGCAGAACTATATTGGTTTGACTCAAAGGCATTCATATTTATATGTTGAAGTGTTTTTTGTGAAGGATTTTTAATTCATCCTGAAACTTGGTTCATGACGGGAAAATGTATGGTAACCTTTAAGTTAAAGTTGATGTTAGACTTTACCAAACGATATTTTCATTCAATACCTAATATTTTATTTTTCTGATATTATGGATTATTGTTTTCCTGCTATTCCTGCCTTGGCCGACTATAAGACTGCATAATTTTTACGGAACTTAAAAAATAAATATAATAATAAATGCGGTCAAGTAGACAGACGAACATGATGTCAGTAAATTTATTGCATATATGGGTGTTATGCCAGAAGTTTATTATAAGCAGCTATTCAAATTATATGAGAATTAAATTAGTATTACCAAAATAATTCATATGATCATATTAATAAGTACCATCTTTACCATCTTTCGTGCAACATCTGAAAACAAACTTTTATTTGGTATAACGTTAATATTTCACTTGTAATATTCCTGAAGCTAACCAATAATTGTTGAATAAATAGCTAACCCACAGTTTATTTTAAGCAAGTAAGACTGAGCGTAACAATTCTTTGAAAATATATCTGTAATTTCAGCATCAGATTTTCATTCTGCGTATTTATTTTAAGGTGTCTGCGCCGCAACGCTATTTGTAATCTGTTATGTAGTAAAATATATAAATTTTCTACAAAGTCTTCAAATATTCTACAATGTTTGTGGCAGACTTTTCACAATTTCATAATTCGATAAAACGAATTTCTTAAAGACTATACATGTACCGATTAGAGCTTTTGTCGACTAGGGTTTCTACGAACCATGGATTAGTCGGTCGACTAGTCAGCGTGTGAGGATCATTTCGATATATTTGGTAAACCGTCGACTGTCTTATTAAATAACTACCTTTTCTCGCGACTCATCTCGCCTAGAAATTGAAATGTTGTGAACATTTCAATCCACATCCACATGGTCTAGGCATTGAATTTGAATATATCCATTACAAAATTATTTTTCTCGTCCATCTTGTGTTGCTCGCTGCATTCGTCGCGTCATCCAAAGGGTTTCGTACCTATCCGCGTCTCAAGGACATGAATATTCATGAAAATAATAATTTAAATATATAACTTGAGAATATACACTACTGGTTATTACATATAATTTTTCCTGGATAGTTTTCATGACACTAACAATATAAAAACCTATCAAGTGGAACCCAATTTACAAACTGACAACAGATGTTGCACTTTATGTGTACAGAAATTTAAAAAAACAGAATAGAGTTAAATAATGTTTGTACTCTATTAAAGCATTGGTTTTTGTTATATAGTTTGTTTTAATTTACTGACATACATTAAATATTGGGTCGGTATTTTTTAAAAAATGTTATATTTATTTTTCTTTTGCTTTCGAAGAAATTTTAAAATAATATATTATAATAAAAAAGGATTTATAATCTATAAACTATAGCTTGTCGTATATGTACCGCACTATATATATACACACACACATATATATATGTGTATATATATATATATATATATATATATTTACATATATATATATATATATATATATATATATATATATTTATATATATATACATATGATAAAAAATCTTATTATTATAACAATTAATAAGAATCATAAAAAATTGGTTACCTACCCGTGTAAATTCTAATTGTTGACTGTGTTTGATAAGTAGATACATTTGTAGTGATAGTTTAAATCATTCTATAAGACTATTTAAATTTAACAAGAAAACTTCGTTTAAAAATTGTTTTAATATTTATTTAACCTTGCAAACGTTCAGTACTTTTCCAAATCGATAATTTCTGTAGACTTTTAGCTGATTATTAAATTTTCAACTTAATCTGCCAAATTGACTAGCTGATATATCTCTAATAACACATATTTAATTAAAAATTATTTATAATTCTTAACTCCTATTTCTTATTTTTAATTATATTTGTATAAATTGTGGTAACTTAAGGTAAATAGATAAATAATAATAGTAAAAATTACTTGACGGTTATATTACGGTAGTACGGAAATTTGAATTTCGAATATTTTATTTCATAACACTTTATCTTGTTGTGTTCCGCAGCACCAATTTCGAGTAAAATTAACCTGGATCGTTTCTAAATTACATAATTTTAATAAATATTTAAGCGCCCTAATTATTTCTTTTTTACTTTCAGAGATCAAGTAAGTTTAGTACAACCTAAAATTTTCTTTTTGGGTAATGATTTTATTTGTAAATTAATTTATTCGAGTTACAGACCAGTAATATTGTGTAAAGTGCATCGCAGCCGATAAAATGTTCTTTGACACGAAAACAAGACAAATTTTTACTTGACACGTCTTGTAATTATTTTGTACAGAATTTTAACAAAATAGTTCGGTTTTTCTCCAGGCTTGAAATTTTCTCTTTCTTCCTTTATTTAGCAATTAATTTTTCATCCCCACTGCTGTCAAATTACTGCGTCATTCTGTTCACTGATGGCGTGATAATTAGTATGTACCTTTAGCTACGGAATTATAAAACGTCAACTGAGTTTATTTTGTTAATTCATAACAATATATACAATAGTTCAATAAACATTTTACTTTTTATAATTTGTAGATGTAATTACTATTTCAAAGTTAAAGTAGCTTAATTTGAATATATTTGGCGTTAATTTTGTAGAAATTCATTATTCACAATTAAATGAAACTACGTGGTGTAGTATCATTTCTACTTTTTTAAGTTCTTTACCACGACCTAGGTTTCGTTGTATTACAATATTGTCAGGTGGGATATTAGCAAAGAATCTACTTAGCAAAGAATCAAACTCTTTGCTAATATATCAATATATAGAATCAAACTCTTAGCAAAGAATCAAACTCTTTGATAATATCCCGCGTTATGCAGTACACATACCTTATTAAAAAAAATAAAGACACATGTGCAAATAAACATTTATAGCGTACTTGTCATAACAACATTATAGCACGCAAAAATATACTTTGCCGTATATTTTTGCATGCTGTGTTAATAATTTAAGTCAATTTATAAAGAATATAAGAGCAGATATCTTTAAAGTGTACTTATATAAATATGTGCTCAATAAAAATAGTTTACGTTATACCTTGTGTTAACATAGTAATAATATTATTCGGTAAAATCGGAGATTAGAGAAGATGAAATATTTTTGTATTTGTTAACAAATTTGTCAAAGGACGGCCCTAGGTGGATTTCCTCCCGCATTATTTTACGTAATATGTAATTATTAACAATTTTTAAGTTTGAAAATAACGACAAATATTTGGTGCCTAAGAAGATATAAATTATGCTATGATTTGTTTTCAATAAAAGCTTTAATTTAGGCTAGCTACATCTATAATATTTGAATCTCTTAAAAGTATTTTAAGCATCGTATGTAATTAAAACTTTAAACAAAATATCTATGTCAATAAATCACGTGTAAAAATAATGAATAAATAGATTTACGCTTCACCAAATCTGCACCACTGTCACTGCAAGTTTAAAAAGTAATACACTAATTCGAATTGTGAATTAATATTTAAAGTGTGCTTCTACTGAATTTCAGTAGACACCGCTATCAACAGAATGTATGCCGCATTCACGTATTCATTTTACGTTCCATTGGGAATTAAAGACTTGTTTAAATTACATTTAACTTCGTTGAGTTTCTGTGTTACTTTAATTAAACTATAATTCTACATCGAGCGCGCTACCAACATTTTGTCTATCGCACAAAAAGATTGTTTAGTTCTAAAATAATTAAGTGTTGTTATTGTGCACCCGAATATCTCGCCCCAGCTATCTTCTATATGAGTAGGTAAGAAAACATTTTATTTCGATTAACATCTCGTGTTATGCGATAGGAGGTGATTTTTACACGAAGTTGAGCACGACTGTGATTTAATCACTGTGCGACTGTTTACATAAGTAATTTTATATGTGTAATGTTTAGAGGTTTTTTTTAAAACAGTGATCAAAATTGTAATAGCTTTGTTTGAAAAAATACTGTTTTACTTATTTGATTATAATAATGACGTAAGTAATGTAAAGGTTAATGTTGTATATAATCTCAACCACTTCATCAGAGAGAATAACATGATATTGAAAGGCTCAGCGTGGATCGCAAATTTTACGTGACACATATGTGACGTATTTCGTATTAATATGTGATTTAATTACCAATCTCCCTAGGAACTGCGTTCGCTTACACTTGAGGTAAGGCGGCACGTTTACCGCGCACAATAGATATATTTGAAGTGCATATCAGATTACCCAGCATAACTGTATCACAATGAGCTTCGACTGTGCGTACAGTTTCGTGCTCAATAACGTCATGGTCTACCGTTGCAAACTCCATTAACGTATGCGCTTTGATGCTCGACGTTGATAATGCGACCATATTTGATGATCGTAATATATATTCGTCTGGCGCTGCCACGTTGCCCTCAAACTCTGCATTATCATTGTTTTCTATATTGCCTTCAAACGATGCCTGCACATGATCCACGGTTTGTACAATCGTGGATGCTCTATGTCGATGGGCCAGCCACACAATCGTTTTTTTAAATTTTTTCGACGCAATTGCAGCTCTAATATTTGCTCGTCCTTAATCTTTTGGATTTTGTGTTTTCCTTTTGACTCGAGATTTTCTTTGATTTACGTTTTCTATATTTCCGAACATATTTACGATTCTTATTAGACTACATATTTTTTTTGTAATTTTTACTTATATTCCGTCATATATTTCTATTGTTTGACTTTAGCTCCTGGTGGTGATCTTCATGTTCTTTAAAATGACCAAACCAATATGTAAGCTAAAAGCGTTTTCACGCTACGCTAATTTATACTCTTTACACCATGCTAATTTGCAACAATCATGTGCATGAACCTACACTATTCAGGTGACATCATAGACCAAAATATCCCACGAAAAATACAACAAGATATTCTTTATCCATTGTCGACTAAAACATTATTAACATATTATTTGTGTCGTTATTATTAGCGATTGAAAACTAAGGGTATTTTGTAACATGAGAAATTTCGACCGGATCACCATACTTATCCAGCGAATAGACTATTTCACGCCAAAATAGAAATTAAATTTGATTTGAGATTTTATATTGAAAAACTACAATAAATTAAAATTTGACCATTACCTACGTCCCTAAGAAAGAATTTCTTAAAATGAAACCCCTGGAAATAATAATTACGACATGATTAATATTAAAGATAAAATAAAAGCACTAAAATCAAAATTTGTATTTGACCTTTCCGATGGAAATTAAAAATAGGCGGATAATCGATAATACGCTAATTGTGCATTTTACGATTCCCATACCCCAATTTCTAATCGAGCCTCTTCATTTCTACCCTAATATCTGTAACTTTGAGAATTTTACATGAGTATTTTTTACGTAAGTTAAGAAATTGAATGTAATACACCACGTTCTAAAACAATTATATATAGTAAGAATAAGTGCTAATTTTGCAACTATAGCTTATTAGTATGAACTTTATTTCATAAACTGTTATCATATCGACGCAAAATATACTTTTATTTTACTCAAAGTCTTGAAAGAACTTAAAAACTGGTGTGTTATTTTAAGAGCATATGTCATCATTTTAATCGAGTCGAATGCTCAAAATACTTTATTAGTATGTTTATTCATATCTCTCCTAAAAACTCAACTTAATATTGAACCCAAAATATTGAACATAAATCGTAATATAATATTTTCGTAATATATTGAAAAAGAAAAACAAAGAACGCGTGGATATCATGCAAACAAAGATTTGTGTATTTTATAATTTAAAACAAACAATAACGAAGGAAGAACATGCAGACATTTGAATTTACATCACGTTATTGTAAATTGCCAACTGGTTCTATAGCCGCGTTCCTCAAGCGGTCACTGGATTAGAAAAAATATAAGACTGGACACGCATGTCATAACAAATCATTGATAAATGCGCCACATATTAGATATTACAGTATTACAGACATCATGAATTTCTGTGCTACAGGTATACGAGATAAATTAAGTGTTACGTTTAATCGATGAAAACTTTATTAAATTTATTACAAAATACATGATAGTTTAAATATGATTAGTTTTAAAATAAAGTCGTGAGCGTGTCGGTCCAATGTGTGGTCTATTTGCAAAACCGTACAAAACTAGTAAAAAACTACTAAAAAAACAGAAATCGAAAAAGTGGATCCTGTTCTCTATAGAAAAAAAACACATAGAAATAATTTTAATATCCTAAACATTCAGTACAAAAACTATAAAATTTCGAACGAGTTAGTGGGAGTTAATTTTTTCCTTATAATCTAAATTTATGAAGACTACAGTGAACGTATAAAGTAAAATACACCTGTAACAATGGTGTAGACATAGACTATATATAGAGCGCATTAATTCGTAATATGTTGAAAAAGAAAAGAACAAATACGTGGGTATCATATAAAGGAAGATTTGTGTTTTAAATTAGTAATAAATCAGAGGTTTTCAAATACAACAGTAGTAACAAAACGTATGTGGATTAAGGAATGCTTAAGAAAATAGACAAGAAAAACGTATCGAAGAATCGCGTGGATATGAAAGGCGTGGTGTCAGAAATATTTTAAACACGGGTACCGTGAGTACAGTCCATATTTTTGTACGAATTTATTTCTATAGTTCAGTAAATTTTAAGTATTATTTCTTGTGCCTTACGTATGGCCTAAAGTAAAAAAATTATTCCAATTGAAAGAGGCCATCTGAAGAAAAATAAAATGTACAAACAACCATCTGAATACCGGGAGTTCACTAATTTCTTTTAACTTTACAATAGATATTCTAATTAATTGAAAAAAACGATGTCGAAAAAAATAAATGAAAAAATATTCTATTATGGTTTATTTTGTCTCCTTACGGAGATTGGAAAACATAAATTACTGTTGTAATAAATAAACGTGAACTAAATTCATATTTCCCTTAGGGATCATTTGTTTTTTAAGATTGACATTATTAAATGGTACATATATATATATATATATATATATATATATGTATGTATATATATATATATATATATTTATGCATTAGAAAGTATCGACATAACAAAAACATTACTTTGAAATTTGCTAGTCCGATAGATTGTCCACTTGTATAATTGTACAATTTCAACAGAAGGTGTCACCGTTAAAATTCTCACTAACTCGATTTTCGGAAATAGTAAAAGAGGAAAAAATATCATGTTGTGCCGATCAAATGATGGATAGCAATAGTCGTATAATGCGAATTCCGAACTGTATAAAAGAAACAAAATTTTAAAGGAAATCCGAACTTCTTTCGCCCATAATATAGTGGATACGCTTTCCGATTAGGAAACTGAATTTCGATGGAACGGAGGCTTTTCTTCGATAGTTATCGCCATCGAGTCGGTTGTACCAATCACGACTGATCACAATGAATTTTTTTCATTAATTTTTGAGTAGATAACTTTCTTTCTTTGATCTGTTGAAGGAGTTTTTGGACGCCATCTTCGATTCAATACGATACAATTACATAACAAAGTATTAATTGAAATTAAAATTTTACACATAATCTTATTCAAAATTATAATTTTTTAGTAAAAACACATAATTTTACTAAAAAATTATAATTTTGATTCCATCTTATAAACATAAGACTCATATAGAGAAAAGCTATCAATAATCACATGTAAATGGACCATAGTTCAAATTGCCATGAAAATATCTTTGTAGAAAG
Organism: Druceiella hillmani; assembly: GCA_039881145.1. Taxonomy (NCBI): domain Eukaryota; kingdom Metazoa; phylum Arthropoda; class Insecta; order Lepidoptera; family Hepialidae; genus Druceiella; species Druceiella hillmani. The sequence continues at coordinate 25,072,405 of JAYKKI010000013.1, read as the reverse complement.
CGTTTTCTGTAAGTTTTTTACTAAAATTAAGCATATTTAAATGCGAATCTAGTTAACTTGCAGCTATAAAATGCACAAGTACTGAAGGCCCCCACATACAATTTTATGGCATATATATATATATCCTTGGTGACATAATTTAATGGCAGAAGGAAAAAAACAGATTTATATAAAAATATTATTTCCTATGACTCAAATGTTGGCGAAAAGTATGATGAAATTATAGATTAATAACAAAAAAATTCCATACATTTCTTTCGTGTAACCGATTGTTTTCATCGTAGAGCGATAAGATAATAGATACCGTAAAACAACGCAACATAGTCTTGAGTTATATAGTATGTGAATTAATATTTCATAGCTACGAATTCAAAGCTATACTTCGTTTGCCCAATTTCACAAAAAAATATTATATGTTTAAAAATACTTTTTCGTAGACAATTTTAAGATCCACAATTTTTAAGATAAACTCCATCAACCACCAGGTCAAAAAAAGAGACTTATAAAAAAACCGTTTTGACCTTGAATATCTCACAACGCCGATATGTTATAGAGGGCAATTTTCTTAGAATATCACAACAAAGATACATAACAAAATCCAGTTAACTGGAATTTTTTTCGCAGATCGGTCCTTCGTATGCCTCAAATTACCTACTGTGTATGCATTATCGTAAACTTCAATTTTAAAAAAAGTTAAGTTATTCATGTATAATATGGAAAAGTGAGCAGGGAACTACGGCTTCTTTCTCTCAAAAATTCTAATGAATTAAATGGCTAATAAATTAAATATTTGAAAAATAATATTAAATTATTAGGAAAACGGTTTTGCACAAGTAAAAAAATTAAATACAAATGTAATAAAATTGCACTAACATAAAACAAATTCTAATATTAAATTAGTATCGTGAAGATAATTTGCAAAATTTATTTTTATATGTAGATTATTGGTATGCAACAGTTTTTAATTGAAAAATGATTCAATGTGTTTATAATAACTGAAATATAAAACGAACATTATTGTTTTAAAATTTACCAGAGCAGTTCTTTATCTATATTTTTTTTCCTTTCACATATCTGTTATACTTCCCCAATTCATTTACTGAGCGATAAGAAATTTAACTTTGAAAATTTAAATCGTTTTTAAAACAAAAAAGAAATAATAAAGAACTCCCAACGACTTCAGAGAGATATAATAGTAGAAAGTATTTTTAGTTGAATTTTTGAACTATTTTCATTGTTTCAAAACATTTTAAAAAACAATTTTTTTTATAGTTCACGCCAGGGTACAATTACAAAACAAATAAACAATATGAGTTATTGAGTCCGCTAATATTACTAAAAAGTTTATTAGGAATAAGTGGGTGCAAGTCTTAATATGAAATCTTGACATGATTTTATTAGATTAGCTACTATTTCACATCTCTCTATAATGTATATTCGTTTATAAATAAGTACTTAAACGTTTGTAATCGATATACATATATATATATATATATATATATATATATATATATATATATATATATATATATATATATATAATACCCTAATTTACCGTTTAGGTCAATGTACGTTAATGAAAAAGTATAATATCAGAGTGCCGGAGTGCCGTCATTAAGTAGCCGTCCTGCAAAATCTATTATACAATATTTTAGGGTGCTGATCATAAAACGTTTACAAAGATGTATCTTTTTCTATCGGAAATAAGATCACCCACACATACCTCAACAGCAAAAATAAAAAATATTTGGAGGGTAAAAAGGCAAATTTTGGAGGGTAAAATGACGTATTAAATTTTTTTTTCTAAAGTCATGTATCAGCTATCGTTTATCAGAACTTGCTAGAGGAGTCCTAAAAATACTTTTTTATATTTTTGGAAAGATGTCTTCAGGGATGTAATGCAAAAAATATATTCTTCTCCCCCTTATTTCGAAGCTACTCCACCAAAAATAGAAAAAATGTGTTTTAGAAGTCCACGCAAAACTTGCAGGAAAACTATGAAAGATACAGTGGGCAATATAAACGTGTCCTATATTCACAGTGGGCAATGGGCAATATAAACGTTTCCTATATTCACAGTGGGCAATGGGCAATATAAACGTTTCCTGTATTCACAATCGATTTTCTCTGATATCATGTGACATAGAAACTGGAAATTTGACATAGTTATACACTTTTAGTCCATATATTTTTACAAGTCAAGTTTTTTAAAAATATTCGTGTGAGTATAAAGAGGGGATAAATAAAAACTTAATTTTTTTAAATTTTTCGTTATATAGGCTGTCATTGGAAAGAGTTCTTCACGAGAAATCAAAAAATATGTTTTTTTTACTTTAAAAGACATGTTTCAGAAATATTCCTAAATTGTACAGAAAGAACATTTCCCCTTATTTCTGAAACTACTAAGCCAATAATCATGACAGAAATAAGGTTGGTAAAATGTGATTAGTATATTATAGGAAAACTATGGCGATTATCTTATACCTTAAATTTTTAAATATGCACCATGTTTTCACGTCCGCAAAACTTATGATAGGCTACGCTTGCGTTGGAAAAAAATAATATTTATAAATAGTTTAATGAAAATAAAATATCTACTTAAGCCTTTATAAGGGTCTAAATATGTAGGCATGAAAATATTGTATATTAACTAAAACAAACCTCCAACCCTGATAGGTACCGTGCAAGTAAACAAAACAACAATAAGGATCATACAATCCAACTCTATGTGGCAATACCAATTCAACAAACAGTTCTCAATCTGACTGTATCAAAAATACCAAAGAACGGTATTGATAAGTTAATAAGAATATGAACGTTTGAAGTGAAGATGTGTAATTACGAAACTATTATATGAAATAGTATTAAGTCACGCATCATCAGCAGGGTTTTAATTTAAAAATTAATCGCAAGTCGGAATTTATTATATTTATTTACATATTATATATTTATAAGCTAAAATATAAGAAAGTTATGAAATAGTAGTTAATACGGTGCGGTCAGACAATGACTTATTTTTTTTAAGAAGTGTTGCAAACGTTGGATTCTAATGAAGTTTTTGGTAATAGTAACATAATAATTCATATGTTACTATTACCAATAATAATACATATTATATATTTTTATGATTTTACCTCTGGGTGAATTATAAAAAAATAAGAATAATTTTATAAGACTTAGTTTAGCAGATAAAATATTATAAAAATTATACAAAAAATTTGTAACGTATAACAATATATTGGTTAGCAAAATATTTTTGTTTCATTAGTCTAGCTGAAATAATTTTTTAAAAAAATTATTTTCAAAAATTTCCCTTCTAGTACATATATTTTTTGGTATTCGACCACCAAAAAAATGTGAAGTTGAAAATATAGAAATGGTGGAAATATATAAACGGGAGTTGAAAATATAGAAATGGTAATCTAATTACTCACCAATGTCATAAGTTATTTTCAAATTCTCCCTCTGAAGCCGCTGACCCTATTTAATTCTGCTAGACCGTTTAGACAGATGACTTTCGGAATGCTTATTGAGAATGAGCTCCTAGTAGTAAGAATCAACTAGGATCGTAAACTTTTGCGGTTTTGAGAATAAATGTTTTTCGAAACAATCAGTTGTGTATTTGCAAACAAGTGGAATAAGTTACTTTTTAGGATTATATCCCAGGCCAAGAGGAAATAGATATTTTAATTTGCTAAAAAAAAATTAAAACTAGTTGTTAACCGGTGATCGAAATTCGACGGTGATGTACTTAGCTACTCACTGTGTTGAAAATACTCATAGGTAAGTGAGAATAAGTCAATCCAGATTGCTGCTACAAAAATGTCCTTTAAGTAAATATATTAAGCAACCTGTATTTGAATAAAATACAATACACATATTACGCAAAATATACAATTAACGCTTTTTTACCTTGACATACACTCCACAGATTATAGAAAAAGACACATTTGAAGCCACTAAAAATTCACAGGTGGGAAGTCATTCGGTTAATCTGGCATTTTAATTGAACGACTTCTTTATTCTGTGATGTTTAACCACTGATTTATTACGTGTTTGACGTTGACAGTATGAACGTCAACAATGAATATTTTAATATATTTTAACACATATTAAGCATAAATTTTAGCTTTCTGTTCTCTTTCTCCATATAAATTTTAACTATGCCAAATCTGACATACCCCCTTGCGTACTAATATATTCTATATATTCTTAATATTGTTTGAGGTATCGAAGATAAGCGTAATTATGCGAAAATAGTGTGTATGATTTTTTTAAACATTAGAGATGCGACTTGTATTTTGAAATGTAATCGTATTTACAAACTCTCTCGTATCTAATTTAAAAAAAAATTAAATTGCAGTATTGCAAAGAATTAAGATTACTGTGGTACCTACCACTTTATCAAGATATCTGGTAGCAATGTACCAGACTCGTGAGATTCCACGTTGGCAGAGATATCCAACGTTATCACCTGACAATAGCATCGGTCAGTCCATTTGCAGTTCAAGAACTCGTACTTCTGACAATTTTTTATGATTATTTCTTGAACGTCTTAACATATTAAAATGCATTCATACTGAAGCACTAAGTGTAATGATAATGTGTAATCGGTTTTAGGCAAACTAGCTTATTAGGTTTTAGGCAGTTAGTGTTCCTTATTTCCTTATTTAAAATTTTTTTAAATTTAACAGTTAAGTTAATTAATACCACTTCGTCATCGAATCGAATTACCGAATTTACCGAGAAAACTGACTATTAACGATTTAACCTAGATTCCTATCTATCCTATATTCCATCGGTATAAAATCAATTCTTTTTAATATGGAGAATATATATTTCGTTAATTGTTGACTAACTAAAAGCTTTAGTTTCTCCTAATAGAAGATAACCGTTGTAACACCGATTTGAGAGTGTTTTATACTATCATAAAACAGAACACTACGCTATCAAAATTACGGAATAACTCAGCTAATTTTCACAAATACGTAGCATCTCATTAGAATACTCAAGAACTTCTTAAAAAGTGCAGAAATTTTTTTTAATCAAATGCAGATTCAATCGAAGAAAGTTTAGTTTTGGCTATAGTTTGGGGGGTTTTGGCTATAGCATTTTGATTTTCTAACACGACGAATAAATTAGGTAGAATGAATTCTGCATTTGTTTCTAGAAGTTGTTGATACTATATATTTAATGACTATGTTGCCCGTAGGCCTTTTAGTTTCCAGGTTTCTTAGTGCAACAAGAAACCCTTATAATGTCTTCACGGCCGTTCGCATATTTGTCCGTGTAAATAAAATATTTTTTCATATGAAGATGCTTCCGTCGTTTTAAACATTCGTTCCTGTCATAAAATATAGTTTTATAAAAATATATTTATTTTTAATTATCAAAGTGCACTCATATACAATTATCAAAATGTATATGAGTGCCTAAGGTACACATCAGTAAAAACAAAATGGTTATGGATTCGGCTTGTACAAGAAACAATACATAAACTATAAGAATGATTTATGGACTTCTACTGTAAGTTAATTTCTCACTTCTGGAACTATTATTCCGCCATATTAAATCGCTGAGCTTTAGAGGAAAAACTTTCAAGTATACCTTACGTGTACCGTAGATAATTATATTAACAAAATGTAACGTACCTTACATTACACATATAGAAAATGATGTGACTACATTATTACAACTCACATATAACTTACATCTTTATTTCTAACGAAACCTTTATATAAAACAATAGGGTCTCATTTTATCTACGCGAATGTTTTTGGGAGCGAATAAATTAAAACTTGTATTAAATGCATTCTTCACTCCGTTCAAGGTACGTTTCAAAATTCGTTTGGCTGAACCAAAACGGGACAGTGATGTGACGTTTCGCTATTTAATTAAGTAATGAAACGAGGAACGCGGAGTGATACTTCTTAATTTTAAACATAAGAAGTCTGGTTACAATTAGGTGTTTGGTTCCCAGTGAAAAGTCAGGACATGAAATGAGGATTCATGTGCGCATGTGTGAAGTTCAAGTACCAGTCTTATGTGGGAAAGAGTAAAAGCATGTACATACCTATTTAATTTAATTCATATATGCATACTTGTATTCCTCCATTATTTTATTTAGTTGTGTAACAACATTCAGGGATAACCATAATAAATAAAACAGAGGTATTTATTATATACATAGACAAAAGGAAATTTATCGAATTGGAAGAACATGTAATAAAATTCAAAAATGTTAGCTGTTTTGCTGAACACAAGCTCTTACAGACCTGACTGACCTAATTTTTATAGGAAAGCAGTTTTTAAGTTCTCATATCTTTTTGTTTTTTGCTATCATTTTGAACAAAATACTAGAATTCAAAGTAAGAACGATTTGTTTTGCATCTTCACGCCGCTTATATTTTACACAGGTCTAGAGATTTTAAGTTGTTCGTAAACCCACATAAACAGGAACCCAGAACACACAAAATACCGCCACTAATAATTGTTTTTTACTTGCATTTTGACCTTTTGCATTTTGATTTTGTTTTTTACTTGCATTTGAAGACGCCGCGCGTGTTGCGCGTAATTCATACAAGCAACACGCGCGGCGTCTTCAACCCTTTACCGCGCGCTTAACAGTGACTCAATTTTGCAATAACATATCCCGGAATTGGTTTGTTTATTTATATCTTCAGTAATATTTTAGTGCCACGAAGGTTAATTATGATTTGAAATAAAAATGCACGAATCATAAAAATGCAATGAGATAAAACTGCATGTCTTTCTTTTCAGTTAATTGACTGAAGTGTTCTTTTAACAGGACGTGTTTCTCTGATTTATAAGATTCAGTATAAGGACATGCTAAAGAAAAACATGAACGCATTTTTATCACTGCTCTTAGAGAACTTTGATAATGCAAAGAATAGACATTCGTTCTTTATATAACATGTGTGCTTGGTTTGTGTGGAAGTATCGATAATACTATAAACTTGTGAATCTATTACAAATAGACCAAAAATGTTTAAAAAGAATGGTAACTGGCTTAGTACAGTTGGGTATTTTGAATAAGGAACTGATGGGCCATGTATGTGATTTAACTCAACCTAGTACGTCTTCCTATGGTCGCGGTCGACCAGATGTAGACGTATTATTATTTTTATATTTAATTTTATTGACCTGAGTGAAAAAGTATTTTAATGATCTTAGCAAAAGATCGAAACGTAGAGGGTTAATGGAATTATCTCAGGTTGACAATTCAGCAGTTAGTACATTATTCAATAATTCGAAAACTTCGACATCAACAAATATTAGTGCGGATGAAGTTTTATCACTTTTTGCGGAGCCTACGCTTATAACGATCAATATTTGTTAATAATGAACTTTCTTAATAATAAAACTTGTGGTAAAGTTTTACCATAGTATCAGAGCTTTTTGAAAACTAAGAAAAAATTATATCCTAGCAATATGTTACTGACGGAATAAAAAGCCTAGGTCGAGTTGCAAAGTGTAATAGATCACACAGGTTCGCGGATCTTACAGTCAGAGAAATATGGTTTTAAATAATATTTCAGTATAGTCAGTTCATTTAAATATAATTGGTAAATTAAGTTTAGATGGTTTACTACCATCAAAATAATCATAGCGAGTAGAAATATTATTGATTATATTGTTTTCATTTATAACTATGTTAATCAAACGTGGATAAAGCAAGACATTCCCTTTTAAGTATGAAAAATTTGGCAGATTCTAGTTTAAACTATGACTGTAGTTTATTTCTAACATCTTACGTTCATTTGCAGTTAGGAACAATTCAGTTAGTGAAACTAACATTTCTTGGAAAAAATTCCCGTCCCTCTTCTATGCAGAACCATTCGCTTCAATTTGTGAAGGAACCTTCTAGTGTATCTTATTTTAAAGTGGAATCTAGTGGAATCTTATTTTGAAGCAAATATAGCTCCCACGTGTTCGAAAACATTCACATTAGGCGAACGCATTTCCAACATATGGCATTTATTGTAACTGACTATGGTCGATGGTAAAATTTGCAGTGCGTTAAGTGAAACATCATCTGCTGGGTGTTATATTTGTAAAGCATCACCCAAAACAAATGAATGACGTAGAGAGGTGCTTGCGAAAAGAAAGCGTTAAAAATTGTTATGAATTCGTTTTGTCGCCTCTACATTCGTGGATTCGTTTCTTCGAGTATTTACTTCACCTTTCTTCTAGAGTAGAATTGAAAAAGTAGCAAATTAAGACAGATGACGATAAAAAAATGTTATTTGCTAATATATTGTATGTTAAAAATTAGTTAAGGTCTCGATTAGGCTCAACTGTAGATAAAGTCACACGTTCCAGCCAAAATCACAGGTTTAAACAGAGATTTAATTGACTCTCATTCTACGAATTTGCAAGTTTTATCTTTGAGATATGATATCAGTGTAGAGTCATTTAGTGAAATCGGTTAGGAAACCGCATGATTTTTGATACAAAATTATCCTTGGTACAATTTTCCAACTTCCGACCACAAAATACTAATACATGGCTTATACATTGTAAAGCATCCATTAAGGTCATCGTCGTCACCGTGGTGTGTTGGGTCGATCATAAGGCATACGGCTCGTGACGACGTGGCGCACCGCGGAGACTCGGGTTCGATTCCTGGCAGTTCGTCGAGCGGGGCTGGACGGAACTTAAGGTTGGCTGTGAGAGATTGAACTCGTAACAATAAGGCCGCTATATATATATATATATATATATATATATATATATATATATATATATATATATAAATATATATATCAATTATATACATTAAAGTAGTAAAATATATAAATGAATAAATCAATATTTAAATTACATGAAGAGATCATACTCGAAAAATGGCTCGGGAACTTACTAATACCGTTTTAATGAATAGATTCAGGTTACAGTCAGACCTCTTCGTTACCATCCTACGGAGCTTCCCCGACAGTCTGTTAGTTGTTTAGAAAATCTTGTAATTGTTTGTGTAAGAGTATATGAGTGTAGTTATATTATTTTTCTCAAAAATGTCAGATATTTGTCTTCGAGGTCAATGTCGTTTTTTGTTAATTATATATATATATATATATATATATATATATATATATATATATATGTATATATCACTGCCATGTTATTTAAGGTCCAGCTTTGCAATTAATAATGCCTATATATATATATATATATATATATATATATATATATATATATATAATAGCTAACGCACATACGTCGGTACCTTTAAAATCTCTAAATTGACAAGAATTGATTCGAAGATTCCCGGAACGGGTCCCGATGAATTAGCGACGTAAGTAATTTTATTTTTTTATATTGTTTTCTGAATTTAGCACTTTTCGGTTGAACAAAATAATTTATAGTAGGATTTCTATGTCGTATGTCGTCCCACAGGAATCATGTTAAACGAAAGTGGATAAACCAAAACATTCTCTTTTAAACCCAAAAAATGTTATTGTATGTTTTTTGTTACTTTCTTCATGTAAAAATATTTGGTTGCAATGTTTCCACTAATATGTCATCGTGCCATCATTTCTCCATGTTAACTTATGAATGTTTTCACATGGCTAAAATTATTGTTTGCATTTTATTTCAATTTAAAATTGCTGTAACGTAGTTAAAACTTATACAAAATTATTGAATACTGTAATAAAACCCTAGCAGAAATTTTCTTTAAAGACATCAGATTATTAAGGGTTCAAAAGTTTGTGACTAGTCACTAAGATGGGACCTTGATTTTAAAACGTAAACTGAAATGATTTACTCATTAAACTTACATTCAGTTGCCCTGCGTTTCGCAATAAGGCTAACATGAATTGCAAGGGCATCATTGCGTGCAAGAAGTAATTAGGCTTGGCCTAATATCGCCTCAAAGTCTTTTCCAGACCACTTGTACTATGAAGCGACACTTCCTGATGTGTCAACAATAACACAATACAGCGTTCGTAATACAATATTGCAGAGTGGTATTGAGGGAAGTAGAAGTTCTTTTAATAATTTAAAAATTTATGATGTTCTCTTTCATTCAACCTGTGAGTAGAGCTAATTAAAAATGTAAGTTTAGTTAAATGGAAGTTAAATTAAAGGAGTATGACAAGAGAATGGAATCAGTATAAAAGTTGTAAGTTCGTGCATAGTTTATTCGTACAAAATGAGTTTAAGGAATTGAGGTGTGTTTAATATTAAAAAGAAAGCTTAGATAGAGAAATTGGGTCTGTAACATATTTTTTACCAATTGAGATATTACTTGAGCCCAAGAACATAGTCATATTTTTGAGTCAACTTATGTAATAAATTCATCAATTTACAAGTCTTTCCCACTAATTTAATAGACCTATAGTAAGGTCGCAATATCACACGTCTCTTCACTAAAACGTTTAACCGTAACCGAGGGACAGTAAAACAGTTGACAAGTTTTCGTGTTGCTAGTTTGACAAGTTTCGTGCTAGACTCTTTATTTCTCTGTTATCGTGAGCTTTATATCGAAATTATTTTTACAAATAAATATATTGTACGTGTGTTCAGAGTTGCAGTTATTTGTGTACTACAAAATGTTGACTGAGTTATATCACATATTATGTTTTGCAAGAGTGATTTATGTTAATAATTCACATCATATTTACAATTACTACTACTTATTGCTCCATATAAATGCACTTCTTCGATTCGCGTATTTAAGATAAAATGCCGTTGTAAATATTAAAAAATAATATCTATTTGGTAAAATGTTCGGTCATACTCTTTCAATTTTTTATTCAATATATGTTTATACAACAATTATCCTATTCAACAAGTTGTTAACACTGCAACAAGTGTTAACAATATGTATATATATATATATATATATATATATATATATATATATATATAAATATATATATATTTCTTTTTTTGTATAAAAATTAATTACACATATTTTTACAGACAGTACATATAAACAGTAAGTTGTGTACACATATAAATATATAGTTATGTCTCCTGCTTAAAGTTGTATTATCTGTTTGGAATCAAGCAATATATGATATAACCTGAATAAAATCGATAATACAATTATATATGACTTTTATAATGTTGAATTAAAAAAAACTCCGAAACTTGCCTACTACGGTTTTCTTGTTTATGGCTATACAAAAGTTAAAAATAAATAAACCGCACAATTTGAGAATAAAGGATATATATGGGACATATAACGATAAATTTCATACATACGCTCTTAATACGATACGCAGGGATCGTTTTATTAAAAGAATTCTTTTTCGCCGGGACCGGATATCGACACGACGAGACATCCGGAATGTCTAGGAACAAATAAAATTAGGCTTGTAAATTAGTCTTATGGTTGGAAATGTCGAATTCTTTGTACAAGACGAGTCATCGTCCACGAATTTTTGGGCGGATATACTAATATATATTCAAGGTGTGATGTTCGAATAAATATGTCAACGATTTTCAGCTGGTTGGGCTAATAATCATAAAAATCGGTAAGTTATAAATTATGGTTTTATTTGGTCGCTAGAGACTATTTTGTTAAAGATTAATTAAATTTGGTTCATAGATTTTCATAAAATATGACCTTTCGCTTTGACAAATCTTTCTTGTTTGATTTATTGGTGGCTATATTTCTGATTGAGGTGAAATGTTGTATATATCTGATATAAGTAATGGCAGGTTACTATTTCATGGACCACATATTTTTGTATTAGTTTTTATATGATTTTATATTTAATTTATTGAACAAATATGATGGTATTGAGGCCCTGATGTCGGAAATTTAAATTTTATTTCACTATCTGTCTACACATACACACACACAGATATATATATATATATATATATATATATATATATATATATATATATATATATATATATATACATATATATCTTGACCCATTCTGGATTATTATAGAAGCTTGTAGAATATTCCATGCATGGCATATAAAGAGTGTGACATTCGAACTTCTATTAAGTTTCAAATAATCGGCGAATAAAGAATGCATTAAAAATGGAATTATTTTGAAATGAACTTAGAAGACTGTTTCTTCATGAATGTCGTTTAGGGCGAGAAACCAAAAAAAACATCAAACAATATATGCATTTTGAGGGAATTTCGATCTGTCCGATAAACTTCATCTAAAGTGACTTCCTACAAAATTGAAAAGCTTTATTGAAACAGATCCCAAATTAAGTCTACGTTGTTCGACCGAGCTATTTTCATGCTATTATACTGGAAATGAGAAACAACTACAAGCTTTGAGAAAGAAGTTGGGATATTCCGTTTGGCTATTACATGAGCTAACACGCTTTCAGAGGAGAGCTAATGTGTGCTTGTAGCCACTGAGTTCCCATCGTACTAAAGATGCTAAAGTATCTGGTTACAGGAGATGAAAAGTCACCCGGCTTATTTTAATTTTTGGCGTAGACGCCAGTGACTAGGAACTGGAGGAAAAGCTAGATCAAAATATAATATTGGATAAAGACCAAAATATAATATTGGATGATGTGTGTCTGTGTGTTTGTCTTTTATACACATATGAACAAAATTTTCGCTAAAAACTGAGACCTCAATTTCGGACAAAATGTTTTTTGGTGAAAAGTATTTCTTGGGTAAAATACATTAATACGTGCCAAAAATAGTACGTTGCGCGTATGATCTAAGTCAAGTTGACCATAATCATTATTCCAGCTTCGATAAACTTGTTGAAATATCCATAGTAGAATATATTCTTGAGCAAATTTGTTTCTGGAGTTATAATAAATTCGGGAAAGACATAAGGAAATGTACATCCAGCCCCAGAATAAACCTAATATTAATAAAGAAAACTGCCACTTCACTTATCACGTCTCTTCGCAAAACTGCGACGTACATATACGACTGCATTAGCATACCTAAGTGGATAACCGCGAAGCCACTATACACAGCATTTGCGATATGATTTTGAGACGTAATTATTCAATTAGCTGAATTTGCGAATTATGTGAATAACTTTTGCATTTGCATAAGATAATCGCGATTATTATTATTTTCATATATAGAGGAGACGACGTGATTGGGCTAGGGTGTTGAGAAATAATTTTCTTCGATTTCCATCTCATTCTGATTTGTATTAATAGAGACATGTTGCTTATATGTGTATTGATTCGAATAGGATAGTACCTGCTTTAAACCAATAGAAACTAAATTTTATCAGTTTGCTATCGATTGATAACCTAAGTATGTATAAATAAATTAAGATCATTTTATTGATCGGACCTTCATCAATATCTTCTTTTATTTTTAAGCTAAAACGTACCCTGCATTTGGCAATTCTTTAAACAAGAAAGAGAAAATACGAAAATTATATAAGTATATTCAATTTTATAATGTCATTCAAGACAATTTATTTATTGTCGTATATCAAACTTGTTAAAGTACCTACTGAAAATACTTGACAATTTTTCCCGATGAATGTCCTTGCAAGTGTTAAAAAAAATCTTATAAAAACCAACAGCACATGGATAAATGGATGTAACATTTGCTGTACAAATTAATATTGGCTTTAGTTGGTTAAGAAATTCCAAAGACACTTATCAGGTATGTGTCGAATGCAGATTAATTTTATAATTACCGACTGGTCCTTTCCTATTAAACGTACGCTGAAATAGGGCACAGCCATAAAAGAAATTCTGTTCCAGTATATATTTCATTCTATTTGAATAATATTTACAATTATTCCAAAACCATAGATATTTTCCTTATTCGTCAACTACTACGACTGTAATATTATGAACCCCAACTTAAACACAAATTTATAGAATTATTTATGTTATTAAGAATGTAAAAAAAATATTTCAAAAATCAGTTATTCACATTTGCAGTGGTTTCAAAAACGTATTTTAATTTTGAAAAGCATTGAAAGTTAAGAGTTGCCACAAAATATGTCAAGGCCGTAAACCGTTTTAATTATTGATTAATTTATAAATATATATATATATATATATATATATATATATATATATATATATATATATATGTATACGTGTATATATTTTGTAAAATTACATTGGTTTTGCACACATGAAATTACATATTGAATTTTGTAAGGAATTCCTTCGTATCAATCATAATACAAGAAAAACTTGGCTGAGAAAGATTACTCACCTTAAATTTAGCGTTTAGGAGTCAAAAATATTATACACGAATAGTTAGGTCCTTATAATTTTGCGAGAATAAATTCTAATTCATTACAAAACCAGAGGAATCTTCAAAAATAGGGTGAAATTTATGACAGCACCTAAATCCAGCGAATATCTCACCTTATACGTTTTATAAAATTTCGTAAGTTTTATGCACATAAAGCTAGACGCTTTTGTTTTTTATGTATCTACCATAAAATTATATTATTTATTTAATTAGAAACGGCTATATAAAAAATAAAAAAATAATTTTTCCAAAACTCTAAATTTCGTTGCTCTCGTATTTGCTGTAAAATATCTGAATTTATTAAAATAGGTGCTTAGAATTTTGCAAGCACATACCTCAATTTCTTACAAAATAGTGACAAATGTCAAACTGCTTGTTTGTACTGCCAGAAATGTCAAGTACTTAAGCTGTTGCAAAATAAAGAAGCAATCAAAGAAGAGTTAACAATAAAATTGCGATTAAATAACATTGTAAAGACACCATTTTTCACCAATTACTAAACTGAAAAAATAACAGGTATGCAGTCCATATTCTTAAATATTCTTTTAAAATAAATAAACATGTACTACTTAATTGTTTATAGTAAATGCACAAGTCGTTATGTGTATTCAATAACAGAAAGATTCGTACTAAAACGCAAACTTGAAAAACGAAGTGTCATTAACATTAAAAATCCACGATATTTCCGTAAATGTAAATTACACAAAGCAAACTTTAGTTTCATATATAAAATACTCATCAATATGATGCATATTATGCACATCGTACACATTATTACAATTCAATGAAAATAGTTCAAATAAAAAATACAAATCAGTGCCAATGAAAAACTTATACAAGAATAAACTTGGAAACGAAATTTATTCGACAGTAAATATCTACACCAACTCTGTCAAGCACAAGAATATCACGGAACCTCCAACAGAAATAGGAGGTTAAAAGTAAAAAATTAATGCGCAAGAAATACGCAAAATACATTTAAATATAAAAGATGATAAATATTGATTACACTAACAGACAGCTGAAACTATAGACCAAATAACAGCCGAATGTCAGATATGAAAAACAAAAAATATATAAAACACGTTAACATTATAACTCAAAACGAATACACCAAGTCGCACTCAACAGCTGACTGTATTGGTGAACTTATTGTTGAGTGCTATTCTTGCTATGAACATAACGAAACTGATCAAATAACTGATATAACTAAAACTACATACATTTATATGACTTTATTTTGAGTAGCTAAGTTTGAATGTAATAATTATTAAAATAATACAATAATGTCTGTCCTAAAATGTAATTTTTCAAGTAATAATAACTAAGAAATTGATAACAAAGAAACGAACAATAATTTTATATAAAACTCTTCGCTGCGTCGGGTTTTCACAAATAATTATTTTAAGAAGCAAAATAATTGAATGCATAAAACATATCGCGAAAACAACTACGAGTAGTTACAAAGAAGAATGTTTTAAAAAATCGCACAATAAAAATTAAATATAGAAATGACGATATGTCTATCGATGAGCCGTCTTTCTATTGGACGTACGCGGTTTATTTGTATATAATCCTTTTGGCACCTTAACTGCCGTGTTAAATGAAAAGAGAATTTTGTACATAGAGTAGTAGACATTGATTTTTAACAGCAGTTTTAAAGTTAAATTATATATCAATAAAGATTGAAACTTAAAATTCGTTTTTCTCTACTATTTTAACAAGAAAAATCATTTTTTAATTTTACTATGTGCTCTTAAAAAAATGTATGTAAACTATATATATTTTGAAGATAATAACTATTTACATATTATTTAATAACAAAACGTTTTTTTTTGTACATTGAATAATTGACGAAATTGTGTTTTTGGTTTTTCACTTACCGATTTTTTTTACAGTGCTTCGACTTCGTAAGAAACTATAGTGCCGATACTATATCTTATTTTGATAAATTCATGATATTTCGTAGTTATACATCTGTGAAAGATATGCGGGGCATTATATTTACAAGACGAAAAATGATATTAATAATTGCAAACAATGCTATGTAACCTTAAATGTTTGCATAAAAAATCTCAAAGCCAAAAATATCTACTTATACTCACCTATCTACTTTTACAAACATATCATTGAAATATAAACTAGCGTACTTGCTCCTCTTATTTTAATGATGATATTGTTGGCATACCGTTACCATTCAAAAATACTAAAAGTACATAGCTGGTCGTATCTAATACTTAATATATATCAAATACATATGGTGACTATTCGATACGATAGTCACCAAATGTATTTGATATACCTATATGTGACTATACCTTTCAACTGACAGTGCCTTTCATAACCTAAGATATTCTAACTTTTTTGCTTTTTCCAGATTCACAAACAGGCATTATTATACCTTTAGTATGTTTCATCATTTCTTTTTCTGACAGACTTAGTAAGGAAATCTGAATGAATTCTACAAATTTACATTTTATTTTAACGTAATATACCGAATTACTCATAAGAACTCCGTTAGCGTTTACAACTTTTAACTTTGACTTAAAAGAAACTCACGTGTTACAATTTTCAAATTTAACTTTTCTATCCTAATTTACAACTTTTTATTGTTAATTTAATTAATTAAAGTTTAATTGAATTAACTGGCAAATTTTGACTCGTTATGTTAAAGCAAAATTCTTGTTTACGCTCATTCCTTATTGCACACGTAAAAATTTTCTCTGCTAATTAACCACATAATGAAGCATATTTCTGTTGAATATATTGTAAGGTGGCTGACGTAACAAGAGAGACTAATGCCCGTGTGGAAAATTTGCGCACGTATGGGAAATGCGTTCGACCATACAGGACATAAGTCGTGCTATGAATTTATAAAAGATATTTTGAGCTTTATATGACATTGCTATAAAATGCAGATAACTATAAGGGTGGTTTGTTCGGTTAAATTTTCATATGCCAGAGGGCGCATTTAGGCGAATCGTTAGACCCGATAATTGCAAAAGTTTAGCGTGTGTTTTGTGTTCGCGCCTATAAAGACAAAAATATATCAGTGAGTTTTGTGCGGTAGTTCGTGCAAAACAAAAAAGTGTTAATGGTAATGAAGATTATTTTCTCTGAGATTGCTAAAGATTATCGATTAAGTTCATGGGTATAACGGATTGAATAAACTTTACAAAATATTCTGAAACCCGATTTATATTTGAATGCCTACATGATCCAACTTATATAAAAGGTGAAACATACTGATGCTCATCCCTCCTGCATGTTTGCGAATGTTATGCTTGGTCATCATACAATATTTTGTTTAGTGACAAGCTGAATATTCATATAAAGAAACTGAAGCGCACTCTCCACAAACCTAGAATTTATATATATATATTTTGAAAAAAAATATTGTTATATGGCAATAATTGTGGTTTTAAAATGTTCCTTAGAAGATGTGTTGCAGTATAATACAAAAAACGAAGAAAACACTCTTTAAACATATTAAAAGATCTATTTCACATTCGCGGATTTTAAATCGTATCTTGGTAATCGCCAAAAAATTGCAATTGCCAAATTTAAATTAATCTGTATTTGTCTCTTCTACATTTAGGTGTTCACACCTCAAAGTTTATGTAAAAATAATGTTATCTATCATGATCCAACTTATATAAAAGGTGAAACATACTGATGCTCATCCCTCCTGCATGTTTGCGAATGTTATGCTTGGTCATCATACAATATTTTGTTTAGTGACAAGCTGAATATTCATATAAAGAAACTGAAGCGCACTCTCCACAAACCTAGAATTTATATATATATATTTTGAAAAAAAATATTGTTATATGGCAATAATTGTGGTTTTAAAATGTTCATTAGAAGATGTGTTGCAGTATAATACAAAAAAAGAAGAAAACACTCTTTAAACATATTAAAAGATCTATTTCACATTCGCGGATTTTAAATCGTATCTTGGTAATCGCCAAAAAATTGCAATTGCCAAATTTAAATTAATCTGTATTTGTCTCTTCTACATTTAGGTGTTCACACCTCAAAGTTTATGTAAAAATAATGTTATCTACTTGATTTGATGTGAATGTGACCTAATATTACACGGAAATATAAAAATAGTAAAGAAATATTAAAAAGTTTTAAAATCGTATAAATTATATTCTTTTATAGTTTACGTAACACGAAGTAATTTATGCTCATTCCATCATTCGCTAATACATCTGTACCCTTTAATAGTGCATCACATTAATTTACAGCCTACCCTGTCAATAATGAAAATAGAAAAGCGAGAGTTTTGTTAAAATAGTTTCTGAGATGAAAGCCAGTTTGCCTCTATACAAGATATTGGGTACCAAAGTGAATATCGCTCGTAGCTAGATACTCGTATACTTCATATAGTTAAAGTACAATTTAATATTTTATTTTAATTATTATCATGCAAACAATTATAGTTAACTATATTTTCTTAAATTATAACTGAACTATTGCCCATGTGTTTTTAGTTTTTTTTGTATTTAATAGAATATTTAGAAGTAAACAATTAAGTAAGAGATGTAAATCTGCATATTAAAATAAAATTTAGATAAGTATAGGCACATATGGAACTATCTGGTTTTCATACTATACTATTTTTTCAATTATGAACTTAGTAAAACTTGGTCTGAAATTTAGCTTAGCTTAATATCTGTCTAAATTAGCTTCGATAAATATAGCTCCGGAGTTGTGCTACCATGTTTCGATGTTAAAAGTTGTTATTGCTGTTAAAGTTTGAAACGTAAAAGCCAAACAATGTAGGCATCGCTGCGACGTTATGGTTGTGTGCATTTACATTTTTTGTTTTCATGAGCTGCGGCTGTCACATGCACTATTACAGGTAGAGTGTTAGCCACAATTATTTATGGTAATAATATTATGAAAGTTATCTTAAAAGTGGATAAATTTTGAGACACGTTTCATTTTTGGGAAAGAAATATCTATTTTGCTATAACAGCAAGGATTTGAATTGGATTCAAAATTTTACTTAATGTCGGGAAATTATATTAAAAATAATAATTTTATTTATTTGTAAAATAATAATTATAACATATAATACTGTTTACATAGATAGCGGGCTCATTCGTATAAAAGGGTTGTTATATAAATACACAGAAAAACTGTTAAAATAAAATTAGAATGGCTGAATATACATTATAACTGAAGACCAATTTGCACCAAACGAGAAATAAACGGTACTGTACTAACATTCTCAAAAAACACAAAACTTATATGGATGTTTTAGTAAAGTCGTAAGAAAATCATAATGCTTTATTTAAAGTTCCGCTTTATTTTGTTTTTTGTATAATAAAAGTAACATAGCAACTTGAATCCTTTGGTGTCAATATTACATGGCATCCCAAGATTTACATGACCTTTTTATTTTTTTTGTTTTGTTACGAATTTGTACTAAACACTTTGATTTTATTTCAGCATATATATCGACTGGTTGATAATGTTTTTATTTCAATATTTTCTATTGAAATTCACGAAATCACTTTTGATGTTATTTTTATTTATAGACCAAACAATTTAAATACCATTTATACTGTTTTATTAGTTAATTTTTTTTTATTCTAATATTATACCTTTAAAAGATAATCGTATTTATCATATAACTTATCTTTCTTAAACTTAAAATGTTGAGTTGTAACATATTAAGTTTGATTACGGAAACTAGACAATATTAATTCTTACGCTAATAAACTCCATTTGTAGTTTCCGTGTAACAATAGATGCAATGACTCGAGTTTACCCCAAGTCTTGTAAGTAAAACACATATATTATCTCTGCTAAGACCACCTGATGTAGCTAGAAATTGGTCAGAAATACCTAAAAAGAGTTGAAAAGAAATAAAGACAGAAGGGTTAAAATGTTCACACAGCCACAAAAAAGATTATAGGTATTAGGTAGGACGAGCGCGGCGTCCGTAACGTAGGACGAAACCTGTGAATTCATTATCCATCAAACTGTTCTTTGAGACGGTTCCTGATTATGGTTGTATTATGGGTTGGCGCAGCGTCATGTTTAAATGTTCTTATTAGATTCGGCGGGACGTATATTAACATCTCATCTATTTGTTGATTCGCAGTAAAAAAAAACAAGATGCTGTTTTTAATGTCGCTATATTAATTTCTGCAAAAATTCAATACGAACGTGGTCGTTGCAATTTTTCGGCTAGACGATTACTCAAGCAAAATTTGCAGTTTAACCGAAACAGAGGCTTCTTTCATATATATCATGGACCACGGTGCCAGTAAGGCATATATTCATTAAACGATAATGTGATCATCGAATTGCCAAGCTGGTTGCCGTTGTAACTTTATCAAAAATAGTTGTTAACGCTTTCAATTTTTAATAATATTTTCTTTAAAATAACATTTTATCTATTGTTTGTGTAATATAGTACATATTACACAAACAATAGATAAAATGTTATTTTAAAGAATATATTATTAAAAATTGAAAGCGTTAAGAACTATTTTTGATAATCTTTTATCATACTTTTGAAGTAGAAGTACGTTTATAGTCAGTTTTCAATGTACTTTTATGTAATTGTTAAGATCCTAAAAATTGCAAATATTAACTATTGATATAATATTCATGTATGGAAATAATTAAATTAATAATTTCGTTAAATACCTAATACGTTCTGTAATTATATTATTACTAGAATAGTTACATATACTCATTTGTGTGTACTTGTTATATTCTGACATGTAATTTACGTGAGAATTAACTACAATTAAATGAAACTACGTGATGTAGTATTATTTCTACTTTTTTAAGTTCTTTATCACGACCTAGGTTTCGTTGTATTACAATATCGTCAGGTGGGATATTAGAAAAGATATTTGCTACATCACGTAGTTTCATTTAATTGTGAATAATAAATTTCTACAAAATTAATGCCAAATATATTCAATATTTGTGAGTTCATTAAATTACTGACCAGATACTGATTTTTCAAACGATCACTAGTTACTAAATATAAGACTACACCTTGCTTCTAACGTATATTATGAATATGTGAAATTCACGTGTAACCTGCGATAACAAATAACATAGAAAAGTCGGCAAAACAGGGCACGGGGAAGTAAAATTGTTTCACGTTCCTACATGCATGCCATATCTACCTATAACTTATATGACTATACTTACGGTAAGTATGTTAATAGTAAAAGTTTTAGTTATATTTTATGTAAGTTAAAGTAAAAAGTATAATTAAATATTATGAACACTAAAACGAGTTTTTTATGTTTGTAATATATTTTACGAATATTATTAATATAACATAAAAATATGGCAGATGCTAATACTATATTTAATTTTTACGATTTCACCGCTCCAAACGAAAATAAAACGGAAACTTATAGGTTATTCGTCCTTCCGTCTGCCTCTCAAAACCCTATTTTTTAAAAACGGGTTATATCTATAATCTTATATTGCAGCAAAAAATTAATTTTTTTTGGTTCACCCAAGAAAAAGGCACGGCCTTATAAAGCGTATTTTTTTCATAAAATTCAATGGTTTTACACAGCGATCTCCAAGCATATAGCGTACTTCTGCTAGACATACAATCTTGAAAGTCGGCATAATGGGAGGTAAAGTGAAAAACCCAAAAATCAATGTTTCATATTCTATATGGGGTCATAGATTTTTATAATTTGATTTCAGTCCTGTGAAAGATATAGTAAGCAATATATACATATATATAGTAAATGTAGTAAATAAGAGTATTAATAGTATATTAGAAATATTATGTACCATTAATGAGAAGATTAAAGATAAGTGTCTAACTGTGGATGAAACCCTCGTAGTGTGAGTTCAACCTGTCACATTTTAAACTAGTTAACCAATTAATTACCAATTGACGGATGTCTCCGTTATTTAAATCGTTTACGGTAAACCTCTCTGTGGAACAAACTCTGAAAATGTATTCATTTGTTTTATATTAAACCTACACGTTTAATTTTTAACCTTTTGTGTATTATCCTACGTTTATGTACGTTGCACAGATGAAGATTACAAATAAAAATTTAATTATTAGCATCTAACATTGTACCTGTATACAAAAACAAGCCTTAAAGGAGTTACGCTTTTAATGTACGGATATATAAGAAATACCATATATCATTTATATTTATTTTTAATTTAATTATGTTTGTATAATATTTTTCAATATAAGAAATTGGACGGGTTTTCGATAGGCTGATTGGAAACAGAAATAAAGTCTTATTTAATTGAACCGATTGTTTTTTTCTATATCCTGATCCGATAATATTTGAACTATTTCATATCACGAGTGTATCCGTTTTCAGGGACTTTAACGGGACACTTTTTTGAAGTAAAACTTCTTTACGCAAGCTTGACTTGGGGAGTAAGCTGGTGAATGCGTGACGAGAGCGTTATGAAAAATGTGACCGGGCGAGGCGAACGGAAGTTGACAGGGAGATATAAGTTAGTGAAGACAGAAAGAGAGAGAGAGTTACATTTCGTATATTACTGTAGGGACAAGAGAGAGAGGTGCGAGCACACATTTTCTTTCTCTCTTTCTCTTATAACTAGTTATCTTTCGTATATCTAAGACACAGTGCAAGCCTATGGTCTGTATCACACAGTAGGAGCAAGAGAGAGCAGTGCGTGCGCACATTTTCTTTCTCTCTTCCTCTAGAAAACCTTCCTCCAGCCAATGCATGAAATATATACATATATATATATATATATATATATATATATATATATATATATATATATACATATATATATAAATATGCGAGTTTGTTAGCGTTACGCGAACGGTGATTTTTTTATTATTTTGTAATTTCATTTCGTTCTTGAACAATTTTATAAATTATTATTTTGTTCAATACATTAAATATTCTACGTTTAAAGTGAATAAAATTGTAAATTCATTTTAATGTTCATATTTTGTGAATTTGAAGTTTTACTTCCGTCGTGTGGTCTAAAGCACTCTCGTTTTTTTTAATTCTCGGTAATTATAGTTCCGATTCAAATAATAATTTATCAGATTCTAGGTTTTTAAGTTCACTAGCAAATCTCTAGTTATACAGATATGACCACAGTGATGTTATGCAGGCATGTTTTTTGAAAACATAGACAACATAAAGCTTCAAATAATGGTAAAAGCTAAGAAATTTAACACAAAAATAGTATATATATATATATATATATACATATATATATATATATATATATATGTGTGTGTGTGTGTGTGTGTGTGTGTTATTCTAGCTATTAGACTTCTCTACACTTCGATACCAAATTTAATGCGAATTTGTGGAATAGTTCTCGAACAAAAGTGGTTTGTGTGACGAATAAAAAATTATCAAAAACGTGCAAAAACTCATAACTGCTAAACTATTGATTTAATGACTTGTCACAAAGTTCCCTATCAAAAAAAAATGTTTGAACCACTGTAAATGAGTTACTTTTGTAAGTAAAATTTCAAGAAAAAGTGCTTGCTCTTTTTAGAGTAGAAAATATATCATCAACGGAATTTTTCTTCCTCCACACATCGTTTCGTAGATAAATATATTTGGTACAGAATAACACCTTCTTAAACAGTATTATTTTCATTTATTTATTAAATAAATAATATTAAATTTACAGATGGACCTTAAAACATTGGACATGTGCAATTAATTAAAATATAATTGATTTTATAGAATAATGCAAACAAATATTAAATGAAACCGAAAAATACACAATAATTCACTTTAATTAGAATAGTAATTAATTTTCCGTTGACAGTTGACACCCTTTCGAGCACAGTTTCATTTGGCTTATAATTATGCACCAAAGGTGCACATAAATGTTAACACGTCACCGTTGTAAATATGTACACATTAAAATATAGTTTATTACTCAAACTAATTAAAATACCATTTTCTCACAATCAGCACCATTTAGCTCAGAGTCATAATTAAAGAGTTTTAAATGATAGGCCCACAAAGGCAACGAACAGTGTTGACAATTGAGAGGGCTAGTCAATTTATAGTAATGACAAACAAAGAAGGTTCTGAATTATTAAATGAACTGAATCTATATTGAGTAAAAAAAGGTCGTGATTTCAATATAATTATCGACACGATCAAATGCTTTCTTGGAATCTAAATAGAACCCACTTACTAAACTCGTGAGATACAATGTCCCGTTCACCATGTAACTCCCTAGTCACAGTTTACAAAATTAGTGACGGTAAAATGCGTAGGTCGGAGACCGTGCTAGCAGCTTGTCTGTTGGGACTAAATTAAGCAATAGATACGACAATGTTTTTAAATATTTTAGCAAACCTAAATAACATAGCTACCGGTTTTATACATCAAACTTTGAACCAAATTAGAGAAACATAATTACTCGGGGAATTTTAAAAATGATGGTTAAATTTCAGAGCTTAGGGAAAGATTTATTCTAAGTGTAATAGGTGTAAAGTTGCTGAAGCATATTTTGCTCACGTATGGTGGTAGTCTATTAGAAACGAGGGCCAGCTTCGACTGGAATTATCTCAATGCAAATCTGAACTTTTGAGTAACACTTAATACTGGCTTCAATATTCCGAACGTACCCGCTATCCGAGTATATATATATAATATAATGATATATATATACTCGGATACTATACATATCATATAATGCCAGCGCTCAAAATAACAACTCAGACTAAATTGACTCCGACCTACGCATTTTACCGTCAATAATTTTGTTTTCTGTGATTAGGGAGTTACATGGTAAACGGGAAATTGTATCTGAAATTTAGAGTTCAACTGACTTTCACGACCATATTTACAATATCTTTAAACTTATATTTGGAGTTCTTTAAATGAGTTTTCTTATTATTTGAATGCTTTTTATAACATATCAAGCAATCCAAAGAAAACATTTTTTTATAATATATACACAGGTGCATTACCCCTTACGGCGTATTTTTGCAGCGCTTTTTCACCCCATTATTATGAATAGTAAGAAGAAGAAATTAAATACGTGATTTTTTTAGATTATTAATTTTTTATTTCATATTTAAAATAACGTAACGATTCACACATACAATGAAAATTATGGAAAAATTGTATGCTCGATTTAGCTGATATTATTAATTATACTTAACTTTGAAAAATAATTCTCTTATAGCGTTTAAAGTTTTATTTTACGTCGTTAATAGTGGCACCACAAAGCTACACAAACGTATGCACTCAAGAGCCACAAAAGGTGTAGTTTCTTAAATGATAAATGTTATACGTTTATCAATATGTAATATATGTTAATATACGTATACATATATATATATATATATATATATATATATATATATATATATGTGTGTGTGTGTGTGTGTGTGTGTGTGTACATACATACACGTTAACTGTAATATTTGTAAATTTTTTATTCCAATAATATAAATTTCCTTACGACTAGTCTGGTTTTTAAACTATGCAAGTTTAACTATTTGAGACGTTGTTGACTGCAACGAAATTTGTAAGTATTCTATTATTTATTCTTAGATGATACAGAATACTAATGTTATTTTACGAGGATTTCATATCTGTACTTTCAAAGTCAAACACACCTTGCAACAATAGGCATTTATTTTTTAATTGAAACACTGTAACCTGGGCACGGACTTACTTCATTCATATAATATTGTATCCTCCCGCTTTAGAGTAGCTAACATTTTGAATACGAAAATAAAAAAAAATCACAATCAGTGGTTAAATAGGCTACTTAAAAATAATGTACAAGTATTATTTGTTTGCTAATAAAGTGAAGTAAAAATATTTTTAAAAAATATCAATTTTATGCTAATCGAACACCATCGGAGGACAGACATGAGAAAGGGCAAATACAAATTCATAGTTTCAAATGTTTATCATCTTAATTAAATTATGCCATAATTACTAAAATAATATTAAAATAAAGAAGTGAGGAGATTTAAAACAAAGACAATGGGTAAAGAATATGACACCATATTGTACTTAGTAGTAACCTCTTATACTCGTAAGGTCTGTTAGAAAACTCAATTTGTTTTATGTGCCTGTGAAAGTTATTATGGGCAATGATATATGACGAGTATTAAATTACTTGGAGTTTGATCATTTCATCAATGATTCTGATAAAAAATTTGCATTTGCATTGAGCCTGATGAAAGACGCTGTTCAGATGAAAGAAATTGTCATATATCATGTGCTCCACCTCTGTGTTACTGGAGTTTCTTATTAATTCAGAAGTGCCCTTAACTATAATTATTATTTCAGTCTTTTTAAAGAAAGCAAACTTGCTAACTCGCAGTCATTATGTGAACCATTTTAAGCTCTCAGAAGTATTAGGGATGATCATGCGTGCAATGTAAGACAGACCGAAAAGAAATATTTGACTTATAGATAAAGAATTTGATATAATCAGTGTGCGTACAAAAAGATATAACGACATGAAAACTGCCGCGTGTTCTATGTACATCACACAAGTGTATCGAAAAGTGATCCATCTGAGTAATAGAGACTACTCTTATATTTATATATAGTACACTCCGGTACAGTACTCTTCGGTTGGTTTATAGTACATACTGAAAGTAGACAGAGTACACTTGTTTATGACAACATTTTTTTTGCATTTCATCCTAAATAGAAACAATATTATGACTTTTTGTGACTTTTCGAGTAAAAGTCGAACTATGAACTATTAATTTTTTGCATCATTGTAATTTTTAAGGCTGATTTTAGTTTCTATTGTTTTTGATTATTAGTTTTTACAAGGTAAATTTTAAATTTCGGCGGTTGATTTTGATAAACTTAAATAAAAATTATTAATTTAATATTCTACTGATTAACTTATATATTTATTTAGTTTGTCTGACATACTCACGATTGCACATAATAAACCTAATTTCAAAATATAATATTATTTACAAGCTTTATACACTGTTCTTTTTATAGTAAATAGGCAAAACTTTCCCATATATTCTACAATTTAGTAGCATCTTTTAAAATTTCTACAAGAATACTCAATGACCCTTTGTAATTTAATTCTCTCTATGCAGTAGTGTTTATGGTAGACAAGAAGTTAAAATAATACAACAAATATGGTGGTAACTATAAAAATCAATGGGTCCTAGAACTTCCGTGCCATTATATTATCGCAAAGATTAGCAAATATATAAATCACAAATATAAAAAAAATTAAGTTTTTCATTTAATTTTTCCACATAGACTTACAAGTGAACGATTTTCGGTGAGCAACTACAAGTGAATGATTTTCCTCCTGTCAAGGTTCAAGATTCTATACCCAAAGGAAATACTTTACAGGTTGTGATGACTGAGTCAGTTAAAACAGTATAAAAATATGTGATATTCAAATATATTTTTATTTCATTGAGCTAAAAGTTTTTTCTTTTACAGGATATATGGACGTAGATCAGTTATATAGATCAGTATCAGATATTAATTTTAGTTTGGTACCTCTTCCATCTCCGGTGAAAAAGGATTTACAAACATAGACTGATCACAAAGTGTAATTATAATAGGTCAATTTGTTTCATTCTCATCTGCGGAATCCTCAAAATTTTGAATGTGTTAATCGCAAAACTATTAACTGAAAATTAAAGACAAGGTTGTCAAAATTGAATTGACACCAAAATTTTTTTTTTTTCGGTAATGTAGCGCATCTCCTAAATCGTTATTTTTAATTAAAAAAACATCATTTTTATGCTTACCCCACGAGTTCATTTAATGAAACTAGGTAGAAATGACATTGCTTTAAAACCCGCTTTTTATATGTTCTAGCGAGTATTAAATTATACCACATTTCAAATACGATGTTTAATTTTGTGACAGGGAATATTTAAAAATATGTATTAATATGAACTATATGGAATTTTTAATTGGAGAGATCTTTGGTAAACCGACGGACAGACAACGAATGGTAAAAATAGATTCGAAAAGATCCTAAAAATGAAATTTAAAACTAGATTATTTCATTTTCTCTAATGTAGCCTTTAACAGTAGAAGTTTTTTTAAAATTTTATTTTAAACAAAACACGTAAAATGGTCACTTAAAATAAAATATGCCAATTTTATTAAATTACAAGCATTTAAAGCGATATTACAAATTAAATAATGTAACATATTTTATAAATCGAACTTATTGTAACGAAAAAAAAATTTAATACAACGAAAGTGATTAAACCCAATAAAATTAAATACACTGCTAACTAATCACGCTGCAACTATCATGTTTTTTTCGTTAATAAGTTGATTAGATATAACGGTAATTTTAGTAAATCTTAGTTTAGAAATATTATATTAAACATACCTGTCAGCGAAATTTGTTGACTTATTTAAGTTAGATGTGAATAAACTATATTTACGAATTTAATTTCGTATTCCGAATTAATTTAGTATTTTAATTTCAAGATGAGCCTGAACTGTACGTGTATATCAAATTTTTGTAGGACAAAGGTCCACTATAGTTTATTCAAGATAGTTGCCAAATAATTAAATTAACACATTCTGTTCGAAGAAAAAAAAACAATTTTTATCAAAATAAAGTATTGAATTTATGCAAAACATTTAAATGGAAACAAAAAACTTACAAATAAAGGTACCTATGGACCAAAATCATAATTTTAGTCTCCATTTAAGTAAGTAATGAGGAATTTCTAAGAAACTCTTCACTATTCTTCTATTGTCCTTGTACAAAATGTATATTAAATTTTTTTGCAAGTTTCTGACTAAAGTTAAGTGATTTAAAGTTTTGAACACATAGGAAAATATTCCGAAAGAACATTTTTTTTAACGTCTCTTTTCACAAATATTCACAGCGACTATGGATCATTCGAACTATAGCTGATTAGGAAGTATTTAAATACTCAGTATTATGGAAATATCGATAAAATAGTTTAATATAGTTTGTTATATAAATATATCTCTAATTCCTGTACACCTAAAATATCGTCTACACAAATATGATTCTAAAAATTCCTCTGCCCTAATTATGTTCAGTATGTTTTACCATTTCTTAAATGTTTTGCACGATTATTGAAATCTTTTAATTTTCAGCTCTATTTACTTGTTATGAAAACCGTACTAAATTTTCATATTCAATGATAGCGAGTCTTTATAAATAATGCATATTAAATTTCTCTCGATTTTAATAAAATTTATTTACTTTTTTTTTCAAGAGATTTTGGATCCGAGGATCTATCGAAAAGTTGACAGAGTTCGTATCGCTGTTTGTTGTCCAGAAAGCAAGGCTCTAATAAAAATGGATTTGATAACGTTTTACGATCACGTTGCTTTAATACTTTGCTTCTACTCTCGAATTCGCTTTATTATCATTTTAACATATCAATAATTTATTCGCTTACTGCATAATGCTTTTAGTTCTTAGAAAGTCGTCTTATATTATCTGGTTAGACAAGTACTAAATTATGCTTAGAAATTCAAAAAGTATTAAAGAAATAGTACATAAGATCTTGAAGATATATGTCCCTTTTTACTCTTTTGTGTTCTTATTCCTTCTATTTTTTTAAGTAATGTAATATGCCCACAATTTTTGAGCGGGAAAATTTACGGTACGGTCACCGCTTTTTGAGTTTAGTGCATTGACGTAAATTATTTATAGATACACAAGTTTACAGACTAACTCTAAGACTCTAATAATATGGGTCTTGCAAGTTGACTCTCCATAAAAACACCTCAGTATAGTTGGTAAGGATTTTAGGTACTCATGTCTTGTTTTCAATTCTTGTTATTCCCATTGACTGATAATGTAAAATTTATTCTTATACTATTATATTTGCCTTTTTTAGCTTTACTGATAGGAAAATTTACTTTAATATAAAACCCACTAAAATATTTAAAGTGACAACACTTTTATAGTCAGCTGCAAATGAATTTGTGCAGTAATATATATTGGATAAAATTGTAAACGAAAGAACTTTTGCAAGACTTAAATTTTTAAACTATTATATTTGTCGATATTCCCCAATTTGTTTACTTATTCCCCAATTTACTTACTTAATTAAGTAGCTGATAAATTGCATATGCGATATTTTATATTTAAATAATCGTCATGTGTAAAAAAATTATTCACATTGGTGAATAATTTTTTTAAATATGAAGATCATTTTTATTATAAAACCGTTGCATTTCCTCTACTCTATAACCTCAGTGAACCCCACTTTTGTATACAGCTTCGACTTGGTGTTTTAAATAAAATGTCACCTATAGACATTGTTATTGCGCCGGCGTTGTGAAATATTGTGTATATTTTAATATATATGCATGTATGATATATATATATATATATATATATATATATACACACATATATATATATATATATATATATATATATATATATATGTATATGTATATATTCTATTTTTATACGTGGTATCCTCATTCTCTTTAACTTTGACTTCTTTTTATTTACTGTTTTTAGCTACTGTCCACGTGATTTATTTAATTAACATTATAGATTCGCGTATTTCTAAATAATTCAAGTACTGTGAAAAAACCGTCGCTCATTATGTCGTTCGAAAGTAAAAACCAAACGCGCTTCATTTTTCCATCTTACATTTTTAAATTTATCAATAAATAACTTATACGACATCCGACGAACCTGTAGATGAAAACTACTTTGAAAATAAGTGCAGGAAACAAACATTTTTAAGGTTTCTTGAAGATTTTTTCAATCTTTAAATTATTCGATAGTTCATTTAATAGGCATATTAAAAATATAATTTAAATTCCTGTTTTCGAAATAATTCAAATCTATTTTTAACGGACTTCAAAAAAAGACGCGGTTCTCAATTTGTCTATATTTTTATGTATAATATCACGTATATTATAGGCATTTTACCACCAATTTAGATGATTTTTTTAAAATTATTAATAAGGGTTAACAAGTGTAGTCCTGTGAAAACATTGTAAGAATCTGACAATAATAATGGAAGTTATACCATAAAATTCCCCAAAATTAAATAGCACAAGTGCTGTGATCGAATATCGATGATATAAGTCCAATCAATTTGAATATTTTTTTTTAATTAAAAGAGTATGCTTTCGGTATGGTTCCGTAAATATTTGGTTAAAAACTAACCATGTAAATTAAAAGTATACCATAGAATTCCCCGAAGACCACAAGTGTCGTGATTATAAATCCCGATGGCGTAGATGTATTGTCTGCCTAAAATATGAGATTTAAAAATTTGCTCTTTTTAAATTAGTGTTGTGGGTCTCAAGAAGAGACTCTGTCATAGAATTCCTGGTTCCAACACTTCAGTTCTGATACTACAGGACTGAAATTTCTATCAGAACTGAAGATTTAGTATGATTCTCAAGTATAAAACTTTGGGTTCCTATGCCTCAGTTCTGATGCTGCTGGAGTATTGCCTGTCTAAAATCTCGAGGTTCTGTTGTCTTTAAAATAGTATTGTGGGACTCAAATATACAATCTGTTATTGAAGTCTGTGATCTGAGTTTTCAGTCCTGAGGCTACAGGAATACTGCCTGCCTGAACCGTGACACTTGAGGATTTATTGATTTTAAATTGGTATTTCTGTCTTAACCAAAAAGACTCTGATACTTTCAGGTTCTAACTCCTCAGTTTAACGCTGCAGGCTATTTAAAACCTTAGACTTGATGATCTACTGTTTTTAAATTAGTATTATAGGTCTCAAGTTCAGACTTTGTCATTCCGGGTTACAACTCCTCAGTCTTGATGCTGTAGGGGTACTGCCTGCATAACCTATGAGATTCTGAGAAAGATTTGAGATTTTTAAAATAATATTTTGTGTCTCAAGCAGAGTATCCACTTTTAAACTTGGGATTTCAACTTTTAAAAGGCATGAAGCAACTTAAGATTATATGGTGGATAGATAAGTACAGGCATAAATATATGAAAGTTATTAAGTAGGTAGATACGTAAGTATATTCAGGTAAATACAAAAATACAAAGATGTATTTCAAGTAGAAAATAAGTGGGCGGGTCTATAGTCTGTAAAGGTATATAAAGGCTTAAAACACTGTATCTTCGGTTAAGCCAAAAGATAAAATATGATTTATACGTCCATATGCACTTTCATGTATTTATGCAAATTTATATGTACATATATATATATATATATATATATATATATGTATATATATATATATATATATACATATATACATATATATACACATATGTGTATATATATATATATATATATATATATACATATATATATATTTAAATATACAAATAAATACTGCAAAAGTCTGTTTGGATTTCAATAAATGGGACCCCCAAAAAGGGAAATAAAACATTTTTAAAGAAAAATTTAATTGACCCGAAATAAATACCGAATAAAGAAACGCACTAAAAAGTGTAAAATACTGAAAACATGAGTACTCAGTTAGAATTTCTGCGATACGATATTATTTCCAAACATAAATAAATTTACAAAAAACTGCTATTGGTAGAGGTTTTTAGAGTTGGTTCTAAGTGAAATGTGTGGGTGTGTATGTACCTGAGAGAGGAAAAGAGCATCAAGTTGGCACCGACATCTTTTGAAGTAAACAGTCCGAAAGTTGCAAGTAATATGTCATAAATTTACGATTTTTCCCGTTTACTTATTGACTTAATAAAAAGAAAAGAAGTGAAAATGGAAAAAAAATTAATATTAATTTAAAAAAAAGATAGATTTTTTCAATTAATTTATATTATGTTTATATTTGGTTTGAAAGTTTGAGAATGGAATACTTAGATAACGAAAATTAAGATGCAGAATTGAATATGTTTTTCATAGAAATATTGTTCCCAACTTCTAGGAAAATATCATAAAGTTAATTTATAAAGCTCTATAGATTTTAGATTTTGGTTATTTGTAGGCCTATCTAATACCGACGCGGACTCATTACGAGAAACAGCACAAATGAAAAGTCAAACTATTGACGGACTGCCCTGTAGGATTTAAGTCATTATCTTGTTGAATTATCCTTGTAATAGCAAAAATTTCGACGGCATAACTTAGCATGTTTTCCTCAAAAATTTATTTATGTGGGTGTTCGTTTGTAAAAAGGCGTTAGTTAATATTTACCACCAATTAACCAACATCCTTTATAAATGAATTCCCGGACTGAGATGAATTGGACTGAATTGAACTGGATTTATCACCAATAATACATATTTCTGATTGCTGAGTCTAGAGTTTAAAAATTTTTCACGAAAATTCCTAAAATGACGTAGTAATTTTAGTCAAAACGATTTTTTTCATTTTCATTTTTAAGTAAACAAGGCATTAAAAATTTATCCATACACATTTTCGTCCACACGAAAAATATATGACGTATGAACTCGAAATTTCCCCAAAGTAGTCTAAAAATAAATAACCGAGAACAGGTTTCTATTTAAACTTATAAATAAAACCCTAAAGAGTGAAATGTGAATTTAAAATTATTAATAGAATAACATTTATATACGTGTATATTTATTTAAAAGTACATTATATAATATAAACATGCGCTAAACAAAAATATTGAACAATTTAAACCTTAACAGTTTCTGACTTTGTTTGGAGAAAAAATATAAACGATCCTATTAACGTAAAACTTAATAAAAATACTCTGAATAAATTGAACACATATTGTATATTTAAAAAAAAAATCTATCCTAAGGGAATTCCATTCTTTGTCCCTCCGTCAAAACCCTTTTGCAGTCTATTAGTGCTGTAAAACTGATATTTGGCAACTTATAAACTCACCACTTTTTTGACCTATTTCTGAAAAGTTACAGAGGCTTCTAGATAATTTCTTTTAGGGTATATAAAGAGTGTGGTATGAAAATTTCTATTCGGTTTGAAATTATGTAATTGGCGAGTAAAGAATAAATTAATAATTTAAATATTTCGAAGTGAACTTAAAAAACAATTTCTTCATGAATGGCACTTAGGGGAAAAATCAGCAAAGCATCATGCAATATATACATAACGCTGAGTGAAGGTTAATAATTACAATAATTAATTAAAATTACAATTA
The DNA here is from genome assembly GCA_039881145.1 of Druceiella hillmani. Classification (NCBI taxonomy): domain Eukaryota; kingdom Metazoa; phylum Arthropoda; class Insecta; order Lepidoptera; family Hepialidae; genus Druceiella; species Druceiella hillmani. The sequence continues at coordinate 25,038,133 of JAYKKI010000013.1, read as the reverse complement.
TTCTGCTTCAATTATTTAATTAGATCTTATCGGAATAAATAATTACTTTCAAAAATTTAATGAAGTTCTCGTAATAAAATAAGCTCGAGTTCTCTTGTGCTGTCCTGTCCATGTGTTTTTTTGTATTCATGAATTATCATGAATACAAGAAAACACATAAACATGGCAGCAGGAGCAATATTAATTTATATAATGTGGCTGCTGGACTTGATACAATAATGTTGGAAACCGAAAAAAATACGACGGATATTTTTCTTTCATGCACCAATGCCACAATTTTATAATTATGTATTAAATAAAAATATAAATCAGCCGCTATAAATATAGTCATATTCTAGCAAATTAAATTATAAATTTAAACGTAGCGAGAAACTGTATTATGCTACTAAATCATATTGCTAAAAGTTTCGCTTCACTTTTGAAGTTTTGAAAATATTTGTCCGAGCTATATGGCATTTTAAATCTTATTATTTTAAAAATGCATATTCTTATGACTTCTAGGCTATAATAAATATAACAAAGTAATCGATTTCGGAAATCATAAAATTTAAAGAAAAAATGTTTTAAAAAATACATATTGACAATAACATAAATAGAACTGATAATGACAAATGTTTTTAATTAAAGAGCAATAGAAGTAAAATAATGAAACACACAAACTAACGTCAAAAGTTCTTATTTTATTTACCATGAGTTCATATTAAACCATCTAAAAATTATCATATAACTACAGATTTCATTCTTACATATTTAAAAAAAACTCAGCTATTAAACGATTTGTTCGAAGAACAAGTAACTAAATAAGTCATTCCATATTTTCAACACCAAAACTAACAAATTCGTTCGAAGAACAAGTAAAGTTTTTAAATAAGTCATTCTATGTTTTCAATACCAAAACTATCAAATTCGTTCGTTCTGTTATATATATTTATTAAATCAGTAGATATTGAATATATTTGGAGTTAATTTTGTAGAAATGCATTATTCACAATTAAATGAAACTATGTGATTTAGTATTATTTCTATGTTATTGTTATGTATTACTATCTTTGCTAATATCCCACCTGAAGATGTTCAGTGGGATATTAGCAAAGATAGTAATACATAACAATAACATAGAAATATTACTAAATCACGTAGTTTTATTTAATTGTGAATAATGTAAACCAGTAAACTCAAACTAAACTACTTATGTGAAAAGTAAAAATTATTGTGAAAAGTAAAAGTTACCTCTTTGCGAGTTTACATTAAAAACAACCATAAATATTGCATGATTATTTATACACATAAATTTTAGATAATTTTCTTTTTTTACTATTTTTCGCTCAGTGCATCTTTTTTATTAGTCTTTCCCACTCAGTTATATGAATTTAAATTATTTAAACTATGTACATCATTTCTGAATAATTAATTCATTTAAGCATATTCAATACTCAATACAAAATAAAACTAGAGATGAAGTAAATGTTAACGTATTGTATTATGGAGTTTGTACTCAATAAATACAATATCCAATTCCGCAATGAATAAAAGAAAATAACTTAGAGTGAATGAATCGGAAGACAAAATGTTAAGTGACAGGGTGCGGAGAGATACCGATATCCATACAAAATGAACAAATGAATTTAATAGATTTCATCATATAAATAATATAATTTGTTATATAAAATGTTTGGTGAATATAATTTATAAATTTGTTAAAATGCACAAAAATCTCAAAGCAAAAGGTTTCGCACTTAAAGTTCTGTGTGTGTACATATCTTTTTTTTACAGCAAATATGAAAGATACGAAACGTTGTGAAATGAGATGATGTTTTGACTAATATTGTCAGCGAATGTAACTTTTTTAACTAACGTAAAATTAAATAAAAATTTGTAACTCCCTCAATGTTCAGAACATCATTAAATTATATCAAGTTACAAAAAAAATTGATCGCGTGCAACTTAGTACACGTTGCAGAAGTGAAAATTCTTTGGCAATTTAAAACTAGATTTGTAAGAATACAGTAAGAGTAAAATAGCAGAAAGAGAGAGAGAGAGAGAGAATATGCTAAGTGTAAATCCTTTTTATTTAAGTATATGGAATTTAATAAAAAAGCGACTCATTCAAAACAGTACGCTTTATATTTTTGTAAAATAAGCTGTTTTGGATCAGTTGCTTTTTTAATATTACTTTAAAATTACTAAGGTTACAATTCCATAAGGATGTAAAATTAATCTTGAATAACTGTTTCATTCGTACTAAAATATAAATTTACTTCCAGTTTTTATTTTTTCTGACTTAAGATTAGTAATAAAATGCGATAAAGCGTTTGCAAAGTAGCTTTTATTCATCCCAGCAAATAGTCATTTATCGCCGAGTTAGTTCAATTTATCTTACTTGAGTAATCTTCCAGTAAAAGTTGCCTTATCGAGGTAAATAATTACTGGCTTATAAACAGGGAGACGCCACGTAAAGTTACGTCAAGATATTCTTTGTTTTTTCTTTCTTGACTCATGTTATAAACCCTCATGTTTTAGTTACAAAACTAATGTGGTCTCGATTAATACCAGCCACAACCCTGGATCGAATGTTGATTAAAATATTTGCATTTTACAACTCGATTCCTTATAAAACAATATAGACAACAATTTAAAATCTGCTGTGTTTATTTAATATCTATGAAGTTTATTACGTTTTAGCGAATAAACAGTGTTTGTCATGCTGTTAATATTCTGATACATGTTATTTATAGAAATATACGAAACGTAAAATCGATTTATCGGTAATCGATTTATTACCACAATCTAACATTTAATTTTCACAGAATGTTTATAGCAATTTTCTAGTATAATATGTTACTATTTTAAAAATGACATATTGCTTGAGTCACGAATTTTCTTTAGTCTAAACATTGCGAACTTGTTAATGTTTTGGGCGAAATCTTAAAGAGAATTTTTGAACAACGTGGCAGGTACTGTCCAAGTAATCTTTTTAAATATACAGACGATATGTTTATTAAGTACATTAAATATAAATAAATCTTTATTAATTTTGTTTATTATCGAACATCTGATTATTTTAAAAATGTGATGAATTTCATTGGATTGTAAAGTCAATTGATTTAAATGAAGTAGAAGTTATTAGATTTTTGAAGAGACAAGTTTTTCGTAACCAACCCGTTCATCTCTGAGTGTGTGTTTCTATATTTTTATTTATTTAAATGTAGTAAATGAATATGGTAATAACAGATAAGTTTATTTACATGTCCCTATATGTGATTCATGTTTTACATGTGATTCTATCTGATTTTGAAGAAATAAATTTATTCTTTATTCCGATAGCTTGAACTCTCTTTTTCTAGAAAGTATAATATAAAGATAAGTTTTAAGAAATCTGCCTATGAAAGTGGACGTGGAGCAAAATAAATATTACGTATACGAATACAAAACTCAGAAACAAAATTGTTGAATTTAAATAAATGTTGAGTGCACATCATGCGGTATATAAAGTACTGTCCACTGTTCTCTATCAACGTGATTGGCCGTGGTGTGTTGGAAGAAACTCGTGGACTACTGAATCTGCGACAGCCTTATTCACTACAGCTATTCAACTGTTTTTCCATAGATAACTGAGACTATTGAACTGCTTTTACGCATTACTCCAGAATGTTTTAATAAAAAGAACTCTCCAGGGTCTCTGGACTATTACAAAATAATCGGTCTCTTAGCATTCACCAAAGTTTTATAGCCGAACGGTGTAATTCAAATCCAATTAAAATGGTAAAAGTATATTTCTGAAATGGGCCTAGAAATGAAATAGTTCGATTGGCTTATAAAATCTGAAGGGTGCATCATATTGGCTCTTTTTTATATAATAAAGCTTAGCGGACCGAAGAAAGCGATGAATTTTTGAGTTCGGAAATCCGTTGCGCCCTTGAGTCATGAAATTTAAAATAAAGTCCTAAAAAAATTAAAGAAAGACTGATTTGATTGATACCGCAAAATTGCAGGCTATATTTAGTTGTACATTAATTATATTATTTTTTTTAGTTATAACTGGAGTGACATATCCAGAAGTAAAGATACAACACTAAATTTCGTAGTCAGTAATTATTGCTCAATCAGCAACTTTCATGAAAGTTGTGAAGAGATTGAATCAGCTGTCGTCAAAAAAAGACCGCATAATTTCTTTTCGATGAAAGAGGGGATTTATTTTAAATTTAGATTTGAAACGTCAAAAATGCCATTTTTATGAAAGTTCTGTCTATCTACCATAGACATCTTATGTGGACTGTTACACAATTTAATTATATTATTTGAAACCTTTAATACATTCGACATTTTCCAATTTGATATTCTATTAGTTCTAATAGCTTTAAAAAATTTAAGTCACACAATGTTTTCAATAGTAGGATCATTAAGATAATGGGTAATGTTATTATTACGATAGTGTTTTCTTTTAATTTCAATAGTGCGAAAATTCTCTTCCCTTCATTCTTTTTAACTTTTACTAAAAAACTCTGGCAATCAAGTTTCTCTATTGTGAAATTAATATAATTACAGTGGCAAAGGTCAAGAATAATGATTTTTGGTTAATTTGGATAATCGCCATGTGTTAAGTCTCTCGTATAAAAGAAAACATTGAAAAAATCTTGGTTCGCCACCATTAACCGACTACCCATTAACGGTGAACCGGTTACGTCTACCGCATTTTTTTAATCTAGAAAAATTACACTTATATTAGTGTACACGAATAATATATTTCTAAATTATAAACTATCTGGGTTCGTCCATCCGTCATCATCTGTGACAACCTCATAAATTCCAAAGTTGTGAATTAAATTTTGAAAGTATTTATTACTCATCAATATATTTTCCCCCTAACAATTTACTAAATTTTAAACAAAATTTATTTAGTACACTTAACATTCATAAAGTTAAAATTTTTAAGTCTGAAGTGCAATGAGCTGGGTTTACTGATAAGAAAAACTTTTCCAATCGCAATCTCGGAGACAGTTCTCCTGAAAAATGTTCACACTGTATTGTTTTAATTCTTATCTAATTGTGTAATATTTGCGTTCATCAAATATTACCGAATTCCTTTAGTGAAGATTATAATTTGAAATGACCCATGTTGCCCGCTTTTACGTTCAATAATTTGCCATAGTAAAATAAATGACTGTCAATTATGATTTTGCACAAATTAAATTTTTTTCCCCGACTTTATTGGCGCTTGCATACTAATTTAAATGAAGACTTCGCATTTTTAATTTGTTTGAGGACATACATTACGGTGAAAAGGAAAGAAACGAATGCTTCTCTAATTATAAATACTCGTTTCTTTATCCATGCGCCAATTGATTATTACTTTTGTATTGTTTATTATAAGTTAAGGCTACTTGAAAAGTGCATATTACGGAAATTTGCCATCATTATTAAATTTGAAAAAAATCAAATATACACACATCGTAATGAAAATTTTGAAAAACAAGTTGTAGAGACAAACAAAGCCAAATTTCCGCTGCCTGAATGGTAGGAGCACTCATGCCAAATACAATGTAACAAATGTAAAAAATTAAAATAGTAGCTAATTAATTATCGGTTATAAATTGATTACTAAAACTCAACGACCATAATAGGACTGTCGTCTTTCTTTTAGTGTTTTACATGTCCTCTTTTGGGCCAGATATCTGATTTTCCGAATTTTTTTTTTAGTTCTAATCAAAACCAAGTATACAGTGCGAATTCATTGAGTGTTTCTCAAATTTTTGTAGGTTTAAAATAAAGGTAGCCCATCTCGAGGACGGTACGGTTTTCTGAATCCAGAAATACATCGTTAGTTATATACACTGAAAAGGACAATGAAACTTAATTCTTGAAACCGAATAGAAATTCACTTGCGATTTGTGTACCCATTATTTTATGTAAACCAAGTATTTGTATACATTTATCAAATTATTATTACAAAATGTTTATATTTACACTTGGTTTTTATTTAGTTCACATTGTTCTTATACATACACACACACAAAATAAATGAATATTTACTGATATGTGTTGGTATAAATTATAAATAATTTAAAGAAAAATTTATTTTACTTTACGACTTTGCCTTGTGAATTTATAGCTAAAAGTATCGAGATATAAAAGTGGTATTTCAAAGGTTTCTGGCCGTTGTATTTGACATAAAAAATTTACTGATTTATATTACCGCTCTATCAGAGAATATTTCAGTTGTATATAACACAAAAACTTATTTTGGTGAACGTCAAGAAATAAAACAAAAAAATGTCGTAGATAGAAAATACTGTTTGAGAAATCTCGACATTTTCAAAGTCCCGGGACACGAGACAACCCAGGATAAATGTACTGCAGCTTCTCGGGACATCGAGACTTTTCAAATAAAATAAGAATCGAGTTAATTTTTAGCGAGATGTATCGATGATATCATACTTTTATAAAATCAACGTTTATTGAATATAAAAGAAAAATGTAATACTAAAACGTTATTAAAATCTAAACAGTTCGTATGTTTAATTCTTGTAGCTACAGATTATTGTTTTAGTAATAAAATATACAACAGACTTTATATATAGTCATTAATCATATTTCTTATAAACACAAATCCATTTTTTAGGTTGTAAAATCATAAAATTATAAAACAGACTTAGTAACCATAATAACTATAAACACTAATACACTAATCTAGGAACCTTTCTGCCATTAATTACACCGATCGAATTCCATCCTATTTTGACATCCACTAATAAACTTTGTTCTCTCCCAAATTCTGCTTTAACATATTTTTATAACGGCTGCTTTTCAGGAGTTCCCCCGAAGAATTTCATCAGAAATCAAGTTTCATCAAGCAATTTTTAATACCTTCAATTGATTGTAATGGACACTTTGTTACGTACATAGCCGACATTGCAATCTTAGGTATTTTTTAGAAGAGTTTTTGTTGCGCATGATTTTATCATCCCTACCAATCAATACATTTGCAGAAAGAAGCTGCAGATGTGGCAGTAGCCTGAATTTTTTTTATAAAATACTTCTGCAACACCTGCATGGACTGCGTGGATTAAGCACTTTGGAAATACCTGCCAAGACCTGTGACATAAATCCAACCCTCTGTATGGATTTTTTTAGTCATAATGATGATGGCGGGTTCGATTTTTAATTTTTATATTATGTTTGCACACTCTTTCTGTATCTTCCATATTAAATCAATTGATTTCTATTAAGTTTTTCAACAATTTGTAGAAATAATAAGAATATCCCAAAATTAATTTTATATCTTTATTTTATCTTGAGTGTGGCCATGATATCAGTTCATTTCAAAACAACAAATCTCATCCAATATAAACATCTGACTGAAGTAAACAAAATATTGGGTATTTACTTAAATTTACATAAAATGGGCATCGTCTCCACCAGAAACTTTCACAATCACAATACTCGCATCCAAAATCTAATACTTCCGGTTTTATTAATATACTAATTGCCTGAAATAAATAATCCAGATTGTGTTTTTAGTTATTAATTATATGTAGTTTGTTATTTTGTAGACGAGTCGATGATATATAAAATATCAACAATTTAACCCTTTTACAAATTGAAGTTTATTTCGTAAAATTTTAAGTCTATAAGAAATTGTTAACTAAATAATTAAAATACAAATAGGGTATATAATGAAGCTATCGAAGCTGCAGGTTACAGTTAGTACTAATTGCAGGATTGCAAGTTTCAGCTAGTGTTGTTACACTTAGCTATGATACAATTTTACAATTTGTTTTTAAAATCATTATTTTTGTCATTCAGTTTAATGTGAATAGCTGCAGGATGACATTTTACTGTTAAGTAACCTGTGATTTTCCTTGTATCCTCCTGACTATAGAACAAGTATGTTATCCTCGCACACTTACGTTAGCAACCGATAATAAGGCAAAAACTACAATTTATCTTGTTCTAATCAAACATTTGCAAATCTGTTTTTAATGTATGCACCAAAATTATATTTCAATTTCCATTGTTAACGATGCATCCAATAAATGTTACTTTAAAAAATTAACTGAGAATTTTTCATTCCAAAAATTTATGCGATAATATTTCATTCAATGGGATGTGCAAAAAGAAGATTTCTTCTTATTTTGTACATTAGTGAGTATATTAAAAAAAGAAATAAATAATTTTGATACCTTTGTTTGAGAACTTCGATATGAGATGTATTTACATTCAAAATATCTAAGATTGTTGGAACTGTGAGGCTTTGACACGACAGGACTAAGATAAATGAGCAAACCATAGAGATATTTAACTTAACTGTGGAAACATAAAAATGAGTTTTATAAATCTTGTAATTGAAAACTTGGTTACTGTTAATACCAAAGTCGGTGTTCAGTTTTATGGTGGTGTTGAAGGGGTACTGTTAAAACCAAAGTCGGTGTTCAGTTTTATGGTGGTGTTGAAGGGGTTGGCAATGGACGGATATACAACATCGGTAATTTGGGTAAGCACATCTGATATATCAACTTTAATTTGTAAGTAAGTATTATACTTCATTTAAAACAAACCCTATTTAGTATCAAAAGTACGTTCTATTGTAAGTTCGATTTAATTGACGTTAATTTTTTACACAATTTATGTTCAAGAACTTTTATCTTTTGAAAACAAATCCGCTATGGATATTATTCTCATTTAAAAGGTGGAAAAAACATTTTTAATCATTTGAACAAATTTATTTTTAAAAACTCATTATGATTTTTTTGTTTTCGTCAACATAATCTAAAGCATATTTGTCACAAGAAAAGACCAAAAAATGATACTTGTTATGACATTTACGGTTGTATGGAGTAACTACATCTTGATTTAAAATCGAAAATTTAAAATTGAAACGAAGTAAGCTAAAATGGCTACAAGTAATTAAAAGTGTAAAATACTATTATTTAAACTAAATAACTGTTACTTCACTGCTTAGTAATTAGACAAATTTTTTGACATAACATATAAAAAATAATAAATAAATACGTCTGCCGGGCGAACAGCTATAAACGTTTATTATGAGGCGAAATGTTTTCTTTTAGAATTAAGTTTTTGAAACTAATAGATTTTATTGAATATTAATATATGAATTTATTTTCTTAAATAAACAGCTTTAATTATATCAAGGAATAATGTTGGAATAAAATCAATTATTTGCGTGTGTAATTCAACTGGAGAGCGAAGTGTCTGGATGAGTATTGTAAATGTAGTGTTGACAAAAAATAAATTAAGGAAGATAAGTATAATTTACCTTATAATAGACATTAAAATTTCTTATTTTTAGGTTTTTTAAAATGCTATAAAAAATTGCTAAAACAATACATAAAATTTGACTCACCATAAAGAGCGTTTCGCATTGAGCCTCATTCCTAAAATGTTCCAACCACGTAAAAATGTAATTCCCTTTGCAAATAAAAATGTGTTTTCCTTACGGAACTCTGAATTAATATAGTTTCAAATTATCTTAATTATCACACTCAACTTGCTTTTTTACAGAACTAAATAAAAATTATTTTCATGAAAGTTTCTAAAAAGCTGTCAGTATTAAAATATCAGTATTAAAAATACTTATCTAAAATTAACACTGCGTACAAAATTATTGAAGCTGATCATGTAATTTGTGTATTAAAGTAGGGACGTAAGTGAAGATAAAAAGCACCGTTCTATAAATTTAGAAAAGTTGTAAAATATAAGTTTTTTTGTATTTGAGTTGCAAGGACGAATTATAGTAACTGGATATGAGTAACTATTTCGCAGGAATAATTATGTGTCAATGGTTGCTCCTGCTAAAAAGTTACTCTTATTCACTTGCTATAATTTGTCTTTAATTCGTAACTTAAAAGATAAGTATATCAATTGACTTCTTTAAGAAAGTATCTATCAAACGCCAAAGCGTTTGATTTTTTCGTTTTTCTTACCAATTTAAAAAAAATAAAAAATTTCATACTTATTACAAAATAGCAAGCTGATACATGTAAAGTTTTGTGCGCACAAGGCTAGGGATATTGTACATACACTAACATTAGTTATATTGTTAGATATACAGATATATTCTGCAAAATATAAGTAAATACGCTTATTTATCTGGCTGAGACCTTGGGAACGAATTATCGTAAGTGAATAGGAGACATGTTACAGGTGCTGCGTTTCACACACATTGAAAAATTATGTAGCGACGTAGTTCTTTAGGTAACAAAATTATATTTAAGAAACCGAATAAAATATATTAATCGATAACGCTTGCTAAACTTTGTGACGTACTATGGCCGAAATAAATAACAAAAAATATCTTCAAACTGTAAACACTTATAAAGAGGGCACGACACCCGCGCTTGCAACGGTCAATCTATAGTAGTGTAATATTCATATATATTTCAGAGTACTAACTTTTATAAACTAGGTAAATAAATTGGTAAACTTAAATCTACATATCGAGAGCGTATTCCTCAATAGAGCTTGCAAGGTAAAGAGATTCTTCGCTTGCGTCTCAAATTGAAAAAAAAATTAAATCACGGCCATAAACCATTATAGGAATATATTATTGAAATTTTGAATTAAATTCATTATCGAAATATTTAATTGCTTGTATTTTTTATGAATACTTTATCGTACCCTCTACACAGTAATCTTTAGTAATAAATAGAAACGTATGACGAAGTAAATATTAAGATATAAATATTGAGAATGGGTTAAGGTCGCCAATATTTTAGAAAAAAAAGAAGTAATCGGTAAAATTGGGCGAAAGACGAAGAGAGAAGTGTATTGTTAAAACGAAACTTAATATAAAAAAAGAAGATTACAATTTAGTTTAGGAACTTTACCAAAAGTTATGATCTCTCACAAAAAACATTATAGTAAAAAAGAAGCCAAGTCTTGCTTCACGATAAAAGAAATCAAGTCAAGCTTTGATGATAAAAGAAATCAAGTCGAATAGAACACCAAGTTTTATTCTAACGTAAATTTTATTTATAATTATATGTGGAAATATTTAATTTTTTTAATTTTTAAATCATCATAGACGGGTTTTAAATCATCAATTTTTAAATCATCAAATTCATAGACGGTTATTCTGGAGGGGAGGTGTAGCACGAGCGGTACTGAATGTGATGTGCTATAAATAAACTGATTGCAAAGGAAGGAATCTTAGTTTCAGCAGTTAATTTCATCATATACTATATTAGTACTTACATATGATGTCCGTGAATTCAAAATCAAAATTTTTCTCCTGAAGTACTTAAAGTAATGTTTAAATCCTGGTATCGAAAATTCAACATAAATTCAATTGTGATATCGAAAAGATCTATCACCTAGAATTTTCCATTTAAAATTATTTCTTTATTTATCTAATTTTAATGTATCTAATTGATACACATGGCGGACTTTTTGCTATGAGAGCAATCTCTTACAGCCAACCATAACACCAGTCCAGCCCCGCACGATGAGTAGCCGAGAATCAAACCCAGATCTCTGCGATCAAAGGACGCATGCCTTGTGATCAACCCAACACAACACGGCAACGAATTACTTTTCTTTAAATATTTTGATTGCCATATTCTAATATTTTTAGACTTCTGTACCTCAAAACAAAAAAGGATCCCTTATAGATCCGTTGTTCGTCTGTCGATCTTTAGACACTTTTTCGCAGGAGTGCGCGGAGGTATATGATACCTCCGCGCACTATATGTTGAAATGAATATCAAATACTTAAGTCTGCGACTCCTTGAAACTGTAAAATCAAGCTTCTAGGTCGACGCAATCAAGAAGAACTCTAAAAATACGGCCATTTATGAGACATATTTTGACACTCGCAAATAAATCAAAACCTATGAAATACTTCCCTTTTGACCTAGAATCGTGAAATTTGGCAAACAGCAAAATTTTACAGCACAAGTAAAAGAAAAAAATCCGAAAATCGTTAATTTGTAGTTATAGCACATAAAAAAATACATTTTCGTTTTGAAAAATTATAATGTAAATAGTTTAATCGGAATGTTATTTATCTTTAAAACCTCAATGTGTACGAAAACCTCGTAATGCGAATTCCAGTCGTGCTACACAGGTTTTTTTATTTTCCTTCTTTTGTTTTGTTTTTCAAATTTGGCATGTAATCAAATAAAATGCTAAATATTTTAGCCCTCCTGTTCTCTGTTTTTAATGGGTTATAACTATTGTTCCAACGAAACAAAGTCTGAAATATACACTGAAAATTCGAGAACTTATTTCTGCATAGAAGATTTATAAGTCCTAATCGATATGTATCTAAAATATAAATATATAATACTATCGACGAAGGTCAAACAAAAATTAAAACCACCCTAAAATGGATTTTTCGGAATTAAGCCAAAAATTTAAAAACATCGTAAAAATAGCAACATACATTCAACTCTATTAGGATATACATAAATAACCCATTAACTATTACAATAATATAACGTTTAACATTCATGTTTTGATGTACATCTACGAATCAAAAGAAAAATCTGGAATACAGTCATAATAACTTTAATGTGAATTTTAATTAATGTCTCGTTATTTAATCATTTTTCTGGTTTAATCGGTTGTAGCAATTAAAAACATTACTTTAAAAATACTTAGTTACTTTTTCTTAATAAATGAGAATATCTAAGAATAGAAAACCAATGGCTAGACCAGGGAACAGACCTAATTACATTTAAAAATATGTTTAACTTTCATTTGTTAATGTACATTTATGACTTGAAGTCGAAATGTGAGGTACAGAAAGTTTACTTTAATGTGAAATTTTGTTCGTTTTACGGTATTTTTCGGGTTAAATTGTTTATAGCAATTAAACATTACTTCAGAAATACTTTGCTATTATTTGTTAATAGATAAGGATATTGAAGTAAAGAAAACCAATCACCAGAAAATACGGCTATTTAAGTATATTTCTTGGTTTATTTTCTCCGCATACAATAAACAAAATGTATTAAATGAAGGGAAAGGGCTATTAAAATTCCTGTAAATAAATTATTTCTTAAAAGTATGCTAATAGCATTTATATGTTTCTGTATATAGCTATGTTACGTTTAAAAACATAATACGACTTGTTTACAAATATTAGTTTCAGAGCATTCAAATAACATTTCATACATTATCTCAGATTATGAGTTGTTGTCACAGAATTTCACTTTGGTTTGGTTTCAGGATTAATTTATTTCTAAAAATACGATTTGATCATAAATTTATACAAAAACAATATGAGCTTTGTAATCATTTTCAAATTAAAAACTTTCAAAAGATGACTTATATCAGATTAAGACTTTATAACGTCTAATAAGAATTGGTAATAAACCGTGTAATATATTTTCCACGAATGAATACAATAAAGACGAAAATGTAAAAAAGAGTTTATTTTATTCTAGTTTTAAAAAAGTAAGAAAACAGTGGAATATAGTGTACTTAATTCCTTTCGTTAGTTCTTCCCGATTTTGCTAATCTTGTTTTATCTACCATGATATTGTGTTTATAATCTTTTAATTTTTCTATTAATGCATAAACATATTTGTTGTTGAAGTAAGCATTTCTTTTAGCAGATTCTTTCGTATGCTGAGAATGTTATTATCACATAAAAGTGAGGCGTTAATGCTGGAGTCCCATTTAATATCTGTGACTTTAATTGACCTCGTAATTTTTTGTTCCCACTAATGTAAATCTTTTGAGTGCAGAAATCGTTTGACTGCATCGAGATCTGTAGTCATTTCAAACACTACTTCACCCCTCCTGCGCTTACCCCACAACCCATAATCGTGCTTGAATTTTCAAAAGGCTTTATTCCAAAGTATTCGTGGATTGCCTTCAAAATATACCAAGTTTACGGTATTGGTCATGTCGTATTTATTATAAAACAACAAAAAATACATTTAAAAAACCATGTCACATAAAAAATAAAAATTAACGAACTTGATAACTTAACATAATTCAGTAATTCACAAAATACAAATCAACGTAACGATTAATTCTGGCGCATGACATAAAATATTTTTGTTTAGAAACAAATAATTTTTTCAAAAACTGTGACATTTAGAATCATCGCTCCGTTTAACCTGTTTTCTTGAATTAAATTCCTAGTAACGCCATTGTTGTAATTTTGATTCAGCACTTTTGCAGATGTAAATGACAGAGGAAGGAGTGGGAGGGAAGGTTATAACTTGTGTTTAGTGCATGTTTCTATTTGTGTATCTAAAATTATGTTACATACAACTTGGTAACCCCTCAAACTAGGCCTTTTGTGATTTCACTCTATTTCACTACGCGTACTTACTAATATTTGTAGAAAAATCCAAGCTAAATCTTTTGCAAAAAGACAAAAATTTTCACCATGTTTCTCCTTCACCTTTACACCAACACGAACCGATTGGTTTTGAATTTTTGAAAGCTTTGAACTGACGCGTGCTCTCTTCAGTAACATTGTTGATAAGACGTATATTTATTTAAATAAAAAAGTCAGAGACTTGATTTAAAGTCCGTTGAAGCATGGAATGGTAATGTGTTTATTATATTCTTCATCTTTAACTTAGTCGTGTAACTTTTATCCTATTTTTTTTTTGTATAATTAGACGCAATTGTTTCCACATATTTTTTTAATTATGTCATTAAATACTAAAAAAAATTCAAAATGCATCAATCTTGACTTGTCATTGGTATCCTACGTTATATCTGCGTTTTGTTACGAGTGTGTATATGTGGTATGTTAAGTATTTCGTAGAACTAATAACATGGGCTCTTTCTGAATTTCTTTTATACCAACACGATTTTCTTTTATAAAATAAGCATATGTAATCTCAAAAATCTTGTTCTCAGAAAGAAAAATGGATAAAAGTTTATGTGTGTACAAATGCGAAAAATATTTTCATTTAAATTATTTTCGCGATGAAAATAAGTTTTTGATGAACAATCACGCCATATATACATTGAATGGTAATGTTAAGATTTCTCATTCAATAACATCATATATTGACTATGAAAACTGTTAGATATGTATTCTATAAATTAAAAATCCTCAAAAGTAATCAAGATATTATTCATCGTAGTTTCATTAGATTCAGTTGTTATTCAAAACATACATGATTTACTATGTCTTGCGAGCGAAATTGCTCATTAAATGAACAGATGTCGATATAATAAAATTTATGTCAATTGGAAATATAATTAACAGCCATTTTCTGTTATCAAAGCGTATGCTAGTAAGTATAACCTACGACAAAAAATATATTTGGGTTGTGCTACATTTGAAATTATGTAAGAAGGTGGAAAAATATAGGTTTATAAATAATATCAAAGATTGAATAATAGAAGAAACAATGGAAATTTTGTTTATACAACAAAACGCACGCTTATTACAATTTCGGCAGCACTGTAAATATATATAAACTATACCAATTCCGTGTAACACGAAACCAGACCTGGTAGTAAATACAGTTAGACCTTCACAAATAGATATCAAATTCTAAGCCAGGCTAAGACTAGCGGCATCTGAATGGAGCTGGATATGAACGCGTATCTAAACGAAGTTGGACCCAAAGTTTTCGATAATTGCTTTTAAAATTTGAAATTAAAAAAAAATAAAATTTTTGCCGATTTATTTTTTCCAAACTGAATCATGCAAGTGAATATTCACGAGCATATATATATTTATATGTATATATATATATATATATACGCAAAGAATAAAACACCGAAAATATTAAAATATGTGTGTATATATATACACACACACACACCCACATATATATATATACATATATATATATATATATATATATGTATATACACGTACATATAGACACACATATATTTCGTTTGAAGATGAGTGAAATTGAAGTTGCATAATTTAAAAAACTTAGTTTATGTTTAACTTTTTTTGCAAAATTGAAATTTACTCAATTGCAAGGGTAATTAGGAAAGTTTCAATTACAAATAAAATAATTGAATATACAAGTACATAGGCAGAGTGAAATGAATATTATTTTTCACACCTCTAAATTTAAAAATTATAATCAAGCAATAAGGTATTGTGTAATGAGATGAAGTTGATATATACGAATGAAAAGAATAAAAAGTATTGCTTGAAATTTTAGCTTTAAAAAATACTAGCTTTTTAAAATATAATTTTCGTTTCCCTTTGTGTTATGAACAAAATACATGCTGGTGGTCATATTAAGTTATATATATATATATATATATATATATATATATATATATATATATATATATATATAGGTTGATAAGTCTTAGCCTTTTTTCGTTCACATTTTCTAATAGTAGCTCTAAATAGAACAAAAACAACGTTATGATATACCAACATAAAAAAAAAACAAAGAATAAATTGTAGAAAAATATTAATAAAAATAAGTGAAACGAGTGGAATTTGAAAGTAAAATATATAAAAGATTACTTTTGAATAAGAGCATGTTAATGATAAGAAACGTAATATAAAATAGCAAGGCCAATTGAAATTTGGGATCAATAATATTTTAAAAGGAGACTAGTTTTGAAGTTTTTATAGAGAAAAAAGGAATAGAGATAATCCCTTTCATTTGTCAGTCACAGCTTCATACTTTCTATAGTTTTAGACCTGCATCTACTAAAGTTTTTGAGTTTGAGCTGTGGAAGTATGTGTGCGTAAATATGTTTTACTACTCAAACCAAATTTCAAGTTTTGGGAAAAAAAAATAAAAAATTTTCTGGTTTAATGAATCTTAACCTTTAATGAACTTTTTTAATTTTTCCCTCTAATATTCTATAGTTAAATAAATATTTAAGAACTGACAAAATTTCTAAACCGTACAACTTGATTATTTTCATGCATTTCTTGGTGATTTAACATTTTGCTAAGAAATATTTGTTCATATTTATATTAATGAATATGCATATTAGAAGGTAGAAAAAAAAATTGTCAAACAAGGGAACACGTCACGTCTGTTTAGGAAACATAGTATAAAATGAGCAAAAAATAGAAAACATATTGACATAAACTGATTGAATCTTACCTCTCTTTTTAAATTCTTAGATGTAATCATATATCAAAACATATATTCATGTGCTTGAAGCGCTGACGTTATGTACTTAGTTTGTTTTGTTAAAGATTAATTTTAAAATCGGAAAATAAAGCCCGAATAGATTTTAACATATTTCACGATTTATGATAATAAATAATGTCCTTTCCATTACGGTTTTTGTTATATATATATATATATATATATATATATATATATATATATATATATATATATATATAGCGTGGTTATCGGTTCTGAAAAATGTATAACTGAAAAGTTGACATTTTCAATCAGTTGAAAAAAGGTTAAATAACAAATTAATTATCTAAATATCGGCCTATACCGATTTTTATTCATGAGGATGATTGATTGAAAAGAGGGTCCACATTTCTGTCGCCGTTTGCAATTAGTTTGGTTAGAGTTTAACATATCATAGTTAGTGTCATGGAAAATACACATTAAAGTTGAATAGAATATCATTTATATGATGGATATGTACTTTTCACAGTTCAAAAGACTTTTGCAAGACGACTTTTTTATATTTCCAACATTACGCATTTTGGACAACTTCCTTCTCCTATCTCTTACTCGCTTAGGTCATATTGATTATTTAAAAACACCTAAAAAACTATCAGAATAAAGTTTTAAATTAATTGTATGACTTATAATATTGTGAATAATCTTAAAATATATTTTGAGCGTTAAAATATCCAAATGAAGATTATCAATAATTTTGAACAAACCTGAAGTAACATATTTTGTAATATAAACAAGGAAAAGCGACTTCTAATCTACATTTACATAGTTAGCTAACGGAATTATTTTTATCAGCGTAGAAGCTTAAATTATTTTTGCAATATAAATAGATGAGTGGATTCTAAATAGATTATGCGAATGGAGCTTTATAACGGAGAAGCCAAAGCGACTTTCACAGTGAGCAGCGAATGTAATGCATTTTACCATACCTCTTTACGATATACAAATTATTTGAATTTAAAGTAACCCTTGTGTTAGTTTTTATCTTACTAAGAAGCAAAATATACAATTACCTTTACCGTTCCCTGCTAACTTCACTTCCCCTCTGAACTGCCGTCGGGGTACCTCCATGATATACACATTCTTTTTTTTTTGTTTTTACACCCTGATATTTAGATTCGTCTATACGAACATACATCAGTGTCTGATAGTAATAGTGAGTGACTAATAGCTGCGGTTTATAATAATTGTTTTAATGTAATGTCTCATTACGTTATCAAAATTAAGAAAGGGGATAAACAAAACTGGGATAAAAAAAAGAAATTAGAAGTTACAAATAAAATACCTTAATTTTTTTTAAGAGAAAGCCTTAAAAATCTTTAAATTAAATAGTCCATTATAAATAGCTTATTTTAATGTAATAGAAAATGGTTTAAATTTAATTTAAATTTGAGACCATTTCTTTTAAATGTTGAAATTAAATTTTTCGGTATGGGAAATACTGCGTCGATGCGGTATTCATCGATGCAGATTATTACTCCTTAATTTTAAATTATATAAATATTCTATATTCTCTTAATATGAATAGGTAAAAAAGCTAAAATGTAAAAAAGATTTTGTAAAGAACGTAACGACAGAAATTGCAGGAAATTATTTTTGTCACTTATTTTGGTGATATAATCGAAATAGTGTGCTTGTCAAATAGATGTTCCCATTACGATGATGGTACCTGCGTATAATTCAAAATAAGTGACTCACATTGGTGTGTAACCAAAAAAAATGGCACTTTTATGAGTAATGCTATATTAAGTAAATGAATGATATTTAAGTTGATATCTTATTGAAAATGTAATATCATATTTAAGTGATTTAATATTTTAACATTAATTTAAAATAGACAAGACAGGTAACTTTAGTTTAACTCGGCGTATATTCTATGAATTTGCATGTATATTACTAACTCTTGCTTGTAATTACATAGTAAAACTTCAAAAACATTTCTTTTATATTTCAATAATTTCTAATGAACTTTAGTATTAACACGTTATTCGATGCCTATAAGAATCAAAAATAAATAACCTTTAATTTTGGCCATAATAATACATCCTCTCACCATTACACCCTTCACTTTTCCCTTTCTCCTGAATATTAAACTTGCGGCTTCTACCATGCATTCACATATATCACTTCGTCTAGCGCATGCTTCACTTCGAGGGAAAAACAAGGACTTTATATCCTCTTACAACCTAGGTAGAACCCCTCGGTTCACAGTGCGTGTTCTTCAAACGCCTTTGGGGGTGGCAGCTTGTACTGTGGAACAAGCGGCCCTTCAACGTATAACATTGTGAAGAGTATCATGGCTGCGCATACAAGTGTGGATGGTTTAGAACGTAGCGATGAAGAAGATTTTTTAAGTAAGTCTTCAGTCAAATCATGTTTCAAAATATGGATTAAAAAAGATCGAATTACTAGGATCATACTTTTAGAAATTTTCAAATTATATTTTAGTTTCTTTTTTCATTGGTCTGTAGTTCTCTTCTTTGTCTTTCAATATTAGGGTTTCTCACCTCAACATAAACAATAAACAGTAAGATTCTTGAAATTATTCATTTTTCCACTCGCCTGCCTCTCATCGAATAATTGCGATACAGGAATAATTTGAATTTAAATTAAAACTTACACTCTTTTCAACATAGTCCCACCTAAACCGTAAATATATGTGTGGCATAACTATACTGGGGGTTTAAATTTGTAATATAAGTGAGAAAAATGAGCACCTTATTCCAACGAGCGTTTCTTTAAGGTTTATTAAAAGTTGGGAACGGAATAAAAATAAACAAGCCTTAGAATAATAAGGAATGTTATAATGTACATCGCTCTTATTGATGCTTAATAGTTTTATACATAAATGAAAGTAATTCAAAATTATTCTCTTTTCACACATGTAATTTTGTATCTATCATGCCTTTGAAATGTTTGGATGGGCAAAGGTGGGGATGGAATGCTAAAAATTCGATGTTTTTCTTTATTAGTTTCATGGTTTCAAATTCCTAACATGATTTTCTCTTATCATTTTTCTGTCAATTGTCGATATTTTTTTGATTTTCCACTAATAGCTTACAATTTTTTCATGCTAAAGTCAAACAATTCATCTAATAAATTAATTTTTTTTTCAGTTAAAGTTAAAATTTAAAAAATACGAAATGCCGGGTAGAATTTTTCTCAAGTACACGTATTCCAAAAATCTCCTACTTTATTTTTCGCTTTAATCGTTGCTGCTTCAGAGTGGCTAAATTCATTTTGTTTTATATTTTTCATCTGCAATATATATATATATATATATATATATATATGTGTGTGTGTGTGTGTGTGTGTGTGTATGTATATTATATTTTCCACTGTTAACTTTTCATAAAGAAATTTGGCCCTTTTTAGGGTGAATGTTCTTGTTAATATTGTAGTGTATATTTAGGGTCTGATGATTGAAAGTGATTCAATAATGCTAATCTTTTACCTGGATTTTAACTTTTTCTTCTGTTTACTTTTCTTTCTCTCGGGTGTTTCTGCATATAACATTTAAATAGTTGATTGCATTACTTATCTATGTTTATTTTACATATTTTGAGCTCACTTTGATTGCGTTCGTCACTTGCAAACCTCTTCTCATTAATGGACTAGTTGCTGTATGATTTTTCGATTTGACTCTAGAAGTGCAATTAGTATTTCCATACACAGAATAAGAAACGATGTAAATTAAATGTAACCTATTAAATGCCCTACAGGCATATAGTATATGTATAGTATGTGTACAATATTGATTGTTCCTCGAAAAAACATATTATAGTAAGTAGCTATTTTTATTACCGATAACAGTTTTTGTACCATAAACCAATTCTTTTCGTAACAACAATATTCCGTTTCATGGTAGCAAAGTAGTCTTATACGTAATTGAAACCAAGGCATATATTACCACTGATTATTTTTGATAAAAAAAATTTCTTCAGAGCTAAAGTATTAGCTTTTTACAAATAAAATTGCTACCACAGTTATAATAGGTTCCAAGTAACAATAATACTGATGCACAAAAGTATATCGGCCTATATGTAGTAAAATAAAACAAAACTATAGCCAGTTTAAAACAAAAAGAGTGAGTACCGCAAATATCGAAAAAAATACTCAGTTAATCTATTATCCTAAGTGAATAAATTTAGTTTATATAATTTCTCGGTAATTTTCATAGCTACGCCTTTTTTACAATACGTGTAAAAAAGTTCCATCAGCCACTATAAAAACCTATCCTTGGTGAAACTTGTTAAGTACGTAGTATGCGTTTTATTCTGGCCAACGACTTCCAGGTATTTCTTCCTTTATTTTTTCCTAAAAATTACAAATATACTAGATTTCAACGTTGTAGCTCTTATAGAACTGGTCTATAACTTTTTTTAATCTGTCAATATGTGAGTGAGGGAATAAAAAAAGCTATAAAATTGATGAAGTTTCATATAAAATAACCCTTTTACTTATATAAAACTACATAGATACAAATTTTAAACACTACAATAGAACAAACACAAAAAATTATTTTTGTTTTCAAACCAAATTTATTTAACGAAAACAAGTTTTCACGGTGATTATTTTACAATTTTTTTATAATAGAAAATTCTTGCAATTGTTTTTCTACTTCTCTCTAAAACAAAAGGCTGCAAAATTGTGAGTTTCGTCAACGTAATAAATAAAATGAAATCGAGTGAAAAGATATGTTTCCCTAAGGCTGACAAAGTGGCATTATTGAAATATATATATATATATATATATATATATATATATATATATATATATATATATATATATATATATGTATTTATGCATATATTTTTTTATTTTTAATCTAAAAATATAAAATTAAAAGAATGGTTTTGTGACGTGAATTTTAGTGAATAAAATGTTAACACGCAACAAATTATTTTTCCGTCAAAGTATATCGTGGAAAACAAGACGTATGTAATCAATATTAGAAGAAAATTGCAGTAATCACGAGTAAATAAATATGGTAAGTAAATGGATTAAATTGTGGTAATTATGAAGGTTTACAATACAAGTTCTGTTTGCACTTAATTGCTTTTTTCGGATATTTTTCACGTTGCCCATAATTTAAATGCTTATAATAAGAAATGTTTTTCGAACAACGCTTATTATTTGAATTGAGTGAATATTATAATCATACAATTACGTTACTTCTAACGAGAATATTTTTTCATTATGTGTTTTCAATAACTTCTGTAGAATTATTTTCATTCTTCATTATGAGAAAATACGCTTACATAAAGGAGATATCTTTGTCAGAAATCAGAAGACTGATCAAATTAGCAATATTATAATACCAATATTCACCACAATTTTCCAACTGCCATTTCCGCCAAGGCATAAGCTCATTTTGAGACGTACAGGAGACACTCCTGACGCTTCCGGTGCAGTAATTTCCACTTTAGCCTGGAAGTGGATCATGCAGGAAGAGGGCTGGATGAGGTGAAGGTTCGTAAAGGTAAGTCTGAAATTGTAATCGCGAAAGCGTCCTGGAAAACTTGTTGCTAAAATGTGGGGATTTCATGAATATCCATTATAAAAGCTTCCTGAGTTGCTAAGGGATGGAAATTGTATAAACGGAAAACAGTTGTAGTTTTAACAGTTTTTCATAACAACTTCACCTTTCTGTGTTTATATAAGACTAGAACTATGTTAATATTTTCCAAGCGTGTCCTTAACTGAGAATAGGCGTGAAGCGTTTTGGATGGAGTGACAATAGCAACCATATTGGGAGTAGGGGAATTAATTTTGTCGGAGAGATGTTTAAATCCAAGCGTCAATCGTCGTAATTGTGAACGTCACAACTTGAAATGCTATTAATGTAATAAATATGTAGACATTAAACTAGCAACATGGACAAAACAAAACATGAGGTTATGATTAATAGTGTATCTAAATTATTTCTTTGTGCACTAGGTTAAATGCGTTTCCTCGAATGCCAAAACGACTCGTCCGAATATTTTGAGTACAATCAAGCTTTTGAATAATTTTTTACATGTATCATGAACATAGGGCTGCGCATTGATTTAAGTAACACAAATAAAATAACTTAGTGCGACACAGTGCCCTTGCTAGATTATTAATTCTCTATGCTAGAATATATCACGCCGAATGTCTTTAAAATTTACTTTCAATATTATTAATTATAACTGTACGTGATTAGTAAATTGCAGTGTTATTAATAAATTGACCCAAATAATACCATTTTTGCCTCAATCATCTTTTAGTTTAATACTGTTACCGCGGCTTAAATGTAAATGATAAAAATACTTGTTTTTTAACTTTAATTAGATATTTTAAAAATCTATTGCTTTATTTTTTTTTATTAACAGTATTGCTAGTGTTCCGTCTCAAAAGGACTCAGAAATGTTAAGTTTAAATTTTACGCATACTCTTAATAGTGCGCAGATTTCGTAATATTTATTATGTTTTCTGTGAATTGTTTCACATTTAAAAAAATAAATAAAGTTTTAAAAATGTTGAAGTATTTATAAATAAATTAAACGATAATCATGAAATTCAACTTTACGAGTAACTCAATCACAAATTGGAATGTTAATGAATTGTACATCGAGCAGTATGTTCAGGTGAAATTAAACAAAAATATAAGAGGGAAACATATATCAATCCTGACACCTTTTATCACTAAAGTGATTTCCGTTTTAACGGTTATCACGAGTATTTATACTAGATAACTGAACTTTAAAAATACAAATTCGCATGAAAATCCTTGTTCATTGCCTCAATGGACGTTTACACAAATCTCTGACTCGTTTACCTAAACAAATACACACCTTATTAACAATCTTATTGGAGCGAGCGCGTAACTTCAAAGTATTCGATGCTTCAAAAAGAATACGTTTAATATTAAATGAAGGTTGAAGAAGAGAAATATAAACCCGAACATTTTTTGGCCCTTTTCCGGACAGTTGTTTACCATTACACCTGAGGGTACAAGTAAGCAACGGGAAGGGAAATCCGCGTCGGTAATAATTTGGAAAGGCTGACAAGGAAATTGTAGTTTAAACATTTTAGGAAGCAAAAATACGTTTACTGTGTACATAAAACGGTTTCGAGATCTATTTTTCAATTATGTGTATTCACTTAGAGTGAAACATTTTCTGGTAAAAGCGGGAAGGGACCATTAAGCTATGCGAATGGCAAATGAATATAGAAACATATTAAATTATAAATATTTCCAAAGCATGAGAGGGAATTCTTTACGTTAAGCGGTATATTTGTCAGTATTTTTTGTATGTTTGTCAGTGTTTATGTATAATGGTATTAAAGTGATAGAGGTAGGTCCAAGTGCGGTTAATGCATTACATGGCAATAAACGCAATACCCACGTAATGTTTTACTCGTATCAAACTAAAACTAGCAATCATAAATTGGAAGTGTTTTTTGACTTTACGATAGCCATAAATAAAATTAAAAAATAGACGAATATATGACATTTTAATTTGGACGCGGTTCTATTTGTGTTTAATAAATTTGGTGTAGAGTTTTCTCTTTGAAATAATTCAAAATTTTGAGAAATGTTTATATTAATTTTAGTTTGTTCATTCAATGTTTTATATATTTGTACCTTTAATCACTCAAATAATGATCACAGTATTTTTTAGATTCATTTGCATTATATGTCGAATGTTAGCATAACATGTACTCGATATTGACACTTAATTAATAGATGGCATGCCATTATGAAAAAAACCCTCAGAAGTCAAGTCCTCCCAAGAAAATTAGGCTCTTAATGAAAATTCTTCGATGTGATAATTTGTATACTTTCAAAGCTTTACGATATTAAATTTTGTGCTCTATACTGCAGGTATAACGGTTCACGAAAATTAAAAAAATAAAACTCTTAAGTAAGAGTGGTATAAATACGTTCACATTTAAGAGTACATAGTTTTTCTATCAAACTATTTACAAATATTATTTTTCACAACGTAAATATGTTGCCATCTGTATGTTTCAGTTACATAAAAGATGATACATATTTAAAAAACGGTAACATAGAACCAACACCTTATTTTGTTAACCATTTTTCATAGGCTTCTAAGATCTCTACTTTTTTGTAATTTCAGGTTCTGTAGTCTCGGAAAACATTTTTTGCTCATTTCTCAGTAGAATATCTTTGAATATATTAAACATCTATATAATATTTTCAAGCCCCTTACAACCAAATGATAACTCTTCACCAAATATGGAAGGTTAAACTTTTTTGTGTATGTAATTGCTTAATTATTATTCTTAAATTTTTGATTTCCACATCAAGTCATTTCTGGGAAAAACGGTTATGGTATACAAATTAATGTGTGATTTTATGAAGGTTTAATTTTTCCTCTTCATTTGAAGTGGTGAAATAAGTTAATTAAATAATAATAACCCTTAAAGAAATTAGTGAAAAATTAAGTAGAGTTTATTAACAACAAAATAGATAACCATTGAGAGGTGAATCTTGCACGATGTGAAATATATTAATTTCTATGGACTAATTTATAGACATTGACTCAACGATGACCATATAAATGATTTAAATTAACTGTAAAAATATTTACGATATCTGTGAAAGACATAATAGGAAATATATTTGTTGAATTAAAGTTGAGTTGGTGGAACTGCGTGGATAGTTATTGAGATATTCCTTGATGAGGAACTCTCCCTTAATTAGACAGTACTTGAGAGATAGATGTTTCTCATACCTGTTAAGGGATTATACATTATTCTATATCTAATTTACATACATGTGTATTTGATATTACTTCAGTTGATATTTTACACATAAGTGTCACTAGAATATATTAATATAATATACTACATTTTTATGATCTTACAATTAAATTCGATTTTACAGGTGTTTGTTCCCATTACGAGATATGCTTATATATCTTGCGCCTATTGAAAATGACGGTCATATAATGATTTTTATTCCTAATATACAAAGGTATGCTTCCAATTTTACTTAAATTTACGTTTCATATGTAGATTATCCACTTTCCATTTTAAGTCCGTAATTTTGTTATGTACACAGTTATACAGTAGACCTTAGTTAATTTCTATATGAGTATCCTAATAATATTTGAGTGTAAAAGCTTGTAGATTTATTTATTTGTTTCGATGTTGAGCTCTCAATCACGCAAAAAATACTATGTGGATTTGTATGAAATTCTGCACAGATAATGACCTGTAATAGGATTTAGGATACTTTAAATAGATGTCGTAGGCAGATGTCGCGCAAAATGTGTTGTCGGCGAACATAATTGATTTTTTGGTTTTTTATTCAAACTATCTCAACTTATTTTCAATTTTAAAAATTATGTAGAAATAGGCTTTTGGTAACTATCACTCCAAAAATTTTATAATTAATGTTATAGAAAAAGTAGTTATTTCACAACACTCTAAATTTTATTTGAAAAACCCGTCGGGCGATTTATCTGAAAAACTAGTCAATGAAATGAAAAGACGTTACAAATTTTGAACAAAAAAATTACATTAATATTTTTGTTTTGGTAAAAATCGTTCTCAAAAATTTAAATTCAATGTTACTGGTACATACAAAAGTAATAATTTCACCATAAACTTCATTTTATTTAAAAAAACGCGTCGAGTAGTTGTGTAGAAAACAATCTAAAATTATTTTATATTAAAATTTGGAACAAAAATGTCTACGTTTACTTTTGGTAAAAATTGATCTTAAAATTTATGCAATTAACATTACAGATAAAGTAGGTATTCCACCACACTTCATTTTGTTTAAAAAAACATTTAATAACGAAAAAATTATTCTTCATTTCTTGCCGTATAAAATTATATTATATTAAAAGTTTGGAAAAAAACATAAATAAAACAGTTTTCATTAAAAAATTTTATAACATTTTTTTTGATCTAGTGCCACACGACAACTATCTTAAAAAATCAACCTATAAATTGGGGAATGATGTCCGTATGGAAGTTTATATGATTTACTTATTTATTAACATTTGTTGGTTATAGTATTTCATTTAAATTTAACTTATTTATTTATAGTGTCTATTTAACTATAATATATACTCTAAAGTATTTTGCTAATAAGAGTGGGACATATTAACAATTTTCAATATGAATTAACGTTCCTCCCACATTCTATTTGAGAAAATATTTTAGGAAGGCATAATTCTTCAATGACAGGAGGTCAATGCTCGTTATGCGTATGTTGTTATACGTACACACACATACACACATATATATATATATATATATATATATATATATATATATATACGTGTACATGAATCTCTCTCGACTTGGAATTGAAAAGCCATAAATATATCTTAATCCAATTGAAAAAGAATCACGAAGTATACATTTTAGATTGACAGATTTAAAATTAGTAACGAAATCTTAGAACGAATGCTACAGTTTATATGCGCCTAAAAGTAATTAACAGATAAGAAAACAATTTTCTTTATCATAAATCATGTAGTTTGTATTGCTCGCTCTTGTGAACTATTTTTCATTGGATAAGATTAAGTACTGACGGACCATGAACTTTGTCATTGGATAAGGTTAAGTATTGACGGACCATTAAAATTTGTCTAATATTACATTTAGCAAAACTGCTCAAGTCAATCAATTGTGTTAACTCTAACATTCCAGTTCCCTCCTTCATGAATGCAAATGTTGTTCTAAATGAAGAGTTTGTAAAAATGCCTGCATATTGATTTTCTGTACTCTATGATTCAAGTTCATAGTGTTTTCATGAAATTTTTCTATTAAAAATTTAGGCCATGGCCTATGTTCTTCTATATAACTTTTGTAAAATTTACCGTTTTTTATCATACTTGTTGCATTTTTGTTGTTGTTAACAACAGACACACACACACAGCGTTTTGGCAAAATTGACTTAGGATACACAGTAACTGTATTTCCTGTGTTTGTATTGGAACTTGTCAATTTGCTTTCCCCTACGTCATGTTGGTAGGTGTCGGAATATTCACTCTCATATTTAGTGATTATGTGTTCCGATACGACGAGGATATATTCAGATAAAGTCTTACTTGCCAGACTTTCAGTCTATAACACACCAAGTTCTGTGGAATTTGATGTGTTTCGGTAGCATTTCGAAACGCAAGATGTATTTGACTTGGACTCCATGAAATTCAATCCAATTTAATTTCTTTTAATGGTGGGTTACGAGAATTCCATTTTTCGAAATTGTTCTTGAATCGAGTATTATAAATCAGTACCCTTTTTATAATACCCGATTTAAGAACAGCATCTGATAAAAAATATCTTCCTTGCTCTGGGATTTAATTTTCCCGGCTTTTCTTTTTAAGTATGAATGATGACTTCAATAGCACCCGAATAATCTCACATCTTCAAATTCGGACAAATAGCCAGTGCAACTCTCGATATCACCAGGCAATTTAATATCACCCGAATACTCTCAGATGGCTGATGTCTTGTTTATTTCCTGATCACGTCTCGTCTGGAATACCGTAATGAAATGGTGGCGTTGTAATTTTATCTATATGTTCCTCTCAGCCGGATCATATCTTCAGCTAATTTGGAATTTAGATTTCTGTTTGACATTTTATATTTTCTATTCAGCGAACAATTGCCAATGTCATTAATGTCGCCAAATGTGTCATTTCTGCGCATGGACATTTGTAGTCGCTTTGTAATATCGTTTAGACACAATCAACCAAGTAACCAAGTATATTGTCTAAGCAACGTTTGCATTTAATTCTTCGGCTTAGTTAAAAAAATAATCAAGTGGAAAGCCACTAGCATCTTTAATACTTTCGTATTTATGACTTCTTTTGTAGGAAGTGACAGTCTTCTAAGAATATTAAAAAGTATATCGTTTCATCGTGTAATTTACCTTCGATCAGACCAAAAATATCCGAGTAACCTAAGCCCATCACTCAAGTGGTTTTTAAATCTTTATATTTACGGGTCAATCTCATCAGTTTACCTTCTCGGCATGTTGTGCATGTAGACCTATTATCATTCTCGGATAATTGAGTGCTGTGAGTATTCTTTACAATGGGTTTGTATTACATTAAAATTTATGTGATGTTCAAACGCTGGTGGAATAGAAAAATATACGATTCTTCAATATCCGGTGTGTACGCAACATTAGTACAAATATTTAATATCTACATATTTTTGTTCGAATTAGAAATAGCTAAAATTTGTTTTCTTTCTTTATAGCCCCATTATTGTTTAATTTTATTATATCAACGTTTTTAGTGATTTAGCTAACCAACAACATGTTTGTTGCTAAATAGGGCATTGGTACACATCCTGCTTTCCTCTATATACGAAAGCACCCAAGTTTATATACTATGCTTCTGTAAGATTGATTGAGACGGTAAAGGTAGTAGCATTACTTAAATTTTTGTGGTTTAAATCTTTTTTTCTTAATTTTTCCCTGGATCTGCACGTTATTCTTATGTAATTGGATCTGTTACAGTTAAAGCACCGGGATTATTTCTGTTGATAGGTTTTTTGTCTTTTATCTTTAAAATTTGTATTCCATACGAGTGAGTCAGTTATTCTGACATCTTGTAATTTTTATACCTTAGCCTTACATTCATACCCTAGCTTTAATCGCTATGGTAACCGGCTTGTATAATTCTAATAGACCGGAGAGTAATATTTTCCCGAACCATTTGCCTTCATCCGCAAATCAAATGTATCGAAGTTCAGATGCCGTGGTAAAGACCATAGCATATTTACGGCTAACTTAGTCGTCTGCATGTTGACATTGCACAAAACAGAGACCTTTAATCAGCTTGGTGAAAACCCTGTACCATCCAAAGCATATGCTAAATTGTTTCAGATCTCTTGCAGTCTGAGACTCTTGAATAAAGCGATGTAATAACTAACAAAATCATTTTCGTTCTTTCAAATAAATTGTTTCACTATATTCGACACAGTTCCTCGCGCCGAAGGTACGTTTTCTCAGTGTACCTCCACGGGGAATAGTTACCGCAACCCGTTAATTTTTCAGTCAGTATTAATTAATTATTTCAAGCTCTACAAGTATATGAAGCAGACCTTATTTCGTTATTGATAGTTTAGCAATCTGCACGTTCGTAAGTTAAATCGTTTTGGCGACTGGTAGAACATGACCATGACAAATAGCCAGTACATCTCTTGATGTCACCGAGCAGAATAAGTAAACGAGGAAGTACAGTGACCAAGCAGAATAAGTAAACGAGGAAGTACAGTGACCAAGCAGAATAAGTAAACGAGGAAGTACAGTGACGGAGCCGGAAAGAGCGACATTATCATAGACTAAATATTTTAATAACGTTTATATATTTATATGGTGAGAGACAATATTAACATTAGTAAATTGTTTAATAAAAATACCATTACGCTTGTGGGTTTTCATCTAGTGTACTAAGTTACAATCTTAGCTGAATTATACTTGCACTTCACAAGTATATTTATTAAAGTTTACATGTTTCAATTAATACGTTACATTTTAAAAGTACGTGCTACAATTGAACTGGTCAATAGTTTTCAATCAATATATACTTTTTGGATAACATTAAGTATCTATGTCCGGATCATTTGTCTGACGTAATAAATTAATAAGTGCTCTTTTTGGGTAAAACAATATAATAATTATTAAATGTTAACTAGAAATTTTAGTGAAATTTATAATAATTTTAGTGAAAATGGTATATTATATTTTGACGAAAGTTGATTTTATTAGTTATTTTCATTAACATTTTTTTGTCTAATGGAAATGAAAAAAAACTTATCTGTATATATTTATTAGTTGCTATAGATACGTTGAGTAGGTTAAAACATTTTACATTCCATAGAACATCTAACGTTACTGAATCATCAAGATACTTATGAACAATACTTCATGTGTGCGATAAAACATAAAAAATACCATCCTTCACAAATATATATGTAGTCAAGTGTTATCGTATTATTTATTATTAAAAAAAGGAGTAAAGGAAATATCTCTCTACTCTATTGCAGATATGTAGGCCGTATTGAATTTTTATGAAGGTATACATAAGCTAATTGAAAGATCTGAAAAATATATTAGGGTTGCAGGTGATTATATTGAAAAAGAAAAATAATTTTGTATTTTATTCTCACTCCTTATTTTTCATTCCGCTAATTTAGAAAGGCCCCCTCGTGTATATATATATATATATATATATATATATATATATATATATATAAATATGTGTGTGTGTGTATGTGTGTATATATATGTAAATATATATTTTCGTAAATTAATCTACATATCCTTTATTCACGTTTCCAGATTCATTTATATTTTATTGTACTAATTGTATCCTTGAAAACCTACAATATCCGAATAACATTATTAATACTCGGTAATTTATCCGTTCATAATTTGTTTCCGATTTGTCGGGAAAAATTATTTTACAATGCGTTAGAATCCAGCTACGCTGCAGCATAAAAATATTATAAGTAGCAGATGCTACTAAATAGATACTATTTAAATTCGATCTAAACGTATTAATATACGATTGAGCAAATAGCGGACGTATTTTAATCTATTTCTTCTACATAAACTTTATCAGTAGAATAATTAGGTAATACAGTGATAGGGTAATAGCTTTTCCTTTTCATAAAAATCGCTTGTGTTTTAGTGCATTAAAATGCAAGAAATACTACTTTCCGAAGTCTAAGATATTTTGAAAACCAGATTTTAAAAATATTTTTATATATAATAACAACTTCATCCTTTGTCATCTTATGACCAGGAATCTGCATTTATTATCGTACTTTCCTTTGCCAGAAGATAAACAAGCTATTCAATTGAATTTTAGATTTATGTGATAAAAATTTGTATGAAAAATCGAAATTTCAAATCATATTTGTGGGTAATTATTTATGTTCATTATACTATCTATATATTATATCACCTAACTATTCTATCTTTATCATTACAAGAACAACGTAGTATATTTTGCCTGAGTCAAGGTTCGTTTAGAACTTAAACACTAAGTAGAATTGGAAACTATATTTGCTTGTTTATAATATAATACAGGTAGAGCCACACACAAGTTTCTAATATCTATAAATAAACAAAGTTTAGAACTTTCATATTTATGACATAACGTGGTCGTAGACAAGTGAAAGCTACATAGTATACATTTTCAACACGCCACAAGAACCTGCAATCTCGTTTAAATGTGGTCGAGATGAAAATTTAAAAAGAAATTGATTTTTGCAAGGTATAAGTTTGCACTGGAGTTTGAAACGTAGCAGTAGAAAGGTTTTTGTATTTGTTTGCATTACTTTGAATTATACCCGCCTAATTATTATATTAAACATAATTTGAAATAAAATAGAGAAATTATATTTTAAAATTTGGTAAGTTAAATTGAATGTCAATGAAATTTAAATTTTTTTTAAATTACAACAACCTTTGTGTTTACGTCAGTTTTATTATTGGCATTTGCATTATTTAGATCTAAATATTACTGAATTTATGTCGTGTCTTCTTTATATTATTTTTAGTTATTACTATTTAAATATATAAGAAATGAAACACGTAGAATTTTCTTTCTAATATTTATGTATGTATACGTACCCTTTGCATATCTGAGATAGAAATCATCAGGGATCTTTGGCGCCACTCGGATACTCCCGTTCTATACAAAGCATATTTTATCCAAGTGTAGCATTTTGAATACATTTTACTCTATGCACGCACAGGTGTAATAGTACAGTTTGCAGCCACGGAAGTGTAATATACAAATAGATCGTTTGGATGGCTGTTTTCTAATTAATAATAATGAGGTAGACGGCGAGTGGTATAGAGGCGCATGCTGCATTAAGATTCTTTTTGATGAAGGTGAATGTTTTAATGATGTGTGTTTGTTTTATCATATACGTTGTGATTTAACATTATATTTAATTAACATTTATTAACTTTTTGTTTAACGATCGAATCTGGAAATGATATCAATAAATCGGTTTTCTTATTCTATGCATTTTAGTTCATAGTTCCACGATGTCTTGAGTTTCACGACGCCATTATGAGTATTTATTTTTTAATTTATTAAAATTATGTTAAATAGACAAATCTGTGCAGCTGTAATTTAAAAAAATCTGTTTGTACTTAATAAATCTACTTGGAACTTCAAATGCGTTTTCCTCAAAACGTCATCATTTTTCAGAACACAAACGATGATTTATTTCACGGACTGGAAAAATAGCATCTCAATGGTAAAACGTAATAATAAAATTGTTCCATGTAGTCATGTTTTATTCGGCACTACCTTGTAATAATCAAATTTATTTGACGCTTTCAATTTAATATTTTACTTCTAAATTCTTTGTTACAATATTAGGATGTTGTTTTATTTTTACTCCACAGTCGAATACAGCACCCGACCGGACATATATCTCGTGATTTTCTATTTTAGTTTTACATTCAAACAAACAACAATTTGTGTACAGTGGACGGTTCTTAAAATAACCCTCTTATATATATATATATATATATATATATATATATATATATATATATATATATACACATACATATATATGTATATATATATATATATATATATATATATATATATATATTATCTTAAGATGTAACAACCATATATGAAGATTGGCTCCATGAAAATACTCTCGGTGTGGATGTTCTGCATGATCTGCTTTGCTACTACGCATGGTAATGTCATTAGCTGTATGCAGGCCCTTAGTAGGACCATTACTAAAGTGAGACCATCATAAAACATGAGCACCGTCCATAATCACTAGACGGATGGGTTGGAATTGTTAAATGTGGTGGAACATGTAGTTTAATAAAAGTTAAATTTTACCAGCGGTATTGATTATATTTGCATTCTATATCTCACAAAAATATCCAATGTAGGATATATGTTGCACAATTTTTTTTAATTTCATTTTTTATACTAGTATATGTAAAGTTAACCTAAGTACTTATTACTAACAAAAGTTTTTTATTAGGAAAACTAGTTATTTGTATTAAATATATTGTTATAAAATTTCAATGAAATAATTCTGACGGTTAGATTACAACCCTGGCCAGTTGCAAATGAAACTAGACGATCTTTCCACCACGTCTCTTCATCTATCGAAACTTTATGTTGACTTCTGTAATCTCGCTGCTAACAAAATACGACTGTTTGGTGAAGTTTATCAGTGTGAATATCTTGCCTTAAAAACGAATACGAAATCTCTGACATGTCAAACAATTATTATATTCGATTGACTGTGCCTATATATACTACTTGGGTCTCACTGCGAATCGACTGGAAAAATTGTAAAACCTTCGAAATCTGTGCATTTTAGATTAAAAAAGATCATATTTTGGTTGGCGTTAACAAGAATGTATGGAGGTTCGCGATCGACGCCATCTGCGGTTACTTGTTCTTCTTTGAAATATTTTGAATAATAACATTTATCCAACAACTTCCGAAACAGAATTTTTTCATATATATATATATATATATATATATATATATATATATATAAATATATGTATATATATATATATATATATATATATATATATATATATATATATATATATACATAAATAATTTTTTTTTTATGGAGGAACACATAATTAACTACCCAAAGTGAATAGAATATATGAAAACGTGCAGAATTTAGAGTCACGCGCCGTCTCTGTAATTATTACGTCTGTTACGCGCAGTCTGGATAAGCAACGATAGTCCAGTTGCGCCGTGTGTCATTGTCGAGTTGTGCGAGAGGAAACGCTTTCCTCGAGTTTCTCGTTTACCGAAGAATGATATGCGTATAGAATGTAGGTTTTTTTTCATATCAGGCCAATTTGTAAATAATAACAAAGATTTAGTTATTTACACGTGATTTTTCCGATTAGACAAAGAGACATTTTTTTCTTCATTTTAAGTTATGTTTGATATTTAGGATCCACTTGTGTAGAATTGAGCAAACACAGTCAGTTTTTCTAATAATGCTTTTCATCTTTATTAGTAACATATTTTAATTGGAAATAAAAACTTTTTAAAAAATTGAGCAATATAGGTATTTATTTTTTTAATAAGATTTTTGCTAACTAACTGCTAATTTATAATTTAGTACAGTTCTTCTACAGCTAGCACTGAGATTAGAATGTATGTATTATATAAAACTGATAGTCAATCATTAAGTTACTGATAGTCAATCAACAAAGTCTATCGCATTTTTATATTGTATTTTTTGTATTTTAGTACACATTTTTAATCCTTAAATATTACTTTCATAGGAAAATAATTGTTCCATTGGTCTATTTTTTAGATTAAAAAACAAATGGCTATAATTGCTAGTCCAATAAAGCTGAAGAAGTTGTTTTTTAAGTATTTAAGAATCATAGTTTAAAATTTAATACAGTTTTGGAAAAAATTAATATTTATTAAAATGTTCGAGTGGTTTTTACCTGGATAAAGTAAAATATCATGACGGAACTATTTTATATGTAAAGTACATATCTCACAAATATTACTTTCTTAACAATATCTAATTTTTTTAAGTGTGTCAATATATCATGTAAACTATGTAATTATGACGTAATTTTTCGCATAATCTTTACAAAATCGACCATTGGATTTCAATATCCAGTGAAAAATGCTTTTTTATTTGTTATAAATGACACAATCATATGGTTTTGAAAGACTTAAATAATTGTTATATATTCCATGTACCAAATATAATTTCCAGTTACATTTATATAATATTTTGAATATAACATAACTAAAAATGTACATTTTTTACAGTGTATCCGTTGGTTTGCACAATCAGAAACGCTTAGTATGATGTGGGGCACTCGTCTATGTCGAGGCACTAGACGGTGAAATATGAAGTGCTCGTATGGAACAGATATCTCATGGAGGTACTCAGAATTTTAGATACAGATACTGCATTGAAACAGGGAAAAATACAGAAAAATCTTGCTCTTATTGGTCACAGCTCATTGCGTAAAATAATCTACTGTTTCCAGAGCTATGGTTATTTTTAAATCTGGAAGGAGAACAAGATAGCGCAAACTTGATAGTGCAAACTTATATGGGAATTGTTGTGATAATTATGGGTATTTGCTACTACCCATGTCAGTAATATATGAAATGATAAGTCATAAAAAAATGTATATACATATATATATATATATATATATATATATATATATATATATATATATACCAAAATCGAATTAGTTACACCGTTTATAACTCAAGAACGGCTAGGCCGATTTGCAAGATCTTTGATTTATGGGATTTGTCTCGGCCCCAAATAGCAGAATAACTATTAAAACATCGGAAAAATGAAGGAAAAAAAATTCAAAGAAATTTCATTTTTCCATACCTTTTGTATGGAACGGGTTTTTTGTGTTTTATAAAGAGAACGGATCGACTGATTTCGATGAATATTTTTTTTTCGTCTCGGCTTCGAGAAGTTTCGTCACGCATTAGAAAAGTAAGAAAATCATAAATTATTTCAATGAGTATAAAATGTAATATGTTAAAATCGACACCCAAAGAAAAGAAAAAAATATGTCATAAATGACACACACGGACAAAATTTATAATTGGTTTTGAATAATTTTTATTCCGTTTTCGACCGTTATTGCATTTGAATTCGATTAAATGAATTCTCTTCAAACGATTTTTTCTGAACTTCATCAGTGGAAATTGATTTCAAATAGTTAAGTGTGGTGAAGTACACCTTGTGAAACGTTGTGACTTCGAAGATGTTGACTTTGTGAGGTTATTGTGAGCACCGATAATTGCTTCATCATGTAATTTAGAATTGTGTGATTAATTTTAAAGTGTTATATACAATAACGCGAGCCAGAAGATCTAATCTTTCACAACGAAGCCGTAATGCAATTAGACTAAGGAATATTGCATATCAATTCACCGGAGATGAACAAGAAATTGCATGAGAAGATCGCCGCGTTAGTATGGCCAACGATTAACAAATCACAAGGCCAATCATTCAGTATTTGTGGTTTGAATCTGGAAACTTAATGTTTCCCTCGTGGTCAATTACATGTTGCATGTACACGTGTCGGCAAACCGTCACTTTGTTTCTTCTCGCATCTGACAACAAAACGAAGAATGTCTTATGTCACAAGGCGCTTCAATAAAGGGAATCGACTCAAGTGCAACTCATTCAGAAGTTAGTTTAGCAGAAAGTAATACAACGGTCCTACGCAAATAATTTCGATTCGCTTCAATAAAGGAAATGACTTGCTGCCACGTGAATTACATTTATTTCAATGTAATTAAAATTCTTTTCATTTTGATTTTTTTACATTTATTAACCTTAATTCATTTTGAATATCCGTTTTATCTTAAAAAAGAAGAGTTTGATTCAGTTAATAAGTTAACCCAACCTCTTTATATATATATATATATATATATTTTTTTTTTTTTTTTTCTTTTTTTTTTAATATGATGAGTGTTTGACGAATACGCAAGACATTTATATTTATATATTTATTTCGTTCGTTTTATGTTTAAGTACACGAAATTGTGTAGCAAAGTATTCAAAATAAATTTAATATACCTCCCGTTACACCTAAACCGGAAGTAAGCAATTATTTTTGGCTCAAACACAGGTGTTTTAAAATTTAAATTAAGTATCATTTACCATTTTTTCAAAATTACAATTCCGCTTAAAAAACGTACTTCTAATTTTTTACCAAGAATTTGGAAGTTCACAAAATCTATGTGTTTTGATTAGAACTTTCAAATAAAATTATCCCAAATGACACTTGACAACAATTTAAAGAGACATTTCCACAACTACATCGTTGTCTTAAAGCTAAGCTACGGTCTAAACATAAACGACTATCCGCAGGCCGATGATAAAATGTAATATTAAAAAAGCAAAATTAGTTTGTTTTTTACCTTGTTTTTACAAGTCCATAGCTGCACTTTCTGATCTCAATTTCAATGAAAATTAACTGAAAAACAACTCCATACGCGAAAAAGATCATAATGCATGTGACGTCGTAAGAAATTGAATAGGGTGAATGTACCGAGATCATTTTCGAGACTTTTTCTACTGACATGTACATTCAATAAAAGAGACGGTCCTAAATAATACAAACAAATATAATTTACCTAACTAAGAACAAAAATAAAACTTATCGATACGTATTTTTATCGAAATAAAAAGAAAGAAACCAAAGAAGCATATTGCCAAACGAATTCTCTTCCCTCGTCTTCCCTCATCTCTTATACACCCTTCATATCTTATACACTCTTCACCATTCATATAGGCTACTACAAATATAAACAAATGTAAAACATTTTATAAAGTTCCACACTTCAACAACGTACTAACATCACAGTGGAACCAACGTAGATATCCACGGATTTGATATCAGCGGCACACGGTGAAGCGAAGAATAAGGATTCGCTTCTAAAGTTACCCCTATTGTACTTTTACTACACGATGCTCACATTTGCGAACATCAAATTCAAAATTTGTTGCGTTTAAATCTATCAAATTCTCAACAAAATTTCTCTCCCAGTTGTTCTTTGGTTTGAAAAAATATATCCCCAAAGATGGGCTTGGCACAAAACTAAGCCGTTTCCCACACCCACCTCCACGTTGCATTACCGACATTGTTTACTTTTTCGACACAGAAAGTTATTCGATTTAATGTGATCAAATTCAAATATACATTTCGATTGGTGCGAATCGATCGAAGTGAGATTAAGGGATTTTATTGAAGCATCGTTCAGTACAGGTGGCTGAAAAAATTGCTGATTTTTTGGCGGAATTACACCGTTAAAATTATTATTTAGCAAAGATAAAATCGGTCACATAAAAAAAACTGAAGTTAATAATTCTTAATTCTTTTCACTATTTTTAATATTTTACTATTATTTTATAAACATAATGCTTTACAAATATACGTATCTATTGCTTGGCCCTGTAAGTAATAATCAACGTTTAGTTCATTGTACATCTTTCTGTACAATTATTGTAGGAATCTTTGTAACCAGTTAGAAGATTCTAGAGTATTTCGTATTCGAGACAGAAAGTATATTCCACTTGTCCGGTACCACGATTTTTATCGACATAGATGAAAATATATTTAATCTATAGCCTCTTATGTGATTGTTATATTAAATTCAGTTCTGGTTATCCAAAGCTGGATTTAATATAAAACCGCTACAGGCACTGATTACGAGTTGTCGCGACAAACAAAACCACTTGCTCAACAAAGGTAGAGGCCTACGGACAGGAGATTCTTTTATTCTGCTGAAGGTATACGGTGATGATATAACATACACTTACAGAATTAAAAGAGGAAAAATAATTTTTCATTTCATAATTATTCAAAATATTTTTCGACTGTTAAATATTGTTGATTAAGTAAAAGAGTGTCAGATATTTATAACCTGTATTTGATAATACTAATAGTTGAACATTTTCTATAAATTTAAAGATATTCGTGAATATGTGACGTCCAGAATCAATGAATTATTAAATGTGAAAGAAAGTTATTAATGTTTTAGTGTGAATTATATTACAATAAAATTCAAATATTTTTCTTATAAATATATAGTTAATATATAAAGTGAATTGATGATTTACTATATATATTCAATATAAGTATACAGTGCAATAGAATTCAAATATTTCCGAAAGCTATTTACATACAATATCCTATATAGTTGGTATGCTTGAACATAATCAAGGCAATAAATATTTGAATAATATTTATAAACAGATATATATCCAAATATTGGTTACGGCTGTACCCAATACAGTTTATTTACTTAACAAAGACGTCGAGAATGAGCTACCGAAATGGTAGCAATTTCAATTTTTAATGTAATAAAAAAGTATTTCACGGTTTTCCGCGACAATGAGTTTCGAATAAACTTTGCCAATCTAACTTATAATGGGCAAATAATGGTCATTGGGTGAGAAAATATTAAGTGGAATAAGCGCTCCGAGGATTTCATCTATAATTTTCAATGTTATGCCTGAAATGAGGCTGTATTTCAGTTTGCTGTAAGCTATGGATCAAATAAAAGCTTTTCATTCAGAAATTCCTAAAAGCTCTTGTGGCGTTGAGTTTAAAAGTTTTCTTGAAAAATTTATTAGTGGCAAACTTAAGTTTAATCAAGATATATATAGAATAAAGTAAGAGTATCAGTCTCAAAAATTAAATAATAATATTGTAAGCTGATTTAAAGAAATGAAGAGAGACTGGCGGCACTCATTAATTATATAATAGTCCCTTATATAATTCTATTTCCACAATTTATTTCTAGCCGCCATCATTTCGCCAATGTATGTTCGAGTGGAAAACGTAATTAGTGCCATTTATGAATATATATAGGTGCATTTTACATTTGAGTAATTACTACGCTTTGAGTAGGTACTTCGTTCCGTTCTTATACTAATGCAATTAAAATTAATTTTTCACAAAACTGAAAAATATTAAATTTGTTTCATTTAGTCCTTTGATTAAGTGAAACAATTCCAACAAAATAAGAAATTCGTATTATTTCAAGTTGCTATGTTTATTCTAAAAAAATCTTCTAAATTGGGTTAGAAATGTTTACGTTATACGTGTCCAAACACACAAACAGTAAGACAAAAATGATTTTATCACATTCTATCACTTATACTTCACCCCATCCCGTCGAATATTGTTTAATAATATTTTTAATTTACGAAAGCGTAATATTTTTCGTTTTATTTTTTATTCGGATTAGCAGATATATTATTCTCCATTATTTACATCCACCTATCCTATGACACCACACCATCTTCCACCAATACAAGATAGATAAAGGTGATGAAAAGATCCATTAAACAAATTTATTCATTATTTTTCAAGTCTTTGTGGTGCATATATTCTTATAAAAACTGCCACGTGTTATTAATATTTTTAGCATATCATTTTCCGTTAAATTCTTGAGTTCATCCATCTTTATCAAGGGTTCGTTTCTTACTCTATGATCATAAGTACTTGACATATTTGGTGACATAAGAGATAGTCAATTACTCATCAAATGAGCTTGAGCGTTACTGTTAAAGTAATCATGTGACATTTTAAACTAGGTGTAAATGTTATAGCAGTGCTTGTATCGAGCCTTTGCATCGAATTTGTTGTTTTTTATTATTATTTTTTATAAATAGGAAAATGCTTTTACAAAGCGTAAAACATTTTAAAACTAATGGTACTTACACTTGGACGTGTTTCTCCATTCATTGCATTTATGCAGTAAAACACAAACTATTTGATGCTATACTGTTTGCGCTGATAAATGTAATTCTTTTACTCTTCTGAACCGGAATTTTGCTTTCAAATAACTTATGAATATGAAACAAAGAAATAATATTATTTGTGTTTTTTACCCTTAAACGGTTCCCACAGCACTTTAAAAGTAATAAGTAAAAAGATTGAAATTAAGCTTATGGAGTATTATTTAACTTCTGTGATACTATGCTATGCTCTCTACATAAACTTAACCTCGATTCTTCATAGTAATGTAAAATTTTTCGTGGATGTTTTTCCGACTCTGCGTAATTTGTAATAGTTGTAATTCTCGTCCAAATTTTGGGCATTTTCATTTTATTCATCTTTGGTCAACTAAGACTGTAGTCTTAGTCTTACGACTAAAAATATCAAAAACGATTACACTGATAACGAGGTTAAGAATGCCGCTCTAACATGTACCTCCCTTTTATGTGTCTTTCTCATCGATGATATGAAATACTCGCTTGTCAGCTAATTGAGAAAATAAAACGATAAAATATCTAGAATCAAAACATACCTTATTATTAGGGTGAGGTGGCTAACAGTGAACCATGAAAAAGTTGGAAGTTTATAATTCATCCGTCGGTGAATATTATAAACCTCTCTTTTACCTAAATGATTTGTTATGTCTCTGACTGTAATTTTATGTACCAATTTTAGCATAGGTACACAATAAACTAGGTGTTAGGTCTACAGTGAACCTAATGGCTAACAATTAATGTCGAGATTTTGATCGTCTAATAATGTTATATAATTATCTCAGTTTTCATTAAATTGACTTCTATTGACTAACCAACATTGAGATAAATTTGTATATTTCTATTACAATACATAATATGAAATCCCAAGAATCTGT
This sequence comes from Druceiella hillmani, assembly GCA_039881145.1. NCBI lineage: Eukaryota > Metazoa > Arthropoda > Insecta > Lepidoptera > Hepialidae > Druceiella > Druceiella hillmani. The sequence goes on along the minus strand of JAYKKI010000013.1, from coordinate 24,995,880 downwards.
AAAAGATCTATTTAAAGAGGTAAATATTCTGACCTTGCCGTCATAAATTTCTTCGTTAAAGGGTCTGATATCCATGCTCTAAATACAAGAAATAAAAATAAAATTCATAGTATTCAATTTAGATTATAAATTACTAATAAGTCTTTTCTGGGCAATGGCGTTCGTTTTTTTAACAGGATATCTGAAGACATAATAAACCTGCCCATACCAAAATTTGAAACGCATTTTAAACACGAGCTTATTTCGGAAGCTTAATATAGCATCAGGGATTATGTTGAAGATAAAAATGTATGGAGGTCATTATAGGGTAAAATACACTTTCTGACCCTCATTAACAGGGACTGATTGATTGTTTGTAGATATACGTATAGATAATAAGGATATTTGTTCATAATAATTAGAAGTTAAACCGTAACATGTCAAAAGAGACGTTAATAGTCCTACTTGAAAGAAAAATGAAAAATAAAAAAAATAAATAAAAAGCTTTGGCTTTTAGAGATCAACTTGATCAACTTAATTCTGCTCTGCTTTAAAAAGATCTTAAAAAAAATAAAAATAAAAAAAATAACTAATAACACAAAAAGTAACAAAAAGACAAGCTTAATAATAAAAGATTCACTGAAAATGTATATTTCGAATGTCGACGGTTACTATCTTCTACTTTAGGAGGAGGTATACATTAAATATTAGCTGTCGAAATTCAAACCATATCTGGTTCAATAGGATCTGCGAATTTGTGATAAATTTTACTTTTTAAGTTTAAATATGAAACAGTAATCATAATTGGTATCTACAGATTTCTCTAAGATCCGAGCAACATAATAGTATTTCTCCTTTTTTTGAGTTTCGATTAAGACAATCACAAAATAGCCCTCTTTTGGATAACGAGGAAGAGGAGAAAATTCTTCGTATAAAATTTCCTCTTCTTCTCTGTCATTTAGAGACTGCTGTCGTCCAGAAGAAGACTCCACTCCGCCGCTAGGGTGAAAAGATTCTTCTGCACTAGAGTCAAAATCACAAGTATTTTTAACTTTCTTTGGCATATTTTTTTTATAAAAACGGCTCTCTTTCTTGACTTTTTTTAAATCAGGTTTATTATTTTTTTTTGCAATTTCCTCTTTTTCAGCAGTATCGGAATTTAATTATGCTTTGGCCCAACGCTCTGTCTTTTATGAGTTTGTCGTGGAATGGATTTGAGAGGTGCTTGAAACATTTTCGGAGTAATTAAACTTCCTTCTCCCTTAGACGTCGAGGGGATTTCTATCAAGATTGTGTGTGTATTAATCGTCTTGGATAAAATATTTGGTCATTGAGATGCGTCTATAATTGTTTGGTCACTAATTCTGTGAAAGTTTTTTGACCAATTTCGTCTGACTCTGGTTATTGAACAACATGTTGTTGAAATCCTTGGTTGTTAATAATTTCTACCGACGAAGCATGGGAAGATTGCTGTGGAGTAGTGTCTATAGTTAAAATATTTTGGATTTGTTAATATTGAAAAGGTTGTTCCAATAAAATTTATGGAGAAGTAAGAAACTCATCTTCTAAATCTGTATTTTCTTTATCATTTTTTGGTTTATGTATCACAGAACTCGGTAAACAATCTTCTTCTGTAAATATGGATTCATCGTAGGGATGAATACTACGTTTTCCAAAAGCATTGGTGATATTAACTGGTGTCATTGCCTTTAGATATGCTTGTCCTACACAGTCAGTTATTTGGTAGATAGTTATTGTTTTTCCTGGGTTGCGCAGCATCAATGAGTCAACAGCTGAATTATAAAACGTTTTTAATGGCCCATTTAATCCGACATTTAAAGGCTGAAGTCTCGCGGCAGTATGTGTAGGCATAGTGAGAATAGTGACACCTGATGACTTAGCAACGTCCAAAGCCTTTAATGATATATGACTTTCCTGATTGTCTAATATCAGAATCGCTGGGTTTTCTTTTGAGGCGCAGATGTGTTAAACAAAATGTTTAATGACATCAAAAAATATTTCAGCATTCATCCATCTTGACGATGCAGCTAAGCCAAGAGTTCCAGTTGGTGCACCGTGACGCATGTGGGTTACTATTTTTTCCGAGAAAAACCATTGCAAGAGTTAAAGCTTGCTCAGAAGCAGAAACAATGCATCATGTTGTAACTAATTCGCCTCTTTCACTACACATAACTTTACAGATACTACTCCCCTTTGGCGTCAAGACCCTCTGAGGCCGTTGAACTGTTGTAGTTGAAATTTCATAAAGATTATAGACACGGGTTCCATTACCAAAATTGGGATGCCGCTGCATAGCTTTTTTAAGATTGTTAATGATAGTGCTAACATTATGTTTATTAAATGCAGTAACTTGCGCCAAACGATAGATTTCGCGTCTTTTTAGGCTCAATTCACTGTGTTTTCCTCTGAACGATATGAACCGATCTCTACCCGCCATCTTGTTCTTGTAACAAGAAGAATGAACTTTCAAATTATTTGCCATTGCCGTTTGATAGGCGAGTCGTCGAACTTCTTTCGCAGAAAGGCCATAAAACACCTGTGCGCATTCAGTTATTTATTCTTTTTAAACCTTTTCATGGATAGGATTAAAAACAACGTTTACTTCGTAATTTGGAATTAAGTTAGTGTTTTCATCATTTTCGTACTTTCTTACGTATCGCCTCGGGTAAGGTAAATCAATTTTTTTCGCTGCGTTACGAATGCTCTCACCATTGACTACTAGTTTGAAAGCTCGTCGCGTATCTTTTATATTATGCCTCCCAATTTTCCTCTTCAGCGCTTAAGTTCGACCCATTCTGAAAAAATAGAATATAATTAACAGTATTTTTTTTAACAGTATTTATTTATATTAAGTACTAACTTTATTTTTACACAATTTTCGAAATAAATAACAAACTTAACAACGTAAAAAATATACTGAAATGTCATGAAAGTCGAGTACACAGTGAACCAAGGCTCACTGTGTACTCAACTTTTGTGATTCACTATCTGGCACCTACACCCTTCAATGTTTTAGATTACGACATAAAAAAAACACAACGCACTGAAGCTGTACGGGTAATTCTAGAGGATACACGAGTAAAAACTACAGAAGTATAATAAATGTCACAAAGTTATAATGAAATCTAAAATTTAAATTAACAAAAGTAGTACTCACATTTTATTTTGTTTTTTATTCGCAAATCATAAACATCTGATCACGTGTGTGTTTTAGGGAGACTTCGCTCGACTGGGGTGCGCGGGAGGCGGCGGAAATCAAGTTGCGAATATTACTTAGATAACAATATTTAATATTTTTTCTTACAAACATTACACACAGTTCTTAACATTTTTTTATTTTATGACTGAATACTACGTTTCAGTCTTGGAGTGAATACTTGGTCTTAGAAATATCATCTACCGGGTGAGAAGTCGATCTTGACCAGGGATCGTTTTTGCCATTACTGTGTGTTATTGTCAATTTTTGTGAAGGCTTTTCGAGAGTCTTTGACATTTTTTGTTTTTATTCTAGCCTTCATGTTACGTTTGACTTGATTCGATTCTTCGACTACTAAATTACTTTGAAAATTTGCTTTACACATTTTTATATTTCTTTTCTAGCTCTCAGTGTTAGAAAATAAATTTAAAGTAAAATATCAATTATGTTTTCGAAAAGCATTTCAAATAAAAGGTAGAGAATAAAGCTCACCAATGGTAATTGATGCAGTTTGCAGCTCAGTAGTATTAAAATATCTGGGCTGCGTTTCCTCGACGTGTGTAGTGGATCCTTGGTTTAATTTATACATAAGACCTTCATTATCTGTACTTACCTTAAAATTCCGACAGAATAACTTTTTGCGGCAACTGCGAAGGGTTTATAATAAAAGGTGTTAAAAATATTCTACAGTTAAAATATGTTTATTTAAATGCCATATTCCAGTGTTCTTGAAACCAGATATCATTTGTTCACATTAAAAATTGTATAGAAAAGGTTTTTGAAAATTGAGCCACATTTTAATACGTTACTCTTTTTTGGCATTCGAGGTCATACAATCATTCATGCTACCCTCATTACCGAGCTTTAGAGTATTCGAAGGCCGTCACATCAATGGTTTGTAGGCGGTGACTGCATTGAGGTTGACAGGTAAGTATCGTTATGTTATGTCCTCTGGCACAGAGCACTATGTTCATACTTACGTCAATTTTATGGTCGTCAAAAACTATTAAAGTTAAAGATTCAGCAATAGACTTGTCGAAGCGTGCAAAATGCCATGAGGCTAACGCATCATCAAATTAATTTTCAAACATGTGTTCTTTAAAACAAAGACAAGAAAATATGATACAGGTTGGATACTACACCGGAAATACTTACAAAAGCCAGCATCGTTACAAGCGCGCCACGTTCAGTTGAGCTGATTTGACTAACTCTTTTAACACTCGCTTGCGCAATAATCTTTGGAGTACTAATTACAGTGGTGCACCCACTTTTCTCTAAATTCCATATAATATTTGGAAAAAAATTATGCTTCAGATAACATTTCTCCAAGTTATGAAAAAAAGTCTTGGGTGTTATGTTTTTTAAAGCTCAGTTTTTTAAAGCTAGTTTTTTGAGGTTTCTTCACAGCTCGATAATCACGCCTATTTAAAAAAAACTTTTCAGCCAATCTAGAGTAGCTATTTTATTTTTTCCCGTGAAGTTAATATAACTATTTTAAGATGAATAGCACACTGTTATATTAGTTGTTTGACTTGTTTAGTTGCCAAGCCATGACATATTATTGTGGAGATCTTCAAATAATCTCCCTAGGAATAAAATTTTTTAAAGCTAGTTCTTGCTAATGAAATATTCTCGGGTTTTATCACAGTGCGAGAATCACGTCTTTTTAAACAGGAACTCTTGAGCCAATCTAGACTAGCTAATTTATTATTGTTCCCATGAACTTTATATAATTATTTTAAGAGTAATAGAATACTGTTATATTAATACTTTGACTTGTTTAGTTGCCAAGCCATGGCATATTACTGCGGATAATCTCCCTAGGAACATTTTTGATCTATGGCAAAAATTGTCTTATTACCGATACCACCCCGGTTTATAAACAAAAGACGTAGATTAATTTGTTTCAACTTTCACGACCAATCTTTGCAAATATGATTGGCCAAATTAAAAATTTTGGCAACTGATCTTAAATTCTGAACGTTTATTTATCGATTTTTGTATTTAATCTACCTCAACGCGAGTTTGTTTTTGAGTGGAATTTTTAAAGTGCAATAATGAGACATAATTAATGTGAAATGCAGAAAATTACTGATCGCAAACGGCAGTTATGAAATGGACATCCTTTTCATAAACATTTTTGTGTCCTCTTATGAGTATCATCATGAAGGGGACACAGAAAATGATTATGAACATCATAATATGCAAATTAAAAACATAATTTCTAAAGCTACAATTTTATCTAAAGAGTATTCAACCTGCTGCTTACCTGTAATTGAATATATTAATGATCAAATAGTTACCTATATTTAACATTTTGTATAATTTCACAAAACTTTAATAAGTAATTACGAATAATTTATTTTGGAGAACGAAATAATTCCCTAGCACGTATCTGCCTTATTTGAAATGATAACAACTTGAAATCAGGGGCAAGTGTGTGTGCATTGGTGTTGCCACACAACGAGCTAGTACCTATGTTACTGCCATATTATTCTTTAGTTCGAGTCATTCAAATTCAAGTCGTTCAGTTCATCAAAGTTTTTAGTTACCTGAAATTTCGTTGCATATTCCTTATTTAATTTTTAAAGTTTTTGAAAATCGCTTTCAAATATATAAATATAAATGTATGTGTATATGCATATATATGTATTTGTATGTGTATATATATACATATATATATATATTTATTTATATATATATATATATATACCTTTAGTAAAATATGTTCACAAGGTCTAAAGTATTTTGTCTGGGAAAAAAATGATACGTGAAATAAAAACACGCAGAACATTACTTTTGCGCTCAGTTAAAACGTGGGAATGAATAACATCATCCATGGGAAATGTGAGAGAAGACAAATTTGCCTTGTTGAAAGTTAAAGTTAAAACAGGAAAAGAAATAAATGTATTCATGAAAAGTATAACAATTTTTTTTCCCGATCTAAATGCTCTATAATTTCTTTCCTGAAAAGTGTGACTTGTCAACGAGAAGCCGTATTGTATGTAACTTATTATGTTTAACAAAGCTCGTTTCGTCCATAATAAATAGGAGGGAAAGCAAATTTTCTTTCCTAAGAGTAAAGGTAAAAAAGGTAAAAAATAAAACAAAATATATTTCTAAAATATATGGGACAAGTATAATACAAAAATCGAAGCTTATTCAAATGTAAATCTATAATTTATTTTCTAATAAATATAACTTGTCAAAGAGAAGCCGAATAACGTGTAATTTATTATGTGTAACAAAGCTCGCTTCTGTAAAGATTTTAGGCGTTAATATATTTTAGACGCTCTTTTATTAAAAGTCCGGAAAATACTAAACATTGATGAATAGAAAAAAAATTTAATTACCTATCAAAATTTCGTTCTGACTAGAATTAAAAATATTACATATTACAAAGGAGACAGAGGCGGAAAGAAAGTCTACATTTTCTGGGAAATAATATCTAAAAAAATATTTATCTAATGTGCCTGCAGTGAAAACTTGTTAAATTTGCTTGAATCTTAATTATTTTCTAAAATATCAATCAGAAGAAATTTTTCCTAAAAAGTGATAGACAATTATCTAAAAATTCAGAAAATCTTGTTTGTTTCTTGGTTTTATTATGAAGCAACTAACATTTAAGACGTATCGTTAAATGTAATTAAAGAAATTAAAAATAGCAATGGTTATATGGATTATAGCTTATTCACAATGTTTAATTATTAATATGGTTAGACTGACAATAGGGATAGATTGCCAATACGTGTAGATATGAACGAATTATACAATCTTTTAAATCCATTTAGTGTTTTGACGAAAATATTTTTAATATTTTTGTTCAATACTTATTATGTCGTTTTCTCCCTAATAGTATTTATAGCAATATAATTGTATTTAGAGTTTAAAATTATTGGTAAAAACTTAATTATGAAGTAGCTATTTTTTATATTTCTTTATTTCTCTTAGAAGTTTACTTGTTCCCTCATTTATAGTTTTTGACGTACGCCAATTGTACAAAATATCACTAAATAGGGTACAACAGTGCTCGGAATTACTGAATGTAGCTTTATATAAAATTCAAAATTTAAAAAAATTTACTTAGAAGTTTTGGTGTTTATTCTGTTCGTTTATAGTTTTTGTTTCCAAAAATGACTTATTTGACTGAAATGTTATTTTTACCAATTCCTCCACAGTACCACAAGTAAATGGTCACTAACCGTGAAAGTAAACTAAATCGGAATGCCCATACAAATGTTTTTTTTTCAAAATGAAAGTTTTTTGTTTTAAATTAACTTTTATAAAAATTAATTATTCATTAACACTTCAATAATAATATAGAAAATAATATTAATTTAATATAACTGATTATTAACAGAAAAAAATTTAGAGAATGCGATAGTTTAAGTCAATGAGCGCTCTTCACGTATATGAATTTTATTTAAAAAAAATAAATATATCTTGACATCATTGATTGAAAATATTGATTGAATCGATATTGTAGGAAACTATGAAATTGAATGTTTCTAATAACCAATGCTCTTTTTACTTACATTTCACTCGTTGGTGCAACATATGGTGAAGTATAGCATGCCCGTAAGTGCATGGGACACATCTGCATATTTATATTAACGACAGTTACAACAATTTTACTTTTTTATCACAGCGGCATTTAAATAAACTCATTCCATCGAATATTAAGATAATTTGTGAATCTATTTAGTCCATTGTTTCTAACATTTCAGAAATTCGTTTTTCAAAAATTCCACTGAAGTAACTTTCGTCTCTTCTTAAATCATTTAAACTGCCCGAAATTGCACAAAATATACTACTCGCTTTATAAAACATTTAAACCTCTTAATTACAATATATAAATCTGTTCATTGTTTCAACAATCAAAATATATGAATGGACTTTTCCCCGATGAAATTATGTGCTTCGACGCCTATTTCCCATATTTTATTAAAAATAGGAATGTGTGCTTTTTATTGATAAGAATATTTCGTTATCAAGTTACGTCACTAAATGGAATATACGTAGCCAGAAAAAATTAAATTTTACGTAATTTTTTGCCACAACACAGAAAATTGTTCATGAAAAATCATTTCGATTTTAACAAATCAAACACAATTTCTCATCGCACTTTTTATTTCTTATCTCACATCACATTTTGATTTGGAAAGAGAGTAACAGCCTATTTTTACAAAATCCTTTAGACAAAAAATAATTATTTTAAGTGTTCGATTTGCTTTTACGACTTGCTACGATAATATGTTAAAAAATGGAAATAAAACTAAAAACACGCTGTAGTTTAAGTGGCATAACATATTATATTGGCATCTTTCTTACCCAACTTGTTACTATTAAAAGACTAAAGTCAAAACTTATAAACTAATAAAAAATAAATTAATAAGCACATTTTGATTTATTGTATTGTTAACACCTATTTTAATATTCATTACCACTAATAACAGTAAAGGTAAATAAAATAATTACTCTTGCAGATTTATTTAATGTTATTAACCCTAATTGGAAATATTGATATGTGTACTGAAGGAAATTATTAGCAAAAAATGCTCTGAAAATTTTCTTAGAAAAATAAATTCATGTGTCGCCTATAACTTTTCTTATTTTTTTTCATTGATAATCGTATCATATTTTAAAGAAACGAATTTAAAAATTATGGATTTTATCTATGTTTGAAAATTACATTTTATGGGATTTATATGTTAAAGGACTAAAAAATAGCTTAAAATATTTGAGACTTTTGCCTCTGTAAATACACGTATCTCTGTAAATACATCGAAGAATATAGAAAAATATTAATAATTATATAAATTGTAGCAAAGTCTATCTGTCAGTCAAGACCTTTTTCTTTGAAAAGTGTGGAGGTATCAAATTGAAATTAATAACAAATACTTAGGTCTACGGTCCCTTGGAGCTGTAAAAAATTTAAATTCTAAGTCAACAATATAAAATAAATCTCAAAAATTACAGCCATTTATGCCGCATATAGGGTACTTCCCATTCACTTAGAACCATGAAAATTGGCAAGAAGCAAGGTTAGCGCGAGTAAGGGTAAAATCTGAAAATCGTTAAGTCGTGGTTATATCAAATGAAAAATCAAATAAAAATATAAATAGTTTAATAGGAATCATCCGTACCATTAAATATTTATAAACCCTTATATGTGTACGAAACCCTCGTAGTGCGAGTTCCACTCGTACTTGACTGATTTTTATAGTTCAGAAGCCATCATTGGCCTACATTAATAGACGTTTTTATATGAATTCCTTATTTATCTTTGTTTTTATTAGCCATATTTAATTTTATTAAGAGTGATTATTTCATTTTGTTCGGTTATGGGTTAAGTTTAATATTTTGTACAAATGTCGTCATAGTGAGTAATCAGTGCTTCTACTAATAGATTATTGACTTCAATGCAGTCTTTAGTGAGATTTCTTCAGCAATTGTTATTAATTAATTTAAAAGATATAAAAAGCTATATTAAGGGAAATATGTCAAAGAAAATTATTTATATTAACAAAAAAAACAAAAAAAATCCAATCGGTTTTCGTTTAAACAAATCATAGAAAAACTAAGTGATCCATGTGTTATTAATAAGGCATGTAACATGTAGGCTTTTTATTTTAATAATATATTTCTGAAAATATTATATTCAATTGATATGCCATAACTCTTGTCAAATTTTGAAAAGAAAATATTTTTTTGTCTACTGGCTTTTATTGAACTGTTTCTATGTTGGCATAAAGCTTTCAATAATTTCCCTCGCAGCCGTCGCGTGTCGCACGTCCACGCCCCTCATTTTTTTAACGGTACAGATCGGTTGAGTATTTGGTGTTCGTTGTAAAATACGGCCGATTCGTTGTAAGGCAAGCCTCCTTGTGTTTCTTGGTTGTATGCTGCTGGATATATTTACCGCAACAATTTTTATATATATGCCCCAAGAATTTACAGCGTCTACGTGACGTGATTTAATTTAAAATATTTAAAAAGGTGGAGAGTATAACCGTAGAGTAATGTTGTTCCGGAAAATCTTTATGAAGTTTAATAAGTAAGTTAAGTAAATAATATTTGAGCGTTTCATGATAAACATTCACCATATCAGTGGTGAACGAAAAAATGTCCTTTATTTTACAAAGATTAGGGACCTACATTTATTACAACCAAACCATCAACCTTAAAAATGCACATTTTCTCTATAAATATTTTTTTTTAAATTATTAACATTTTATTTATTTTTCAATTACTATTTATACCTACTGGAATTTTCCAAAATGCAGCGTTTTCATGTCATTTAATTGTCCGTGGCTATGTATTTTTCTGCTACGAAGTTTACTATAAGCAATAAAGCTATTCGCTATTCATGTATTAACATGCTATTCATAAAAGGGGCTACCTTTTTATGAATAGCAGGTGCTGTTAAATTGTGGATTAAATGTTTGAAACGTATCTCAATTCACTTTCTAAAAGATCCCATAAAACTGCCAATTCTTAATTCATTATCAACAACTTATTCCTTTCGCTTTAAAATTGTATTTTGATCTTATATATACCAATGTATAACAACAATATTTATAAACTAAAATAATTGTTTATTTTTTTTAATTAATTTACAATTTTTTTAATTGTCGAGCTTCCTAAATGTTACACTTTACTGAATGAAATTTATATTAATAAGTTCGTCTAATGTATCTGTATATCGTAGGTTTAACAAATAAATTTTAATATAAAAAAGAAATGCGTTAAATAATGTTATGACGCTATGTGAAAGTCTGAAAAGTTTACGCCGATTCCAAATGACTGTATAATTGGTAGTTTGGTGATGAATGGATATAAATTTATTATTTTCCTCATTGTATTTCAATCAGACATTTTGCACCTCAAAGATTTCACAAGCGCTTATGCATTTGCTCAATGTATTTTTCATCGGACTTTGCGTCGTCCACCATTTTAAATAAGTAAAAATAAACCTAACCACACTGATGTTGTAAATTCTCGAATGTTATCAGTTACACACACCTAACACGTACATTAGTATGCATGCATGATAGCACGTTGGCGATATTTTACAACCAACAATAAACAGTAGAGCTGAACCGCTTTAAGCAGACACTGCGCACGTGCGAATGCGGCAGCTGTGAATGAAGGCCACTATGGTTATACGCCGGTCTTAAAATCTTTAGTTTAAGCAAATTGCAAGTAAATATCTCCAAATTCAAAAAACAGTTGCGGAAATGTTCGTGTAAATTTGTAATATGTATATATATATAATTCAATTTTATTTCACCGTAACACGTGACATAGCCTTCATGTTTTTATAAATTTATACATATTTTACAATTCTTTCATGAACTTCGCATTGAAGCTTTTATTTAATGCTATATTATTTTATTAACTTTCATTTCAATTAATTAAATAAATATCGAAAATTTTAATATCATGTATGTATTTATTTTATAAACGGGAGTAATTAATTTAATAACTTCGTCTAGTGACAACCTACAGATATTCTCTATGAAAAGATACAAGCGATGCATTTCTGTGTTCAAATTAATGGGGTTTGTAGTTTTTTTCGAATAAGTATGTAAGTATCACACGTCTATAAGTTCACAAAGTAAGTATCACACGTTTTAATTTAATCGTCGAAGATGCGACTAGCCTTGTTCAAGTTAAGCGAAATATTTAGCTTACATAAAGTGGTGGTAAAACAAGTTTTTTTTGTAAAAAAATGGATTGTAAAAGTAATTAAATATTTGATTAATGACGGTAATTTTGATAAATTTTATTTTTATATTTTACTTCTTTATTGTCCTTTTTTATATATTTCTACAGAGAAAGTTTGAATCACAAGAAATACCGTTGATTTAAAATTTAAAAATTTATTGTCGTTTCTCCCGACGCGTTATTTTCATAACATATTTATCTGACGTTAACTGAACCAATATGTGCATCATGTGTAAAGGACACCGAATTTAAATATTTTCTGTAATGGTACATGTTAGGAACCATTTATATTTTAGCAAATGTCGTACAATATAAATAATAAAACCATTAAAAGCTTTTTGAATACAGGGAAATGAATGCAAAATGCCAAAATCATGCAAAAAAACAGTTTCATTAAATTTTGGTTTTCGAGTTAGAAGAAAAATTCATCTAACTTTTCATTCTGTATTCTAGTTAGAATGAAAGAATTCAAAAGTACCGATCAAATTGACTAAATCCATCATTAGGTGAATTATTAAATTTATTATAAGAATTATAAAATCAGTAATAAACATTTGGGTAACTTTGTAATCAATATTTATTTTCTGTTGGAATAAATAAATGTGCCATATACACTTTGGCACCTAAATAACGCGCAAACAAAATTAAACGTCAAACACGTGGAATTATGTAATACTAGAAAAAGGAATTATATTTAAACGAGAAAATGAAATTTCATTAAAGAAACTAATTAAATTTCTACTACGAGACTGGTGGATGAGGCTGTATACTAATTTATTGTATTTTTCACGATTCTTTTTTCAAAATATGTGGATTTTTGGATAAATTAAATATAAAATAGTTGTTGCTTGTACATTCTTTCCCATTATTATTTTTTTAAATTGAAAACCTTTTAGAAATTCTTTTGTGTGACTGGCGCTTTCTATCGGCTTTATTTAATTCGAACAGATTACAATTTAATAAGTAAAGTTGTTCATAATTCCCAAAGGTACATTTTGAATATTCAGCAGTTGCATTCTGTTTTCTACGATTGTATTGGATAATTTTTTCCTATATTGACTGAATCATCACTTTCTTATACCTTAATACAGTTAATACCTTAATACAGTATTGTAGTTAAAGATAGAAACATTATTTAGATAAAAAATAATTTGTAAAGAAAAATATTCAAAAGGTCGTGTGATTCCATTCATTCAATTAAAATTTCGAGTAAATGTATCCACTTCTCCCTAGTATTAAAATAATATATGTATATATGCACATATGTATGTGTTTATGTATGCATGTGTGTACATATATATACGTATATTTTTATATTTATATATATATATATATATATATATATACATGTGTGTGTGTGTATATATATATATATATATATATATATATATATATATACATAGTTGATGACCAAAAAATATCATTTTTATTTGTAGTCGTAAATTACTTAGTTTATGAGAAAAAAGTGGATATAATAATTATCTTCATAATTATACATTTAACGTTGGACAAGAGCCTAGGTTTAACAAAACTAACAACATGAAAATATAAATTAACATTTTTCTAAAAAAAAACAACATAAAACAATTATTCTATAATATAAAAATGAATCGCTGAATATGTTGCTAAGCGCAAATCTCGAAAGCAGCTGAACCGACTTCGCTAATTCTTTTTTTATAATATTCCTTGAAGTACGAGTATGGTTCTTACGGAAAGAAAAATTTAAAAAATTGCCTGAAAAAATCTAGAAACAACACTTTTCTATATTCCCATACAAGAAATTAGTAATAATACTTAAAAGTCAATTTGAACTTTAATACCATTCCATAAAGTTTAAGTGTTAGTGGAGGGGTTCCGGGAAGGCAAAAAAATTGAGTGACGTTAGTATCGTATAAATATTAATGTCAATATTTGTCAATATTTATACGATGGTAACATTACTAAAAACAAATTGTCTATGTTAATATGTAAATTGTCTGTGGTAAAATGTCACTTGAAATGTAAACGTCTCTTTGCTGTGCATCCATAATATTACTAAATCTAAACGCCACCAAGTTCTATAAAACTAAAAAAGTGTTGTGTGTTTGTGACTTTTAAATATGCCTCCTATAAGGCGGCGGAAAAATTTAGGCAGAAGAACTCGAAATGCAACGAATCAAATTAATTATCAAACTAATAGTACTGCCTAGGAACGTGAAGATCGCAATGAACGTGAAAGAATTCGGTTAAAACAGACCCCTGAAGAGCGACATTCGACTAATAATGGTGCAAGTTTGAATCAAGTTGCTTTCTGTTACGATATGTCAATTGATTACAGTGCATACAACTATATTGCTATTGGACCTATGAACTCAGTTTGCCAATATTGTAAGGCATTGAAATACAAAAATGAAGCCAATGGATTGTGTTGCGCAAATGGAAAGGTGAAATTGATACCATTGCCTCCATCTCCAAAGCCATTGTACTCTTTGGTCTTGGGAATAGGAACAGATTCCATACACTTTTTAAAGAATATTCAATAATGCAACGACTGCTTTCAAATGACTTCATTTGGAGCAACAAAAGTAGTTCGGGAAAATTTCATGCCAACTTTTAAGGTTTGTAATAGTATTTGCAGTTGTATGTTTATTAATCATAACTATTATAGCCCATATACATTTTTACAATACATTTTTTCCCTTTACAGATACAAGGTCAAATATATCACAGAGCAGGTTCTTTGTTACCAGTGCCAGATAGCGATTACAAGTTTTTGCAAATTTATTTTATAGGTAATTCTCCACAAGAAATCAATCCACGTTGTGCACATAACAATTCAGTGATAAGGTCAATATTTGAACAATTACAAAACTTATTTCACGAACACAATCAATTGATTATATTATTTAAAAGTGCAATGGATATGATTCCATCTGATGATCACAAAATTGTTATCAGAGCAGATGAAACTCCTGTGGACTAACATGCAGGACATTTTCGTGCACCTATTATCGATGAAGTTGCCATTGTTGTAGTTGGAGAAAAATTGGAGTCACGTGATATTGTTTTACATCGTAGAAATTATCAAATACAACGTATTAAGGAAACACATATGACGCACTGCAATTTCCCATTATATTTTGGCAAGGTAAAGATGGCTATGATTTCTCGATCAAGATGATAAATCCCATTACAGGTAATTGAAAGATTCGTTTATGAGATGTTACGTCATCTACTATATCACCTACTAAATAGTTTAATTTGTTATTCAACTGTCATCATCATTATAATAAAAAAAATATTTACAGGTTCTGAAATCAACAAAAAAGTTAATTCAATGAACTATTATCCGTACCGCCTAATGATCAGAGAAAATGAAGACAATCACATCTTGAAATGCCGGCGATTATGTCACAGATATGTTGTTGATATGTATGTAAAGACTGAAACGGAGAGATTAACATTCATCAGGTTGAATCAGACCAAACTTCGATTTAAAGAGTATATTCACCTTCGAGATGCAATTAATTCTGATGGAAATGCAGAAAATGTTGGTAGGATGACTATTCTTCCAGCAACCTACATCGGAAGTCCTCGGCATATGCATGAATATGCACAATACGCCACTACATTTACATGCAATCCACAATGGATAGAAATTAAACAAGCATTATTCCCTGGCCAATCACCTATTGATCTTCATGACATTACAGCAAGAGTTTTCAGACAAAAGTTGAAATTTTTAATGGATTTAATTGTTAAATATTGTGTGTTTGGTGAGACATGCATGTATTCTGTAGAGTGGCAGAAACGTGGATTGCCGCATGCACACATTTTGATTTGGTTGGTTGAAAAAATTAGGCCAATTGAAGTTGATGAAGTCATATCAGCTGAAATCCCTAATGAAAAAGTAGATTCTGGCTTGCATGAGGTAGTTATCAAAAACATGATACATGGTCCATGTGGAACACTTAATCAAAATGCACCGTGTATGGTAGATGGTAAATGTTCAAAGCGCTATCCACGGACATTAATATCGGAAACAATTACTGGAAAGGGTGGTTATCCACTCTATCATCAGCGATTACTAGCAGACAATGGAAGATCAACAATTGTCAAAGTAAATCAACAAGATATTGAAATAGATAATCGTTGGATTGTTCCATATTCACCGACCTTATCAAAAACTTTCAAAGCACACATCAATGTTGAATCTTGCCATTCAGGAAAATCTATCAAGTACATATCTAAATATGTAACCAAAGGAAGTGATATGGCCGTGTTTGGATTTGGTGCAGAGAATTCAAATGATGAAGTAACCCAATACCAAATGGGCCGCTATGTTAGCAGTAATGAAGCATTTTGGCGAATTTTTTTTTCAATTCATGAAAGACACCCCACAGTTGTTCACTTAGCCGTGCACTTAGAAAATGGACGGAGAGTGTATTTCACATTATCTCAGAATGCAGAACAGAGAGCTCACTAGCCACCATCTACTACCTTAACCAGTTTTTTCGAGACGTGCCAGAATAATCATTTCGCACAAACACTGCTATATTCTGAAATGCCAAAATATTATACTTGGAATCAATCAACAAAGAAATTTATGCAGAGGAAAAAAGGAAAACCAGGTTACCCAGGTGTATATTCAACTGACGCAATAGGTTGAATTTATTCCGTTCATCCAAACAACGATGAATGTTTTTATTTACGGCTGCTATTAGTCAATGTGCGTGGCCCAACATGGTGAATTATGTGGATCTTACAGAGAAGCCTGTCATAATTTGCAACTGTTAGAAAACGATGCACATTGGGATCAAATTCTTAATGATGCTGTAATTTCATCACAAGCTCGTCAAATACGGACATTGTTTTCCATTATCATATATACATGCTTCCCATCAAAACCAATTGATTTGTGGATAAAATACAAAAATAATATGAGTGACGATATTTTATCGCATATACGCAATAGAACAGGGAATCTGGATTTACAAATAAGTGAAGAAATTTCAATCAGGCATTGATTTCCATTGAGGATATGTGCTTGATGATGTCAAACAAGCTATTATGTCAATTGGTAATGGCCGCGCCCAATCGCCCAATGCACGATGTTTTTCATTAAGAGTTATAACGGGAAAAATCTTACGATCTCAAAACTTTGAAAGAATCGATTCAAGTAAATCTTCCACTATTGAATGAAGAACAAAAGTATGTATTTGATACTCTTATGAAAGTAATAAATGATGGAACTAGAGGGATTTACTTCTTGAACCCTCCTGGTGGTACAGGAAAAACTTTTTTGATTACTATAATATTGGCAACAATTCGCTCAAAAAATGAAATTGCTCTAGCTCTTGCTTCGTCAGGCATTGCAGCAACTTCGCTTGAAGGCGATCGAATAGCCCTTTTTTAGAGGATTTAGATAGAACCTTAAAAGATTTACGGAACAACCAAAATCAATTCGGTGGCCCAATGATTTTATTGTCAGGAGATTTTCGCCAAACATTGCCAGTGGTTCCACGTTCAACGCAAGCTGATGAACTGAATGAATGTTTAAAGTCCTCCAATTTGTGGATGAATGTTTAAAGTCCTCCATTTAAGCAAGAATATACGTGTCATGTTGCAAAATAATCAATCTGGAGACATACTCTCTAAACAACTCATTGATATTGGTAATGGAAAATTTCCTATAGATGTACTGACTGGCTGCATCACCTTTTCTGAGGGTTTTTGTCAGTTAACGCAATCAAAAGCTGAACTCATTCGAAAAGTGTTTCCAAATGTTGCTCAACATTACTTATTCCATGATTGGTTGAGCGAACGAGCTATACTGGCTGCCAAAAACGCTGATATAAATGAACTAAATTTCAAAATTCAAGATGACATTCCTGGCAAAATAAGGACATATAAATTAGTTGATACGGCAACTAATGAAGATGATGTCGTGAACTATCCACTGGAATTTTTAAAATCGCTTGATTTGCCAGGATTGCCACCTCACAATCTTCAATTAAAGGTTGGATCTGTAGTTTTAATGTTGCGAAATATTAACCAACCGCAACTTTGTAACGGCACACGATTAGCGATAAAAAAAATACTGAATAACGTAATAGAAGCAATCATATTGAAAGAAAAGTATAAAGGAGAAGACATTTTGATATCCCGCATCCCAATGATTCCGTCTGACATGCCATTCGAGTTTAAACGACTACAGTTTCCAGTACGGCTTGCTTTCGCTATGACTATAAACAAATCCCAGGGGCAGTCATTAAGTGTTTGTGGTATTAATCTAGAAAACCCATGTTTCTCGCATGGTCAATTGTATGTTGCCTGTTCCCGTGTTGGAAACCCATCTGCTCTGTTTGTTTACGCGCCAAGTAATCAAAGAAAAAATATCGTGTACCGTAAAGTACTACAATAGAAATGAAACTTATTTTAGAATAAGTAAAAATAAAATGAAATATAATAAGTAGGTATCATAATAAGAAATCTGAAATTGTAATTTTCATTGTGCTCTTTTAGTTCACGTAACCACAAGTTAAATAAATTTAAAGCTGAAAATTTAGCTTATTATGTAGCAAACGAATACTTTTAATAAGAAAATGCGCTCTGTGTCTTGTTAATAATATTTATTTTGAAACAACGACAATTTGTATATATTGATTAGAATGTTCTTTTGTCTTCTTGGAAATATATTATATGTTCTGTCCTTAATATATTAATAGCCTTAATTTTTGTGTAAAACTAAATGAAATTGCGTGGTGCAGTATTATATCTACGTTATTTAAATTCTTAATTACAGCCTAGGTTTCGTTATATGACAACATTTTTAGGTGGGCAATTTAAAAAGTACTCTTAAAATTTTGTCATATAGATTTTGTCATATAGACTTAAAAAAGTAAATCTTAGCAAAATGAACTTTATATTTTTTACTGAATATTGTATTAATGTTATTAACATCACTTGCACAACTGTTGTAACACAGCTACATCTAACATCTTGTAAAGAATGGTAAGAAAAAAGGACACCGCACGGCTATTTTTGTAGATGTGACCTTACTTATTAGTAACATGATCCGGTAATGTGTCATAAATACGAGTATGACCTGGTTGTGTTTGCGACTTGCATGAGTTTTTCTGTATTATGTTAAAATTACAGGATATCGTTTTAGAAGTTTTACAATATCCCACATTATTATTTAAGTGAGTTCATTAACTGCGAATTGTCCATCGATTCTAATTGAAACATGTTTTTAAGTTTTAATTAAGCTAGAAAATCAAAATTAAATTAAAAAAATATATATCAAAAAACTCTCTTACATAATAATTAAAAGAATAAGAATAATTCGATTTAGGCATGATCTAATCTTGCTCTGTACATGGTGATGACAGTAATAGCCATTTGTTATAAAACAAGCTTTCACACCGCAAATGTAATTGAGTAGTGTCCTTGGGATACATTTTTACGAGATAAAAATGATGCTACCTAAAATGTATGGGGGCATTTACAAACTGAACTTTCAAACACTTTTGACAGCTTTATTTTTCCCATGTCAGGTGACGAGCTGATGCATCGAAAATTGGAAAATAATCGCTATCCCGATATGCCTGATACAATATTCATAAATTGATTTTCAAATGTACAGGCTGTGTTGCATGTCAGGGTGCGCTCCCAATTACCGCAGTATATTAAATGCACTGTAAATTGGATCGTTAGGAGTCTTTGTGGAAAGAGATTGCCCTGCAAGGTTGAAAAGTACGTTACGAAGTGGCAAATATTATATAATAAATTATAAGTAGTTATTTATACTACATGTAATACATGGTAACCCTGCAAAGTTGAAAAGCACGTTACGAAGTGGCAAATATTATATAATAAATTATACGTAGTTATTTATATTATATGTAATACATGGTATTAATTACAATTACTTGACTGAAAAGGAGATTAAGAAAAGTTGCGCGATTTTGTTACCGAAAAAATATGTTCATATATTTTCATTAAATTTTTTTTTTATTAAAACTACTTCATTTGTATGTTAATCACTTACCTGCGATAAAAGTAAAATTATAAAGTTACGATTTCTTGTGAAAATTGTGCAATTGTGAAAAATATTCGGAACTTTACCAACTTAGAGACATATTTTTTCCCTACCGCGTTATTATTTTCATTGATTTATTTCGATAACATCTGTTTTTAAACTTTTATAATGTCGTGCTATATAAAATGACTGATAAAAAAGATTCGCAATTCCCCTAAATATAACAAGAATGATTACCCTTCAAAATCGGTCTTTTCATCTGCTCAGGCTCTCATGTGGTATAACTTTGTTGTTTACGTAAATTTAAAATTAATTTTTAAGAGTGTGTTTTTAGAAAAATCTTGTGTGGAAAAAAATTACCCTTTTACGGTTCTATAACTTTTATTCGACTTAATATATTGTTTTGTCTTTTACTCGACCGTTAATCATAATTTTAATAAAACGCTTTTACAGAAGCCTTCTGCTTTTATAATGTATTTGGTTCTAATATAATAATTTTTAGTTATAATTTAATACAAAAATAGAAAATCGAAATTCATTCGCCGTCTGTTTTTTAAACGTTAAGTTATTCGTATTCGTAGAATCACATTATTAAACCTTTTCGAATTGGTATATGTATCGGGGGAATTTAAGAAAGAAATGATATGCAAGTTCCTAACAAATCTCCGTTATCAAGCCAAGCCAGACTTTGTATTTTTTACATTAAAATCATAGGCAAATAATACTACCGCAAGTTGCGCGCATATTACGAACAAGCAAGCGGATGGTTCGTACATGTATATCAGTAAAATTCCTGCCGGGCTGAATCGATTTAGATAAAAGTTTGGTATTTCAAAATATTTTTAGATATTTTTGTATTGAAAAACTTGTTAGTGTTTTTTTTTTAAATTTTGCTTGAAACTTCGACTAGATCCTTGAAGCTTTCTAATTATTTGTCTTTATATACCATAAGCCGTGTTATGGAAAAAAAATTGTTAAGGTATCTTCTTTAATTATAATAACAGTAAATTGCGCACATTTTTTACGCGAGGATCGGGTATTGTGAGGGTTGTGCGGCACTGCAGTAAGCAGTGTTGTATAAACATATATACGTCATAATCCCAACCATTAAAAAGAATAATAGTATCTTATTTCCATCTTCTAAAGGCGTTTTGCAAAGAGGGTTAACGGTTTAATTTTTTGTAATTTTGTAAATGTATATACAATTTTTAAGATGAAGAGGAAAATGAAGGATTCTTATAAGATCACTGCCTTGTCTATCTGTCTGTTGGCTAGTCAAGATCTTTATTCTCTGAAAAGTGTGGATGTATCAAGTTGAAATTAATATCAAATACTTAGGTCTACAGTCCCTTGGAGATGAAAAAAAAATTAAATTCTAAATCAACGCAATAAAATAAATCCTGAAATTACGGTCATTTATAGCGCATATTTTGACACTCGTAAATAAATAAAAAACCAATAGGGTACTTCCTGTTCACTTAAGATCATGAAAATTGGCAAGACGCAAGGTTAGCACGAGGAAAGGAAAAAATCAGAAAATTGTTACATTACATCCCATGAAAAACATTTTTAATGTCTATAAAATATATAGTAGGCAATATATTTTCCTTTTAAAAAATCTAAATGTATGTTTATAATAAATGTTTGTAAATATTTGAATGTGTACGGGACCATCGTAGTGTGAGTTCCATTCGTACTAGGCAGGTTTTTATAGTTGAGAAGCCATCATTGGCTGTAAATTAATAGACGTTTTCATACGAATTATTTATTTTTCAGGGATGTTTCAAGATGCAATGTAAATTATTGCATCTTTGTTTTTAATAGCCATATCTATTTTTATTAAGAGCGATTATTTCATTTAGCTTAGTTATCGGTTAAGTTCAATATTTTGTACAAAGATCGTCATTGAGAGTAATCTAGTTATTGACTTCATGCAGTCTTAAGTAATATTTCTTCAGAAATTGTTATCAATTGATTTAAAATATATGAAAAGCTATATTAAGGGAAATATGTTAAAGAAAACCATTTATATTAATATGGAAAACAAAAGTTACTAATCGGTTTTCGTTTATACAACTCATAAAAAAATAAATGATCCAGGTATTATTAATAAGGCATGTAACATGTAGGCTTTGTATTTGAATAATATATTTTTAAAAATATTATATTCAGTTGATGTGCCAAAACTTCTGTCAAATTTTGAAAAGAAAATATTTTTTTGCCGACTGGTTTTATTGAACTGCTTCGATTTTGGGCATAAAGCTTTTAATAATTCCCGTCGCAGCCGTCGCGTGTCGCACGTCCGCGCCCCGCATTTTCTTAATGTTATAGATCGGTTGAGTATTTGGTGTTCGTTGTGAAATACGGCTGATTCGTTGTAAGGCAAGTCTACTAGTGTTTCTTAGTTGTGTGATGCCGAATATATTTACCACAAGAATTTTTATACATTTGCCACAAGAATTTACAGCGTCTACGTAACGTGATTTAATTTAATACATTTAAAAAAAGATGAACAGTGTAACCATAGAGTGATATTGTCCTGGTAAATCTTTGTGAAGATTATTAAGTACGTTAAGTAAATAATATTTGAGCATTTCATGATAAATATTCATCACATCAATGGTGAACGAAAAAATGTTCAAACAAAGAAATAGCTTCACTTCTTTATTTTACACGACAAGACAAGAGACCTAGATTTATTATAAACCAACCGTCGACCATAAAGATGTATATTTTTCCTACAAATATGTTTTTTTTCTTCCAATTATTAACATTTTATTTTTTTCCATTAGTGTTTTAAATATTTACAACCTATTGAAATTTTCCAAAAAAACAGCGTTTTCATGTTATTGAATTTTTCCTGGCCATGTAATTTTTTGATATGAAGTTGACTCCTCCTTGACCCCTTTTATGAATAGTATGTTCTATTAAATTGGGGATTAAATATTCGTGATGTGTCTCAATTCACTTTTTAATAAATCCCATAAAACTGCCCTTCCTTTCTTAATTTATTATCAACAGCTTATGTCTTTCGCTTTAAAATAGTCTTTTTGTCTCCTATGTACCAATGTATAATAACAATATTTACAAACTAAAATAATTGTTTATTTTTCTTAATACATTTACGATTTTTTTAATTGTTGCCCTCCCTAAATGTTACTGATAAAAATTTACATTGATAAGTTCGTCCAATGCATCTGTATATCGTAAAAAAATAAGGTTATGACCCAATGTGAAGGTCCGAAAGTTTATCCCGTTGTAGCATAAGCGGTAGTTTGGTGATGAATGGATATAAATTTATTATTTTCTTCGTTATATTTCAATCAGACATTATGCACATCAAAGACTTCACAAACGCATGGTTTGTGCCGCTAACAGGTAACATAACAAATATACTAGTTACTGTGCATTATTGTGTTACATACAATTTA